>CAUYUJ010008713.1:115000-375000 GCA_963575745.1 Prorocentrum cordatum | reverse complement strand
GTGTTCTCTGCGAGTCAGGATGAGAGGGCGCCGTTGCGACCGTTGTTGCATCAATGCTCAAGCTTTTGTGGCGTCCAGATGCCTGGACTCCGCAACGGATTCTGGCTTGTGGGCGCAGTCACTCAGCTCTTCACAGCATACTGGTGGCGGACGCAGCCCTGTCCTGCGTGCCCTGGCTGCCCGTCGTGCCCGACCTTGCACTGTCCCAGTTGCCCGCATCTGCAGTGTCCGACGGGCTTGATTCCCTTGCAGGCCGGCGTGACCGCCGGCGGAGGTCAGAGCTCGACACCTCCTGTGCCGCCGCCTGTGGCGGAGAGTGCTGAAGCACCTGGGCCTTCTGGCGCCGCTGCTCCGAGTGAGGATCCAGCGTCGGGACCGACCGAGGGCCTTTCGGGGTCGGGCGGCTGGCTGGGGGAGTTCGTGGCCCTGTGGCTCCACGTGCTGATCGCTTTGGGGCAGGCGGCAGTGGTCTTGGGATACTCCTGCCTGAAGAACGTGTGCTCTTGGCGACTACCAGGCCGCCAATCTCCTGCCGCCATCGGCTATGGTCGCCCCGCCGGCGGACGTCCGCCCTTGGGCGTGGGTGCTATACGCCGGCGAGCGGCGGTGGCATCAGCGTCGGATCTGGGGGCAAGTAGAGGATCCGCCAACTGGACCTCAGACTCGTCTACTGCTGATCAGCAGCACGCCTGATCACGATGTCTATGCAGAAGATTATAGCAGGGACAGCGCTGACATCCTGGGCGTTCGGTTCGTGGACACTCGTCGTGACCGCGGGGGCCTGGATGCAGGGCTGCTGTACGGGTTCAGGCGACGCTTGACTGTGAATGAGGAGACCGCAGTCATGGCGGCGGTGATCCAGGTGGCCGACGAGACGTACCTGGCTCGGGAGACCGCTGGAGGCCGCGCTGCTGTGTTGCCTGCTGGTGGCGCACTGCGGGCTTTCGACTTCGGGCTGCGCGGCGCGGGAGCTGGGCAGCAGCTGGTCGGAGCCGACGGTGGCGCTGCTGGAGGCAACGCTGAAGGTGCGGCCGCCCTGGTGGGCGTAGGGCCCGCGCGGGGACCTGGTCTTGGGGTCGCTGCTGGTGGTGCAGCCGCTGCTCAACCCGTGGGTGCTGGAGCGCCTGGGCAGGCAGCGGCGGCCCCTGTCGCGGTCGGGGGCCCAGGTCCATTCGCGGCTCCTGCTGCGCCGGAGTGGGTGATGACGGAGACGACGGCCGCGGGAGACCGCGGGACGGTTGTGGCCTTGAATGGGACGGAGCGTCTCGGGGGCGACGTCGGGATCATGAGGACCGACAAGGGCTGGATCGGCATCCGACGGGTGTCGCTCAGCCTGGCACTCTACGCTGGCGCTGAGGCTGGACTGGGCGCCAGGCACCTGGGGATCTCGCTGCAGTCAGACGGCCATCGCCCTCGGATTCAGTTCCGAGACGCTGTCGCCAAGTTCGAGCAGACTCCGCTCCCAGGCTGGCCTCTGGAGGGCCCCCGTTCGGCAGCGCGGTGCTTCGTCTTCATCGACAGACGCCGCGGGGGCCCGCTGGAGCACTTCACGCAGTTCAAGAGTCAGTACCACTTGACGAACGATGATTACGGTGTGGCCCACTACGAGAGCATCATGAGGATGATCGAGTTCTTGGCCTGCTGGGATCAGGTGAATCTCCACGACCTCGTGGGCGTCGAGGTGGCGATGCGACAGGCGCAGCTGTACGAGTACGCGTACGCAATGGAGGCGGAAGGCTCACTACACGCGGCCCCTCAGGCCTCGGAGGACAAGAACAAGAAGGGACGCGGCCGTGGCCGTGGTTTCGCCAAGTTCGCGTTCTTAGACGAGGCCTCCGCCTTCACCGGGACATCGAAGGAGGACGGGAGGATGATGGTGTGTCCTGACCTCCTACACCACGTGTCCGCCATGGTCGAGAGGGACGCGGGCATCCTCAAGTCGCTGCGCAAAGCGCGTGAGGAGCGCCGCGCCCTCTCGGGGCAATGAGAGTGACCTCGGACGGGATTCCCCTCGACCCGCCCGAGATGCAACAGAGGGCGGCTCCAGTCTCCCCGCCTGGAGTCAGTGATGCACGTGGGGGCCGCTATTCTTCTCGCCGGGATGGTCGCCAGCGCGATGTCTTCCCGATTCCTCTTCGCCCTGATCCTGTTTCTTCTTCCGTCGAGCTTCAGAGCACGAAGACCCTTTCTCGGACAGCTGCTCGGCGGGTACACCGCCGCCACCACAGGCTCGACATGGTGAATGAGATAGTCGTGACTCTCAACGACATGTACCTGGGTGGAAGTGGACATGACGACCTTCCGCGTCGTGCCGCTGGAGAGCCGCTGCTTGCTGTCCATGCCGAGGTACACCGGGAGCTGGAAGATGCGGTTCGCCGCTTCGGAGAGCCGCCGCTGGATCTCGACGGCCCAGGAGCCCTTGCGGAGCTTCGGGTGTCTCAGGCGCACCGCGGGGAGGCCGTGGCCATCGCCCCGGTTGGCTTCGACAACGTCGACCGCATTTCCTTGCCTGCGGCTACGACTTCTCCACAGACGTTAGAGCACTTGGCTGGTGATGTGGGCCGGAAGATCGCCGACCGTTTACAAGATTTGTTGCTACCCCGAGAACAGGGGTTGGACCGCGTCCGTACTGAGGGACCACGTCGGCTATACGTTGATCCCAACCTTCGTAACCCTAAGTTGTATCAGCGAGTGCTTCGACGGCTGGTGGACTCTAACTTGGTGAGTTTCCAGCTGGACTGCGAGTGCTCGGTCGGGCTCTTTTTCGTTCACAAGAAAAATGGCGATCTAAGGATGATCCTAGATGGCCGCTACTCGTCATTGCGCTTCGCCGAGGCCGACAAGGTTGAGTTGGCCTCCGGCGGAGCTTTCAGCCAGATCGCCGTAGACGGGGATGACCCTATCGCCGTGGCAGGCGTGGACATCGCCGATGCCTTCTACAACATCCTGTTGCCTCCATGGTTGCAAAAATACTTCGGCCTCCCGCCCGTCAGAGCAGGCGACTTCAATCTCTCTCACGTTGGCGAGGGTACCCCTGCGCATCCCTCGCAAAAGGTGGTCCCATGCTTCCTTTGCCCGCCCATGGGTTGGAGCGTGAGTCTTTGGATCTGTCAGACCTTGAATGAGCACATCAGCTCCCTTGTCCCAGGCGTCAGTACACATAACCTCCTTGTTGATCGCAGGCCAGCCCCGAGTTTGAGCAACGATTTCATACACACTGAGTACGTTGACAACTTTGTCTCACTGTCACGGTCTATGGAGCGTGCTGGCGACATCGCCAGGGCCGTAGGCCGCGAACTGAATCGAGTCGGGTTGCCTACGCATGAGGTCGAGGAGGGAGTAGGTGGTCAGACTTTGGGCTGGGAGTTTGGTTCGAATGATGCTGTCATCGGGTTGAATCCTCGTCTACGGTGGAGGTTACGTCTGGGCATCCAGGAGATCTTGAGGCAAGACCGCTGCACTGGGGACACGCTCCGGAGGGTCATATCGCACTACACCTCTCGGGGCCTCATCAGGCGGGAACTTCTGAGCGCTCTGAGCGCCGTGTACTCGTTCATCCGCGTAGCAGGTCATAGGTCTTTACGTCTTTGGGGATCCGTTCGACGTGAACTACGGTGGTGTAAGTCCTTGTTGGTCCTATGCTTTAGAAACGCAGGCAGGCCTCTCTCAAAGGTGGTTTCTTGTGTTGATGCCTCGTGGTGGGGGGTTGGAATCACTGAGAAGGATTTCGCGCACGATCAGGTCGTCGAGTTGTCGTCCTTCAACGAGCGATGGAGGTTTGGGCGAGACAACGAGAAGTCGATGCCTCCCCGAGCCTTCGACATCGGCATGTGGGAGGATGAGACCGAGGGGACCAAGACGAGCCCGGGGTTCACCGAGCCCCACCATGTCCTGAAGGCCTCGCACGGCCTGTTGTTCGAGGAGCCCATCAAGGTCTTCCCGGAGCCCCCAGAGGCCAAGTTCAGGAGCGTCTCGAAGGAGGTCTGGGGTGGTGTCTGGAAGCGTGTCCTCTCGAAGCCTTGGGAGCGCGAGGAGCCCCAGGTCATCCTGGAGGGCAGGGCTCTGGTCAGCTGTCTAAAGCATCTTCTTCGGAGCTCTCGGAACTTCAGACACACTCATGTCATCCTGAATGACTCTATGGCCCCGTTGCTGGCTTTGCTCAAGGGCCGGTCCTCATCGGCGCCACTTCAACGAGTATGCCGTCAGGTCGCAGCGTTGGTTCTGTGCAGTGGCTGTGGCATCGTCTGGCGCTGGGTGCCTTCTGAGCACAACAGTGCTGACTCAGCTTCGCGTAATCGACCTGGCCTTACAGCTGAGGCTGATCGCGCAGCCGCTGGGGATGCCAGGCGCAGCAGCCCTTGTTCAGGTGACGGGCGGCTTGCCGAGAGGTCGGGGCGAACCGAGGACCAGCGTGGCCGTGGCTTCGTCTCGCCGCCGCCCGGCCTCAGCCTCTGCGACGAGCCTCGCTGTCCGAGCTCACGTGGAGAGCGACCGCCGAGCCGCCGGGCGCCTGCAGCGCCGCCAGGGCTACAGCCGGGATATCGTTCCGAAGCCCGGAGCGAGCCACTCGTTTCTGGAGCAGGAGTCGGTGTCTGCCGCCACCCGCCGGGACTACGAGAGGAGAGCTCACAGCTTCTACCTCTGGGCCGAGCACTCGCGCCTGGAGACGGTGACCGAGGAGCAACTGGACGAGACCCTGGCGATCTACTTCCACGAGCAGTTCCTGGAGGGGGGCGAGAGCACGGACGCGTGGAAGCTCTTTGCGTCGCTGGCCTTCGCGGGGCGCCACCTGGGCTTGAAGTGCAGCAGTCTGCCGCGTGCGACCCGAGCTGCTCGAGGATGGCGCAAGCTGGCTCCGCCTCGGTCGAGGCTTCCGCTGCCGTGGGCTGCCTGCTGCCTTGTGATCCGCCAGCTAGTCCAGGCGGGACAGCGAGTGCTTGCGGAGCTTACGGCCGTGGCCTTCGCCCTGTACCTGAGGCCGTCGGAGGCGCTCTCCCTGACCGCCAACAGCCTGGCGCCGCCGTCGGTGCTTCATGGAGGCCCGCGCGGGACCTGGAGCGTGACGCTTCATCCAAGGGAAGGCGGGGTGGCCAGCAAGACGGGGGTGTACGACGACTCGCTGCTGATAGACAGCCCCGCCTTTCCTTGGTTGCCAGGCCTCTTCCAAAAGCTGCTGCGAGAGCGTCCCAGGAACAGCCCTCTCTTTCCCGCGTCGCACAGCGAGTGGAACGCCAAGTTCGCCGCCGCAGCCAGGGACAGTGGTCTTCAGCCGTTGCTGCCACTGACCCTTCACCAGCTCAGGCACGGAGGAGCGAGCCACGAGCTGCTGGCGCGGGCCCACGCCCAAGACGAGGTGAAAAAGAGAGGTCGATGGGCCACAGACCAGGCCGTGAGGCGGTACGCCAAAGGAGGACGGATTCAAGAACAGTTGAACATGCTCCCACACCACATTCAAGGCGCCGCGAAGCGAAGCCTCGATACGATTGGCGCCGTCCTCTGCGCGACCTAGCTCGATTTGTGAACGAATCTGGGCAGCAAGTCATGTTGGAAGTTTTCAGTGGGAGCGGCAACCTCTCTCGATCGTTTCGGCTAGTCCTGAAGGGTATCGCCTGCTTCGAGCTCGACATTGTTCATGACGCTGCTGCCGATGTTTTGTCAGGCAAAAATCAGAAGTTGATCAGGGGCTGGGTACGAAGCAAGATGCTCCTAGGTGTGTGGATAGCTACTCCGTGTCAGTCAATGTCGCGGGCTCGTAATCGGCCTAATGGACCTCCGCCGCTTCGAGACGCTGAGCACCCCCTCGGACTCCCTCACCTGAATCCCGCCGACTGTCTGAAAGTTGCCCGTGGTAACCGTCTAGCCCGTTTCAGCTTTGGCCTCTTTTCCCTGTGCAGATCCCTTAGAGTCCCTGTAGTTATCGAGAATCCTTCAACCTCTTGGCTTTGGAGTCTCCCTGGGGCCCAAGCGCTCGCCCGTTCCAGCAACGTTCTCGATCTAGATGTCGATTTTTGCGCTTTCGGAACCCCGTGGCGTAAACGAACTCGCCTTCGGTTTTGTCATCTCGACCCTGCCGGGCTCAAAGGGGCCCGATGCCAAGGCCGCGGCGTTTGCAGTTTCTCGAAGTGCCCACATAGGGTGCTTGAAGGAAAAGACAGTTCTGGGCGATTTCTTACTCACATCGCCGAGCCATATCCCAGAGGGCTATGTGTAGAGCTTAGTAGAGCCTACAAGCAAGCGTTGCGGAATAAAGCTTTCTGTACTTTAACTAGATATGTGGCCTGACGGCCAGTGTGAGAGTTTCGCAAAGTTTCAGTGTTTGCGCTCTGGTTCGGAGTTGTGATTGCCTCGCGGTGGAAACCCGTGCGAGGCTGTGGCATCTAGATGCGAGCGGCTCTGGGCCGCAATCACACAGATTGTCAGCATGGTCGGTCTGGAGCAAAAGTGCTGTGAATCTGTAAGGCTGGCGCCCAGGAGTCCGCCAAGCATAGATTGCTCTGGCGTGCCTGGTGTTCTCTGCGAGTCAGGATGAGAGGGCGCCGTTGCGACCGTTGTTGCATCAATGCTCAAGCTTCCCTCCCTCGGTTCCCTTTGTCCCACCCTGCTGTTAGAGCCTTTCTACACTTGCACTGGAGTTGTGATTGCCTCGCGGTGGAAACCCGTGCGAGGCTGTGGCATCTAGATGCGAGCGGCTCTGGGCCGCAATCACACAGATTGTCAGCATGGTCGGTCTGGAGCAAAAGTGCTGTGAATCTGTAAGGCTGGCGCCCAGGAATCCGCCAAGCATATATATATATATATATATATATATATATATATATATATATGTGCATGTCTGTATATACGAGAGAGCGTGATCCACCGCCGCTTTACTGTGGAAAATTGCCAACCTTTTCCTCCGGAACCCGGGGGTCTCCCCCCCTCCCCCCTCCGAAAATCCCCCCCCCCCCTGCCGGAACCCCTCCCCCCCCTCCCCCCCCCTCCCTCCCGGCAAAAACCCGCCCCCCTCCCCTAACCCCTCCCCCCCCCCCCTCCCCCTCGAAAACCGGGGGGGGGTCACTACCGGTTCGAACCCCTCCCCCCCCCCCCCTCCGGATCCGGAAAACCGGGGGGGGTCACTACCGGTTGGAACCCCCCCCCCCCTCGAAAACCGGAGGGGGGTCACTACCGGTTCGACCCCCCCCCCACGCACCGCCAGCAAACGACTCCCGGTCCCTACCACCGCTCGCATCACATCCCCCACTGTTGTTCCCAGCACCACTGTCCTCACCACCACTGTCCCCACTGGTTCCACCACCGTCCCTATTGTCCCCACCAATGCCCCCACCACTGTCGCACTGTCCCCACTGTTCCCACAACTGTTCCCACCACGGTTCCACTCTCCCCACTGTCTCCACGGACCCAACCACTGCCTATCCCCATTGTCCCCACTGTCCCACTGACTCCTCCGCTGTCCCACTGAGCTGTCCCACTGTTTCCACCACTGTCCCCACTGTCCCCACCACTGTCCCCACTGTACCTCTGTCCCATTGTCCCACCGCCGTCCTCGCCACCGCCTTTACCAGTGTCTCCACCACCATTGTACCCTCCACTGTCCCAGTGTTTCCACCTCATTCCCACTGTCCCCACACCACTGTCCCCACCACCACCGTTCCCACCACTGTCCACTGTCCCCCCTGTTCCCACCATTGTCCCCACCACTGTCCCCACCACTACCGTCCCCACCACTGTCCCACTGTCCCCCCACTGTCCCCACCACTGTCCCGCTGTCCCCTCACCACTGTCCCCACCAACACCGTCCCCACCACTGTCCGCACCCCCACTCGGTTTTCGAGGGGGGGGGAGGGGGGGGAGGTTCGAACGGTAGTGACCCCCCCCCCCCCTTTTCATGATGAGCTGGGGGGGGGGGGGGGAGAGGTTCGAACCGGTAGTGACCCCCCCCGGTTTTTCCGGAGGGGGGGGGGGGGGGGAGGGGTTCGAACCGGTAGTGACCCCCCCCGGTTTTCTGCCAGCAGCGGTAGAACACGCTCTTTCGTATATACACACATATCGTACGCATCGTTTTTGTATATTCTGTCCATCTCCATCTCTCTCTCTCTCTGTCTCTGCCCCCCCAACCTCTCCAGGCCCAGGCCCGTGGCGTATCGGACCTCGCGGATCTACAGCGCATCACCATCATTAAAATGATCATCACCATCATCACGTTCGTCATCGCAATCATCAACGTCATCCTCATCGCCACCATCGCCACCGATCCACCCACCCACCCCTCATCATCGTCGTCATCATCAGCAGCAGCACCATCATCATCTTCATCATACAGACTCCCTTCCCTTTTCCCCTGTATCAGGCAATCACTCATCCGCTCAACAAGACACCCTGGAACCCTCCATACCCAAAGGAAGAGAAGGAGCAGAGACGAGCAGCAACAATAGCAGGAAAAGGAAAGTGAGGAATATGCCGAAGCTCGCCATCCATCCCTGAGGGCTTGACGATTCTTCCCCGATCGACTGGCAGGGATTTAGCCAGATCGAGGTGATCCGAGGTAGATTCAGACAGTTCGCGGTACATCCAGATGAATTGAGGTATGTACGCAGTCAGGTGCATCAGGAGGAATCGTGGAAATTCCAGCGCGAATCGAGGGACAACTCAGATCTTTGAAGCCCTCAACAGGTCCAACCTGGTGTTCGCTGCCCGACCGCCCAGCCTCGCTCGGTAGCGCGCGCGCGCGTGGGGCACACAGGGCTCATTTCGATGCCGCCGATTCGATTCGATTCGATTTCGATGGTCGCCGATTCCGATTCGATTCGGTTTCGGGTTCCGATTCGGGCTTCGATTTCTCAATAGAAGCCTACTAACCTGCCGATTTCCGCCGATCCGACTTCTCCCGACTCGGCTGCCGATTTTCGCCGATCCGATTCCTTTCGATTGCCGATCCGGCTTGTCGATTCGATTCTGGGCTCCCCTGGGCACACGCGGGCACCGACCCAGGATGTGTGGGACAAGACCGACATGTTCCTCAGCGGCAGGAGCGCCCAACGGGGAAGGGGGAGGGGGAGGAGGGGGGGGAGGAGGAGGGGGAGGAGGAGGAGGAGGAGGAGGAGGAGGAGGAGGAGGAGGAGGAACAGGAACAGGAACATGACGAATAGGAGAAGGAAGAGGAAGAGGAGGAGGAGGGGGAGGAGGTGGAACTGGACTCAACCCACGGGCACCTACCCTCACGCCTCAACCCAGGGGCACCTACCCTCACCCTCTCATCCCTCGCTCTGACGGACCACCGCTGCGATCTTGACGGCATGCTCCTTGCTCTTATCCACACGAGCCCTTGTTCAGTCAGGCCATGAGGCCTGGAGCGGAAAACCTGAATTCGTAGCCTACCCTTGCCCTTCTCGACGCCCCACACACCACCACTACCAGCAGCACACCGACATCACGACCGACCTTCCAACCGACCAGACATCACATACAACCATCCAACCGACCCGACCAACACATACAACCGATCGGACCAACACATACAACACACCCCGACCAACCTTCACGCTTTAGCTCTGACCACCACCATCCCCAACACCCGCCCTCATCCCACGACGATAGCAACGGGGCTCGGGAACCAAGGTACAGCAGGCAGTCCAGAATGCCTGTGTGCCTTCCCAGGGCACCACAGCTCGAGCACCAGCCATACCAGCACGAGCATCACTACCTCACGATCTCACTAACTCCCAACCAGCACCCCCTGCCTACACCAGCAACGATCGACGGCAACGACCAATACGAACAGCCCCAACACTACCAAGACGACGGCCTCACACAACAACTACGTGATCCACGCAAACACGACAAGAGGCCGCAACCCCAGCCACACCGGCAGGCCAGGCCGATGCCGCTCAAAACGATATTCACCGTGGCGTTAGGACGCAAAAACCTGAGGAAGCCCCAAGAGCGTGGGAACACCTCAGGCAACGTCGCCACGTGGAGCTGGAGGCGTTAGGATGCAAAGTCCTGGGGAAGCCCCGGATGCGAGGGAACACCTCAGGCACAAGTCGCCACGTGAAGTTGGACACAGGAGGACGCACGAGGAGGCCGACTAAGACCCACCGAGTACGGTACAGTGCGCAAGCAGAAGTGTACATCACGACAGCACCAGCGGCCAGCGGGACCAACTCGACCTCCAGCAGCGGCAACCAACGGTTGGCAGCAACGACAAGCACCACCATTCTCAGTACAACCAAGAGGACAGCCCTCCACAACCACACAGAAAGTGTCGCGGATGTCTTGGAGAAGCAAGGTTCAAACTTCGAGACGGGCTCGAAGGGCGGGGGTGCAGGACGAGGACTGCCTGCGACTGTCAGGGGGCATGGTGATGGGCAGGGGGGGGGGGGAGGGGGGGGCGGCCACCACTCGCGCCCCCGCGGTCCGCCCTAGCTCGCCACCCCCACCATTCCCACGGCGGAGGAGGAGCTCACCCGAACGCCGACGATGCGGAGCACAGGGCAGTTGCGACCCAGCCCACCTCGAACAACAAGCACAAGGCCTGGGGTTCGCCCCCACCGAGGGCACTGTGACCCCTAGCCATAGCGGGACGAGGTGGGATCGCCGCGACTCCCATTTGAAGTCGGTGCATGGAGACCAACGAAGTGCGACCCACAGCCACACACCACCACTACCAACAACTCCTCGACAGCACGACCAACCTTCCAACCGACCCGACCAGCACACAACCAGAAAAGCGGCCAACACTGACAGACCAGACCAACCGATTGCGACCAGCCGACTGCGACGCGGAAAGACCATTGCCAAAGCACAGGTGCCCAGCGGTTAGCAGCTGGAAGGCGAAGACAAAGGGGCGCCTAGCGGCCAGCAGTTGGAAAGCAAAGCCAGCTCAGAAGCAAGGACCGAAGGAGCGCCCAGTGGCCAGTTGCTCAAGGCTACAGCAGAAGGCGAACACTCAAGGAGCGGCTAGGCTCCTTGGCTGGCAGCAACAGCGCACAGGCGCCGAAGGGTTGTTGCCAGTCGCCTGCGTAACATGTAGGACAGCGCCGCCTCCAGCCTGGAGGCCAGGGGCGCGGAAGAGGACCAGGCGCGCCACTGGCAAAGACAAAAGGGCGCTCAGCGGCCAGCAGCTGGAACGCAAAGACAAGGGCGCCCAGCGGCCAGCTTCTGGAAAGACGAAGACAAAAGCAACGACGAAGGGGCGCCCAGCGGCCAGCGGCTGGAAAGAGTCGACGGCCGTCGGCCGCTGCGCGGCGCTACGGGGCACTGACCCCAATGGCGCGGTAAATAACGGGAACAGGAAGAACAAGAGGGACAGGAGGAGGAACATGCGGAAGAGGAGGAGGAAGAGAGGGAGGAGGAGGAGGAGGCAGAGGAGGAGGAGGAGTCAGAGGAGAAGGAGAAGGAGGAGGATGTGGAGGGGGGGAGGAGGAGTAGGAGGAGGGGAGTAGGGAGAGGAAGAGGAAGGAGAGCGGAGGAGGAGGAGAGGAGGAGGAGGCGAGGAGGAGGGAGGAAAAGGATAGGAGAAGAGGAATGAAGGAGGAGAGAGGAGGAGGAGGGGGCAGAGGATAGGAGGGAGCGGAGGCGGGAGAGGAAAGGAGGAGGAGGAGGAGGAGGAGTAGGAGTAGGAGGAGGACGAGGACGAGGACGAGGAGGCTTACCTCCGCGGCCTGGAAGAGGAGGTACCGGCGCTGCTGCCCTACTTCAAGTTTTTCTGCCGTCCGGAGTCCCTGCGTGCATTCTTGGACGCGGCCGGGGTCTGCCACCGTTTGCGCTCCACTGGCGGGGTGGGCCACGGGGGCCCGCTGGCGCCGCTGCTTTTCGCGCGCGGAATGCGGCCCCGCTTGTCCGCCTTGGAGAACGATATGCGAGAGGCGGCCCAGCGGCCGGGGCTCAACCCAGACGACGAGCACGTCCATGCCTACTTGGGTGATGTCGTCGTGCTGGTGCCCTCTGCGCTCGCAGGCGGCGCGCAGAAGGCCGCGCAGGGGGTCCTCGGCGGCCTCAGCCTTGAGCTGGAACCGGGGAAAACGCAGGCTTGGTCTGGGGGGGCAGCCTGTCCTTCGGGGCTGGAAGAGCAATGGCGCGCGCGCGGCTTGACCCTCGTGGGGGCCCCCCTGGGAAGGGCGGTGCCCCTTCCAGAGGGCTGCCCGACGAGAGAGACGGGCGCAGGGCGGACCTTGGCGGGGAGGACTACGTGGCTGCGCGCTGCGCGGAGACGGCAGGGCGAGCGGCCGAGTTCGGCTTCGCCGCGCATGCCGACCGCGCAGACTGCCGCGCAGCTGCTCCGGCACACCAGGGCCAGCAAGCTGGCGCACATCCTCCGCGCGAACACGCAGGCAACCTCGGAGGCCGCCGCTGGGGCCTCCGACGACCCCCTGCTGGCTGCGTGCGCGGAGCTCGCGCGCCTGGACCCGCTGACCGAGTCGCAGAGGGCCCAGTGCCAGCTGCCGCTGCGCACCGGCGGACGCGGCTTCCGCAGCCAGAAGCAGCTCGCGCCTGCTGCCTGGGCCGGTTCCTGGGCACAGAACCTCAGCAGGGTGAGAGAGCGCGCGGGGTTCGGCTAGCTAACTTTAGGCCCCCTGCCTTTTGCCCAGGCATGCCGCGTCGCACTGGCCGGGCTCGCGCAGCTGGCGCCGCCGCTGCCCCGCCCGGGCGCGGAGCTGGGCAAACTGCTCGATGGCGGAGACGCCGAAGCCGAAGCTCCAGAAAGCCCTGGGAGCCAGAGTCGACAAGAAAAATTAGCCCGCCGAAGGATCCAACCACATGCAGTTGCGAGTGCCGCGTTGTGGGTACCGGTTTCGGTGAAGCTCCCGGTGGGGCCACGAAACGTGTGAGCGGTACGCCGGAATCAGTGGCGCGGACGCATGTGGACACCGCCACTGGAGCTTTCGGAAGGAGTTCCCTATTGGGCCACGAAGCGCTGTCTTGGGCGAGGGAGGCGCATGCGAACTGCGCCATTGGGACCGTCGTTGGAGCTCCTTCTGGGACGACGAAGCGCTGTCGTGGCTGGGGAAGACGCATGCGAATGGCGCCACTGACGCCTTCGGTTGAGCTCCCCGTGCGGTCACGAAGCGCTGTCAAGTCAAGTCAAGTCAAGTCCGGTCGAGGGGCCTATGGAGGCACCTCGCTCCGCAAGCGGAGCCGGAGGGCGTGAGACACTACGGCAACAAAGCGCGCATGCAACAGAATAGTAGTGGACAGGGCATCGTTAAATTACTCATGAAATTTAGAAAACGCTGTTCCACCCGCTGCCGAGGGAACGGCTCCTGGCTGCGAACCACATTAAATATTTTCGTGCCGTGCTCTTGTCGCAGAAATGAATCGGCGGCACCTGCCCATCTTAAACGTGGCCGCCCTCGGCGTGTGACGCCGGCCGGACGCCACCGTAGAACTTGCGCCGGCCATTCTTGCGAGACGCCAGTGGCGAGTCGTGCTACGAGGCGCCACATTGAACGATCCAACACAACGAGCCAGTCCGACACAGGAAAAATCTCCCGACACGGCGACGAGCCAGTTCGTTACGACGAGCCAGTCCGACACAGGAAGCGCTGTCCTGGGTGGGAAAGACGCATGCGAACGGCGCCACTCGGACCTTCGGTGGAGCTTCCCATGGGGCCACGAAGCGCTGTCCTGGGTGGCGTTGGCGCATGCGGACCTTGCCACTGGAGCCTTCGGTGGGGCTCCCTGTGGGGCCACGGAACGCTGTCCTGGTTGGGAAAAGCATGCGAACGGCGCCGCTGGGACCCTCGGTGGAGCTCCCTGTGGGGCCACGAAGCGTTGTCCTGGGTGGCGGTGATACATGCGGACCCTGCCACTGGAGCCTTCGGTGGCGCCCCCTGTGGGGCCACGAAATGCGGTCCGTGGTGGGGGAGACGCGTGAGAACGCTGCCAATTGGGGCATTCGGTGGAGCTCCCTATAGGACCACGAAACGCTGTCATGGGTGGCGTTGGCGCATGCGGACCCTGCCACTGGGGCCTTCGGTGGAGCTCCCTGTGGGGTCACGAACCGTGTGAGGGGTGTGCCTACGTGGGTGGCGTTGACGCATGCGGACCCTTCCACTGGAGCCTGTTGTGGAGCTGTTTATGGGGCCGCGAAGCGTTGTTAGGGGTGGCGTTGACGCATGCGGACCCCGCCACTGGAGCCTTGTGGAGCTCCCCATGGGGCCACGAAGCGTTGTCCTGGGTGGCGTTGGCGCGCGCGGACCCTGCCATTCAAGCATTCGGTGGAGCTCCCCATGGGGCCACGAAACGTTGTCTTGGGTGGCGTTGACGCGTGCGTACCCTGCCACTGGGGCATTCGGTGGAGCTCCCCGTGGGGCCACGAAATGCTGTCGTGGGTGGCGTTGACGCATGCGGACCCCGCCACTGGAGCCTTCGGTGGAGCTCCCTGTGGGGCCACGAACTGTGTAAGGGGTTTGCCTGAATGGGTGGCGTTGACGCGCGGAGGCCATTTCTTTATTGCTGGGGGCGTGACGGGCGTCATGGCCCCCGCTCCCCCCCCCTCATGACGTAACGTTCCTCCCCCCAGTGCGCTCCAGGCACTGCCGCCGTGCGCATTGGGATCCGCGTAGGTGTCCGCGTAGGAATCCGCATAGGTGTCTGGTCCGCAGGCGTCGTCGTCGTCGTCGTCGTCGTCGTCGTCGTCGTCGTCGTTCGTCGTCGTCGCTCGTGGTTCGTCGCTCGTCGCTCATCGTCGTCGTGCGCGCGGACGCGGCTGGAGCTTGTTTTTAACTCCGGGCCAATGACGGCAATCATCTGGGGGGGAGGGGGTCGATGACGTCACGTTTCGCGCCGGCGGCGTTTGGGAATGGTTAGGAATGACGGAGGACGGGTAGCACGAACATGTAGGTGGCGATATGCACCACAACGCCTGTGTACATCACAGTGCCCGCGTGAACCACAGCGCCTGTGTACACCACGCCGCCGATGTACACCACAGCAGCCGCGTGCAACACAGCGTCAGTTTGTGCCACCGTGCCTGCGGGCGCAGCAGCTCCTGTGTACACCACAGCACTTCCGTACACCACATCAGCCGTGCGCAATACAGCACCAGTGTACACCACAATGCCTGCGTGCATTGCAGTGCCTGTGTACGCCACGGCGTCTGTGTGTACCACATCAGCCGTGTGCAACACAGCACCATTGTTGTGTATAGAATTTCAGAGGGAATCCTTGTGACAAAAGGGAGCGCGTGTGGATTCCAGAGAAACCAATGGAAAACAAATCCTCATGGACAAAGGAGCGCCGCTGGAATCTACGAGTCCCCCCGAGTCCGCCCGCATCACCATAACTCCCATTTGCGTCCAAGAGGCTCCAGCTAAACTGGCCGTCCAAGAACCAAGTGGACCGATTCAATCGACCATTCTGAAGTGCACGCTGAGATGCGCACGTTCGTTGTAACGCCAAACCGCACGACAGGGGGTAAGAAGGAGGAAAAGGAGGACGAGGAGGAGGAGGACGTGTAGGAGGAGGGAGGAGGGAAAAACGTCGCATTCGATTGTAAGAACTTTCCTGGCGTGGCGTTTAGTTGCCCGCATCAGATCCTGACGTACGTGCTCCTTCTACCTGTCCTATGCACGCAGGCACTGTGGTGTACACCAGCGCTGCGTTGCACGCGGATGCTGTGGTGTAGACAGGCGCTGTGGCTTGCACAGGCGCTGCGGTGCACGCAAGCACTGTGGTGTACACAGGCGTTGTGTTGCACATGGCTGTTGCGGTGGATGTACACCAGCGCTGCGTTGCACGCGGATGCTGTGGTGTAGACAGGCGCTGTGGCTTGCACAGGCGCTGCGGTGCACGCAAGCACTGTGGTGTACACAGGCGTTGTGTTGCACATGGCTGTTGCGGTGGATGTACACCGGCGCTGTAATGCTCCCAAGTATTGTGGTATACACGGGCGGTGCGTTGCACACGGTTGTTGCGGTGTACGCAGGCGCTGTGGTGCACGCGCGCGGTGTGGTGCGCGCGAGCGTTGTGGTGTACACAGGCGCAATGGGCAGATCGCCACTTACATGCTGCTCGTGTCGTCGTCGTCGCTCGTCGCTCGTCGCTCGTCGCGTCGTGCGCGCGGGCGCGGCTGTGGTGCCAGAACCACACGGCGGGGGGGGGCGTCACGTCATACTCCCCCCCGCCCTCCCCCCCCCCATGACGCCCGTCATCGCCGAACATAAAGAAACGCCTTCATGCGGACCCTGCCACTGGAGCCTTCGGTGGAGCTCCCCATGGGGCCACGAAGCGCTGTTTGGTTGGCGTTGGCGCATGCGGTCCCTGCCAGTGGAGCTTTCGGAGGAGCTCCCTATGGGGCCGCGAAACGCTGTCGGGGGTGGCGTTGACGCGTGAGGACCCTGCCATTCAAGCCTTTGGTGGAGCTCCCCATGGGACCACGGAGCGTTGTCTTGGGTGGCGTTGACCCATGCGGACCCTGCCACTGGAGCCTTCGATGGAGCTCCCCATGGTGCCACGAAGCACGGGAAAGACGCATGCGAACGGCGCCACTCGGACCCTCGGTGGAGCTCCCCATGGGGCCACGAAGCGCTGTCCTGGGTGGCGTTGACGGTACCTTTTGGTTTCCCCAGTAAAAGGCGCCCAGCGTTTGGGTCACAGCACTCTTCCCAAGACGGCTGGCCAGCATAATCCGATCACACCATTTCCACCCCGGCCCTCGTCTTGGCGGCGCGCAGAGGGGGGTATGGGGGAGGGGGGGCGGCTTCTTAGAAGGAGACTGTTTCTTAGAAACCGCGGGCCTGACATTCACAGACAAGGCCAGCGCCGTCTAAGAATCAGGGATGCTTCTCAGAAGCCTTCCCCCCTCCCCCTACCCCCCCCCCCGCGCGCCGCCAATCGTTCCCGTCCCACGGCTGAAAGGATTGAGTAGTAGAGGAGGGGTCAGGGGCCCGACTGAACCAGAGGCTAGGGTCCTGCTCGGGCCCAGCGTAAGCCTGGGGGGCCAGATGGTTGCCAGCTTTAACCGCAGGACCCTCACGAGCGCTACACTTCCAAATGTGATGGGGGGTCCTCGACCTCACCAAAAAATTGCTGCGATCACGCTTACGGCCAGTCTGACAGCCACATTTCTGCAACCGATCACGGGTCCACTGCCCAGGCCCACGGCGAACTTCTTCCTCGCGGCAGTAAGCGCTGCCGCTCCGTGCGGGCCGTGGGGAGGTTCGCTCCAGCAGCGAGCCAGGAGCCGCCCTCGTGGGCAGCAGCTGCCGCCCACCAGACGCTCTGGAGGTCGTTGCCTCTCTGGGGCCCCATCCAGCTTCGAGGAGAGCGGCTATCGCTGCAGCAGTGGGACCGGTGACGTGTGACCAGATCCTCGGACCAGCCTTCAACAGCGTGGTCCTGAGCAGTCTCCACCTGCGTCGCATGCGCTCATGATGTTGATGTGGGCAAGACTGCCAAAAACGAACCCACTGTCGTAGCAGCTGCTGTCGAGGTTGCACCCCAGGGTCGACGCCGTCGAAGGTCATCCTAGACAGCGTCATGAGGCACGCCTGACGCCTCCAGCGCAGGAGGGCGCGTCGAGCGAGGCCGCGAATCTGGTGTCCATACCCTCGTTGGGGCAATGCGCCCGTGGCCCAAGGGGAGGGGGATGGGGAGCAGGAGGAGGAGGAGGAGGGGGAGGAGGAGGAGGAGGAGGGAGGAGGAGGAGGAGGAGGAGGAGGAGGAGGAGAGGGGGAGGAGGAGGAGGAGGAGGAGGAGGAGGAGGAGGAGGAGGAGGAGGAGGAGGAGGAAGGGAGGAGGAGGAGGAGAAGGAGGGGGAGAAGGAGGAGGAGGATGAGCAGGAGGAGGAGGAGGAGGCGGAGGGGAGGCGGAGGCGGAGGAGGAGGAGGAGGAGGAGGAGGAGGAAGAGGAAGAAGCATAAAAAACAATCTGAAGAAGAAGAAGAAGAGGAGGAGGAGGTCCTAGATTTTCGCTGGACCCCCCTGGCGGCGCCTCCTGCGCCGCCCCTCGCGCGCTCCGCGCGCAAGGGAGGGGGGGGCCTGGCGCAGATCCAAGAAATCTGCGCGGACCTCCGACGCTTTATGCTTATGTGGTTGGCTTGTCCGCATTATTAGTATTGTTAGTATGATGTGTTGTATCATTGTCATCGTTAGTATGTCTACTACCAGGACGAGTATCGTTAGTATTCGTACTTTTGTTGATCATAGTATTAATGCAATGTGTGTTAGCATTGGTATCAGCATTGGTATTCCTATTAGTAGCATTGTTGTTACAAGTGTTAGTGTTATTAGTCATTTCCGTTATATTATTGTTGTGATTATTAGTATGATTAGCATTCGCAGTAGGAGCACCAACCGTATTACTATTATTATGAGGGTTCGTCTTCTTCGGTAAAGTATTACTCTTAGTATTCCTGTTATTGCCCAGCTTATTATTGTGTTTTTTATTTTATTATTGTAACCTCGACCACCTGCGGGGGCGCGAAGATACCTGCGCGCTTCACGCGTCGCGGTCTGAGCCTCAGGGTTTGCGCGTCTCGCGTGCGGCGACGCGACAGCTCGAAGGCGAGCGCGCACCACGGGGCGCGGTTGGCGAACTTGGGAAGCCCAGCTCAGGCAAGGAATCCTATCTTTGTGCAGGGGGGCAGCTCTTGGAGGCAGCCAAGGGGGGTCAGCCACGCGCAGAGGGGGGTGGCGGAGGGGGGCGGGCTTCTCAGAAGCACCCCTGCTCAGAAGGCGCGGGCCTTGTCTATAGATGCAAGGCCGGCGCCTTCCAGGAAGCAGCCTCCGTCTGAGAAGCCCTTTCCCCTCCCCCCCACCCCCGTGTGCGCGCCGCCAAGGGGGGGGTGGCGGAGCGAGGGCCGCAGGCAGAGGTGGCGCGCGCCAGAGCCAGGCTGCGCCGGAGAGGGTGGCCGAGTCTGTTGTCGGGGTTCTCCGATGCGGCACCTGGCGAGCCGCGTGCACGGCGACTCCGTCCCGGCATTCGTCTGCTCGCCCGCTTCGCGCAGTCTGCCCTCTCGGTGCGGCCGCGGGCCCTCAGGACCTTCGTGTCCTCTGGCGTCGACGTGGGCGACATGATCACCTTCGAGGTGGAGAAGGACGCGAGCAGCCGAGCATCCCTCCCTGCCGCACCCCTCCCTCCGTCCAGCCGAGCATCCCACCCCGCCCCGCCTCGCTGCCGCAGGGCGCGAGCCCTTCGCGCGACGGCTGCGGCGCCGCCCCCCGCTGCCTCGTCGGTGCGCCCCTGCTCCCCTTCCTCCCCCGCTCCCCGCGCCTTCCCTCCCTCCCTCCTCGACTTCGCCGCCTTCCCTCTCTCCGCCTTCCATCCCGCCCCCTTCCACCCCCTCCGCGGCACTGTATCCGATCCTTCCTTTGCCGCCCGTGCACGAGATTTACGGAGCTGGGCAGCCCCCCGGGGCTCGAGTGCAGGAGGACCTCGCGGAGTCACCAGCGCTCTTTGCGCCAGGAGCAGTCGTGAATGAGGAAGCCGTCTTTCCATACCTCCTTCCTTCCTTCCCTTTCCTCCCCCTCTCCACAAGGGCCCATGTCGGTCCGATCGATCCGATGTCGATGCAACTCAGCTCGATGATGCTCGACTCCTAAGTTTCGTCGATCTGGGGCGGCCCCACGCCTGCGTGGAGTCGAGCCCTGTCGTGTATCACGGCGCGGCCGATCCGACTCGACCATTGATCGGGGGCCCCCAAACGGTGCCGTGACCACACCGTGTGGTGAGTCGGTGGGGATTCAGGGTCACCGCACGGTTTTGGGACTTGAGACCCTCTCCGAGGGTGTCTCGGGCGACTGGAGCCTCCAGGGTCCAAAACCGGATGGTCACGAACCGTGCGGCGAGATCTCCTGGGGTTCCGAGATCACCGCACGGTCTGTCACGGTACGATTTTGGGATCGCCAAATGGATTCCGACTCGTTGAGATACACTTGTCCAAAGTCCATGTTTCAGAGGCTCAAGTCGGGCATGCCTCTCTACAGGAGTAATACTCCAAGATAGTCAAACAAGATAGTCAGGGGACGATGATCGATAGTGCTTGACTATGTTTGAAAATAGTTTGATTATGTTTTGACTATGCTGATGGTGTTTGACTATGCTATTTGTTTGGATTCTGTTTCGTATATATATATATATATATGACCAGTTTGAATTCAGTATATTTGATTATTGTTGACTTCTGTTTGATGCTTCTTTCGAAGTCAGCCTGTAGGAGGACATGCCCGACCTAACAGAAGTGCCGAGTTTGCTCGCCTGCCTGCCACTGCATGCTGCCCCGAGCGCACGGGAGGGCCCTCACCGTCGCGCGCACGTCGGCGGATCTCTTCGCCGTCGCTCCAGCAGTCCGTGCACAGGCCCTTCGCGATCCGCTGTCGACGCAGGCGATGCCGAACTCCTCTCCTCTCCTCTCCCTGAACTCCGAGGAGGAAAAGGTGCCCATACCTCGATGCCATCGCCCGTTTTCCCCGTTTGGGGCCTCCTGGGAGGCCCTCGTCGCCACCGCTGGATTCGCCTCGAAATTCTGGTCAGAACGCACTCCAGAAGGGGTCCGGGGAGTAGCGGTGTCGGTACCTTTTGGTTTCCCCATGAACCTTCCCTCTCCCTCGGGGCCCTTGCCGGGCCTCGGGACTGTCAAGAAACGACTCGGGATGAAAAACCGGTCCCAGGGAAGTGGTCGGGATGTCGGGGGCCCGTGTCTTGAAAAAAATCGAGACGTCGGATCTCTGGGGTCGACGCAGGCGATGCCGACCTCCTCTTCCGCTCCTCTCCCCTCCGAACCCTCCCTCCCCCCCTCGCCTTGCAGCGGGAGCCCATGCCGAGAAGCACCCTGCGTGCCTCCCTCGAAGATCTCTCTCTCTCTCTCTCTTCCCTTTCCCCCTCTTTGTGCACGCAACTCGGCACGCTGGGTGTTCTGCAGAGGGTCCAAAGAGTTTTCTTTATATGTTTTTGTTGTGTGTGTGTGTGTCTCTCTCTCTCTTCTATGTTTTTGTTGAGTGTGTGTGTCTCTCTCTCTCGCTCTCTTTCTCCCTCGATCCATCCAATCCATCCCTTCCCTCCCCTTCAAGCCTTCCATCCCTCCCCTCCTTCGTGTCACCCTCATTCTGCCAGCTCCCCCCCCCCTCCTGGTCCTCCCCGCGATCCCCGTCATCATCATGATCCACCGCCGCCTCCTCCTCCCCAGACCCTGACGCCATGACTGTTTCGCAAAGTGGACCCCCGGAGGTCTCGACCCGTTCCTTCCACGGGGCCTCTTCTCCATCCCGAGTAGGGCGAAAGCGACGAACAAGTGTCCGTGGTCAGTTGCTCACGACGCGAGGGGGCCTGGGTTTGCGTCTTCCCTCTCTCTTCTCCACCCTCCCCCTCCCCCTCCTCCTCCTCCTCCTCCTCCTCCTCCTCCTCCCCCTCCTCCTCCTCCTCCTCCTCCTCCTCCTCCTCCTCCTCCTCCTCCTCCTCCTCCTCCTCCTCCTCCTCCTCCTCTTCCTCCCCCCTCCCGCATCCGGCGGCGGTGCAGCACCGCCCCCGAGCCCGAGGACGGCAAGGATCTGCCTCGCGCGACCAACCCCAAGTGCTTGAAAGAGCTGACCGCCGCGCGAAAGAAGTTCCCGGGGCCGACGGCAGGAGGGGGGGGGGGCGGAGGAGAGGGGGAGGGCGGGATGGGAGGGAGGGAGCGGAGGGAGGAGGGAGGAGGGAGGAGGGAGGGAGGGTAAGGAGGAGGAGGAGGAGGAACGGAGGAGGAGAGGAGGAGGAGCAGGAAGAGGCGAGGAGGATGACGAGCGAGGAGGAGGGGGGAGGAGGCTAAGCTGGACTGCTGTGTTCGTTGTGATGTCTTTTGTCTTCTATTTTTCCCATGCTGTCTCCGTGCTGCTGCCTGCTAGGGGCCTGGGGCGGAGGAGGGGAGGGGGGAGGAGAAGGAGGAGGAGCGGAGGAGGGGTGGTGGACGAGGACAGGACGAGGAGGAGGAGGTGGAAGAAGCTTGAAAAAGGGGAGGAGCTCAGTGGGGTATAATAGGAGATGAGGAGGAGGAGGAAGAAGAAGGAAGACGAGGACGAGCTAGGGTAAGGAATGGGAAGTGAAAAGGGTGTGGGGGGGTGTGGGAGTGGAGGATGAGGAGGAGGAGGGAGGAGGAGAGAGGAGGAGGAGGTGGAGGACGAGGACGAGGCAGGGGGAGGGGTGAGGGGTGAGGGGAGGGAGGAGTAGGAGGGAGGAGGAGGAGGGGAGGGAGGAGGAGAGGAGGGAAGAAGAGGTTTTGGGTAGGATGTGGAAGAGAGAATTGATTTGGGGGAGGAGTGGGGAAGAAGGAGGATGCGGAAGACGAGGAGGGGATGGGAGGACGAAGACGAGGAGGACGAAGAGGAGGACTTGAAGGAGGAGGAGGAGGAGGAGGAGGAGGAGGAGGAGGGAAACGAGGAAGACGAGGAGGAAGACGAGGAGGACGAGGGAAACGAGGAGGACGAGCAGGGCGAGGAGGACGAGGAGGACGAAGAGGACGAGGAGGAGGAGGAGGCGGAGGAGGAGAATGATGAGGAGTAGAGGGGATGGGAAGCAACGAGAGGGGGAGTGGTAGTCAGAGTGGGATGGGAGAGGAAGGAGGAGGATGACGAGGAGGAGGAGGAGGATTGAAAAGACTTGTGGCATGCAATGCGTGTTGCCCTCTCGGGGACGTCTTAGGGGTCTTCATTGGCCATCTTGGGGCGATCTTTGACCGTCTTGGGCTCTTGAGGCCTCATGGAGAGCCTCCTGGGGCCGTCTTCCAGGCCTCTTGGATGCGGTGGCGCCCAATGAGGATCCTGGAGCAACTTGGGCCAGCTCGGAATATGAGCCCCCGTTCCCAGCATTTTTTTTTTTTTTGTTTGTGTGAGTGTGTGTGTGTGTGTGTGAGCGTGTGTGTGTGTGGCTCCGGCGACGTTGCCCAACGTCGTGGGTTCCGTCCACCCAGTATCGCGGCCGCTGGCGTCGATCCCTGGGTCAACACCCTACCAATCTGCCGCGCTGGATCGCTGGGTTGGCCACACCACCCATCTGCACAGCAGCAACTTTTCTTTGCGCTTCACTGTCCAACACCGCTCTGGTGACTCAGTGGCCGCAATTGGCCCCGGGCTATCGCGCTTGAGTTCACCTTGAGTTGAGGATGTTTCGTTGATTGGCCTGTGCATGTTTCGTTTGGACTTACAGTTCCTCTGATACACCCATCGCTTGCATTCTGCAGTGTACGACATTTTACGCTGTGTTATCGACAAAGTTAGGTCGCAATTCGCACGTCAATCTGCTGTTCGCGCTGGAGGACCCTCTGCGCCGCTGGCTCAATAAAGTGTGTGTGTGTGTGTGTGCGTGTGTGTGTGTGTGTTGTTTGTGCGCGCGCGCGTGTGTGCACGTGCTTGTGTGTGGTGTGCGTGTGGTGTGTGCGTGTGTATGTGTATGTGTATGTGTGTGTGTGTGTGTGTCTGTGTGTCTGTGTGTCTGTGTGTCTGTGTGTGTGCCTGTGTGCCTGTGTGTCTGTGTGTCTGTGTGTCTGTGTGTCTGTGTGTGTGTGTGTGTGCGTGTGTGCGTGTGTGTGTGTATGTGTGTGTGTGCGGTGGGGGGGGGCTATGTGCCCCAGGCCCCTAGAAGGCAGCAGCACGGAGACAGCATGGGAGAAACAGAAGACAATGGGCATCACAACGAACACAGCAGTTCAAGTTGTTTCCTCCCTTCTTTGAAGGCCAAAAAGTCGTTCGTGTCAGCGTCGGCCTGCCCCGTGTGGTTGGTTGTGGCAGGTCCTGGGCCCGAATAGTTGGGCGTACTCAGTCCTAGACCAGATATGAGCACTTGTGTTGACTTATGTTGCACTCATTTTGATATGCCTGGCAAGTGACGGGTTATCAGCCGAAGCTCTCCAGGAGCTCGTCTTCCTCGTTTTCGGTCAGCAGCCACAGCCTTTTTCCCATAGGCCAGAGTAGTATCAGTGGTCGCTTTACCAAGGAGGGGGCTTCGCACGTACGCTCTGATTGTGGTGCCCGTGGACCGGGATACGAAGTTGGCTCCGCCGTCCTGTGCTCCAGTCAGTGCTCTGGTCACGGGGGCGGGGGGTCACAAGGAAAAAGGGGGCATCAGCGGCCTAGCCGCCAGGTGCCGACGGTGTCACGAAAGAGGGGGCAGTTGTTTCCTCCCTTCTTTGAAGGCCGAAAAGTCGTTCGTGTCAGCGTCGGCCTGCCCCGTGTGGTCCTGGAGAGGATGGCCAACCACACGCCGAAACGCTGGTGGCGAACTGGGCCCGGGGTGTCCGAATAGTTGGGCATACTCAGTCCTAGACCAGCTATGAGCACTTGTGTTGACTTATGTTGCATTCATTTTGATATGCCTGGCAAATGACGGTTCAGCTTGGCCTCCTCCTCCTCCCCCTCCTCCTCGTCCTCCTCCTCCTCCTCCTCCTCCGTAGCCATTTTGGCTCAAGCCATTTTGGCTCAAGCCATTTTGGCTCAAGAGCTTTGCACATTGGGGGCTCCGCGCCTCCGTGCCAAAACGGGATCGCTCTGTTCCCCGAGCGTGGCAAGGCTCGCTTGCGGCCTGGCAGTCTTTCTTCATCAGTCACGGCCTCCCCGCACAGAGGCCCGTGGCCCAGTCTCCTGCGCGCGCCATGGCTCCTCGTAGGGTTGCTGCTGACGAACCTTGGATATGCAAGTCGTGTGTCCACTCAGTCACTGGCAAGCCGTGGTTCAATGCAGGAGGGACGTTGTACTGCAAGCAGTGTCAACTCCACAAGTCGGTGGTGTTCAAAGAGTACAAGCGAGGCAAAACCCCCAGTGTCCACGCTGCGGGAACTAAGGGCCCTAGCCCAGTCGACAAAGGCCTCGCGGCTCGGTGCGCACAGCTCGAAGAACAGATCAAGAGGCTCACCGCGGAGAAGGCCGAGCCCTCGCCACCACCACCATGGGCGCAGTCACAGCCCGATGGAGCAGAAGAGAAACGCAAGCGCATCAAGGAACTGGACGGTATCATTCGCATGCTCTCACCCGACAAGGATGCGACGGTGCTGGCCAATTTCAAGAAGGAGAAGGAGACCTTGGAGCGGCAGCTGTTCGATGGGCGCCCGATCGAGGACCAGGCTCGGTCGCTGGCGGCTAAGCTCCAGCATGCGAGGTCCCAGGAGTCCAGCGTGCGCAAGGCGGTCGAAGAGCAGAGGGCCAAGATCCATGAGCTGCAGGGACACTTGGACAAAGCTGAAGCTAAGCTCGTGGAGGCCTCCGCAGAGGTGGTCAGGCTCGAAGAGGAGACGCGCAAGGCCATGTCCCAGGTGCGCCCGCCCGAGCAGGAGCGGCCGCCCACGCTCCATGAGATGCTCCCTGGGTTCGCCGTGTCGGTGGAACAGCTGGGGCGCGTCGCCAGCACCCTGGGCGTGGGGCCTGATCTTACGGCTGGGCTGCAAGCGATGGCGGAGACGGTCAGTAAGCTGCAGCAGGCGCCGCAGGCAAAGCCACCCTCGCCCCAGACTGCAGAACCACCTGCACAAGAGCCTGACGAAGACGAACCTTCCAACATCGAGATGGAAGAGTGGACTGCGTGGCATTCGAGCGCCCCGCCGGATGGAAGTCCCCACCGCCATGTTCCAGCGGATCTTGACGAGGCGGGTCTCGGATAAGGGTCAAGCGTTTCAGGACGACGTACAGCGAAGGCGTGGACTAGCGAGGGCAGGGTTGGGGGGGGGGGGGGGGGGGGGTGGGAGGGAGGTGCGGAGGGGGGAGGGGGGAGGGCAGGTGGCAATATCATAGAGAGGGGTGAGGGGAAGGGGAGCGAGCGGGGATGGGTTGTTTTTGTGTTTGTATCGTTTTTGTTTTCGTTTTAATTTTATTTTTTTTTTCTTCTTGTTTACTTTTTTATTTTTCTTTTTTTTTTTTTTTTTTTTTTTTTATTTTTCGTCAGCTTCGGGATTGGAATTTTATTCAGTGCAGCAGCAATGACGGCAAGCAATGAGGAGTCCCTTCGAAGCGGGGTATCAGCTTCATCTACAACTCCTTCGAGGACTACGGCGTCGGCGGCGAGTGCTACGCCGTGGGCAAGCGTCTCTTGGGAGGAGTCTGAGGTTATTGGCACGCGTTGGCTACCCCCAGGGAGGCTCACTCGGCTAGCCGAGCAGAGGCCTGGGGCGGAACCCCGTGCACCGTGTACGTCACAGAGTGCGGCGTCTTCTGCGGCATCGGCACGTGTCTCTTGGGATGAGAAGGGTATTGGCACGAGTTGGCTACCCTCAGCACCGCTCACTCGGCTTGCCGAGCAGAGCGCTGAGGCGGAACCCCGTGCATCGCGTGCCTCGCAGAGTGCGGCTTCTGCTTCGCGGATGGGGCGCGCTTCTACGACGTTCGGGCAAGCAGCATTGAGGACAACTGAGGGCGGAGAGTACCGACCGTGGGAGGCCACTGGCCCCCATGGCACGCACCACTCACCCTCTTCGCCTCGCTGTGAGCCTGCCGCGACATTGGGCGGCAGAGGGTACCGACCTACTGGAGCCATGGTGGGATCAAACATGGACGGGGAGTACGACCCTTTCGAGTTTCTTGATGAAGATCGGGAAGCTGACGACCTCTTTCCCACTATTTGCCCGAACCCCTTGGAAATACGTCAGTCAGAACGCGATGAGGCGGCAGGCGCAGCCTTGTCATCTCCCTCCGCCCCCGCTGATGAACATTTGGGTCTCGGACGTGGTAGCGTGAGCGTCGGGTCTGATATATCTAAGACGGGTGAGTTGGAGGGCAAATCTTCTCCACCTGCCATTGCAGGAACAATTATGCCGGTGAGTGCGGGCTCTTTCGGGCCATTGTTCGACTTTCTGGCCGTGGTGAAGGCCAAGATCATTTGCGCACAGGAGACGAGGATTGTGGAGTCACGCCTCGGGGAGTTCCAGCACCGCGCCAAGGACCTCGGCTTCCACGGAATGTGGGCACCAGCCTTGGCGACCAATGCCAAGGGTCCGCAGGCCAACCACTGTGGGGCTGCAATTCTGGTGCCCACGAATGTGATGATCACGAAGCCTCCCGATGGCGACCCCATTATTTACCCAGGCAGAGTGGTGGCCAGCTTTGTCAATTGGGGAGTTCCTGGTGGGGTGATTGTGGTCAGTGCATACTTAGTGACAAGCGTCGGTCTGACGGGTGAGAATCTTTCCATACTGTGGGCCATCGCGCAGAGAGTCGCGTTCTGGAATGCTGCGGGGTTCGACTGGATCTTAGCAGGTGACTGGAATTCTGGCATAGCAGCTCTGAATGCGAGGGGGTGGATTGAGTCTTTGGCTGGGTTGTCTTACACTCCACCGTCGGCCACGTGCTGCAAGGATGACGGCAATTCGAAGATTGACTACTTCATTGCTTGTGCAAACTTGTCGTCAAGGCTCGGGACTGCAGTGGTGGAGGACACGTGCGGCACAGTACCTCCCCCGCATTATCCAGTCAGCATTGATATTCTGGGTGAAGATAGGCCAGCATGGTGTCTTGTGCCAGATGAGCCAAGGGCTTTCCCTGTTATTCCGCCATGTGGGTGCGCCAGGTTCCCGTACCCGTGGGATGCAGTGGATCATATTTTGCTGGAAGTGAAGGAGGTTTCGAATCTTGCCTTGGTTTGGGACACGGTGCTTGGTGGAGTCGATTGCGAGTTGGCTGGACGCTATGACAAGGTTGACACGGATGCGATTCCGTTCGTTGGCAGGTCAGGCCCTCCACGTTTCAAGTGGAAGCCGCTGGCATGGGAACCTCCGCGCCGTCGTACTTATCGCGAGCCAAAGGTCTATGCGTGGGCGACGGTCAAAAGATGGTGTCAGCATCTCAGGTCGGAGCGGGATCGACTGGGCAGGTTCTGTCAAAGGTTACAGTTGGCTTCTGTGGTCTGCCAGCTTACGCCCCTGCAGTATACCAAGGTGCTGCAGGCCTTCTACGAGGTGGACCAATATTGCCGTAGGATCGCCCGCGACAAGAAGACATGCCACCACCTAGATCAGGACACCGTCGACTTCCTGCTGCGAGGCTTGGGCATGATCGGCGACGCCGACTTCGATTCGGGCCTGGACAACATCATGCTGAAGGCCGATGCGGTGTTGAAGGCAGCGAAAGGGGTCTCGGAGAAGGCTTGGCGTGGCTGGGCCAAGCAGGCTTTCTTAGGAGGGGCCAGTCTGGCCCATGCTGCTTCCAAGGTGCGCGGCAAGCAGGAGCAGCTCAATTTCGACGTGAACGCCCAGCCGTACCTGCTGGCAAACCACACCCTCGATGTGTGGGAAGGCGCATGGCGACATCACGACCTGTCGCCCCCAGAGCTGCCGCCAGGCCATGAGAGCTGGCCCGATCTGCCTGAGCTCGACCACCAGCAAGTGCGGGCTGCCATTCGCAAGTTTTCGACGCGTACGGCAGCTGGGCCGAGCCGTATCTCACCCAGATGCCTGGACGCTCTGTCGGACCAAGCGCTCGAGCGCATCGCCAAGATGTTTATGCTTGTCGAGCAGTGGCTGTCCTGGCCTCCTGAGCGAGTTTACAGTGAAATGGTTCGCTTACCTAAACCTGACGGGGACACACGATTGATTGTGCTATCCCACGCTTTGGTTCGACTCTGGGGCAAGCTCAGGAGACCAGTCTCGGCATCGTGGCAGGCTGGCTATCAGTGCGACCAGATGTGGGGCACGAGAGCGGGCCACACGTCTACGGACTCGGCTTTTGATCATAATATTCAGCAGGAGGTTGCGCAGTTGTTGGGGGAACAGACATGTACAATCTTGTTTGATATGAGCAAATGTTATGACATGGTGGACCCACATGCGCTGCTCCGAGAAGGCCAGGCTCTTGGATTTCCACTGCGTTTGCTTTGGCTCCTCATTCAGAGCTACCAACAGCCCCGCCGAATAAGGGCCTTTGGGAGTGTATCCAGATCTTTTCTGTCCTTCCAAGGGATCCTAGCTGGGTGTACCCACGCCACATACGTCTTGTACTTGCTCACCTATAGGTCGGTGCAGAGGGTCTCGAAGGTCTCCCCCACGGTGACCCCGAGGACGCTCATGGACGACATTGGGCCCCAGCATACCTCCCAGGACCCCAGGGAGGCCAAGTACCTTGCGCTGGCTGCGAAGGGTTTCATCCAGGACTCCAAGGGTCTCGGCATGATCTTGAAGGCTTCCAAGTCTGGGGCTGTTGTTGGTTCTCGGAAGTTCTGGAAGGGGGTGCAGAGCCACATGGGCTCCATGAAGATCCCGTACAATGGCCACATGAGGAACCTAGGTCACGAGCTCACGGGGCCCAAGGTTATTCGGGGCATGGGAAAGAAGCGTCTCAAACAGCTCAGAGAGAGGAAGGCGAGGTTTTCCATGCTGAAGTCTGCGGTCGGCAAGGTCGCGACGGCTTTGTGGCGCACAGGCGCCCTTCCATCAGTGGCGCACGGTGCTGCAGTTGCTGGAGTAAGCGACGTTGCACTTCGAGAGTTGCGTCTTTTCGCCGCCGTCTTGAACGGCGCGCCAGGTAAATTTAACACTGGTGTGACCGCCTACTTGATTAGCCACAAGAGCGAATTCTACGATCCTATTTACCACGCCACGATAGCTATTGTTATTAAATTTGCGGAGTGGGTCTGGGACGGTAGAATACCCGACAGTCGTCTACATCGGGCTTGGGAGGCTCTCCGAGATAAGATCGGCACACTGCCCTGGGCTAACACTCGAGGCCCGATCGGGGCCTGCTGGCTGACTTTACGACGTATTGGGTGGAACCTCGTATCTAGTCATATGGTGGCTGATGATTTAGGTAATGTGTTCGACTTGCGCGTTATGTGCCCTGCCGACCTGAAGGTGTTCCTCACCCAGGGGATCCAGCGTTGGCAGGACGAGCGGCTGCTCAAGCATTTTTACACCGCTGAGCCTGGCGAGCAGATATGGCACCGAGGCTTACGCAACTCGGTGAAGAGTATCAAGTGTGTTCGTAGACCCGGGGCCCTCCAAGCGCACTGGTCAGGGAACCTCCCCATCCCTCAGCTCCAAGATGCCCGTCATAAGGTACCAATCAGGCCGTGTGCAGCTTGTGGGGCCCAGTCCCAGGGTATTTGGGGCCACGTGCTCTACGACTGCCCCGAGCTGCTCACGCAGCGTGAGGACTTCTTGAACATCTCAGAGGACTTGGAGGCAACCAGAGGCATGCTCTTGAAGGGGGGCGAATGGTATGATGGGCGTCTGGCTTGGGAGTCCAATTATCTGGTCTTTGGGGCCCCTGCTCCTCCTGTGGGTATTCCTGGGCCCGACACTATAAGTTCGGAAGTTCTACTGTGGGGCGACACCGACGGGCCTTGGGGCCCCAAGAGCTACACCGACGGTTCGGGCCTCGCCTCCAGTGTTCCAGAGACTAGGCGGTGTGGGTATTCATGCATCCAGCTGGACCCCGAGACCCTTTTGCCTGTTCGTGCAGTGTATGGACCGCTGCCCTTCTATGTGCAGACCGTTGGCCGTGCTGAGAGATATGCGATCTAAATGGGTTTGGAATTTCATCCTGATCACGAGCTGTTCGTGTCTGATCTCCTGGGGCTGGTAACCGAGGGCAAGTCTTGGGATCAATCCCTTCAGCACGGTCGAGGCAAGCACGCCAGGATATGGCGCGAGATTTTTCAGGCGGCGCAGCGTCGTGCACTTGAGTACCCAGTTTGTTTTGAGTGGACTCCTGCACACCGTGACCTCGACAGTGTGCTGGAGAATCCTGAGGAGTTGGAGAACTGGCTCGGCAATGCCTGGGCTGATTACTTCGCCAAGGCAGGTGCGGCGCACCACATGATCGCCAACGCGGTTTCTGAGTCGCTCACAGAGGCTCTGAAGGGCCATGAGGCCACGTTGCAGTTTGTTTCGTGGGCGTGCTTACGAGTCATCGTCTCGGAGAGTTGGGGTCGAGGTCCTCCGCCGCCCGTTCAGGATCCTGAGGCCCGTGAGGTTCTGAGGCAGCCAGTCGTGTTCGGACGTGGTTCAGATCATGATCTTTGGTGGTGCAGGAAACTCAAAGAGCATAGGTGCAGGAGATGTGGGAGATCGGCTCGATCGGACTCGACTCTAGCTTGGCTTAGGACTGGGTCGGGAAGGAAATGAGTCTGGCCTGTGCTGAATGGTTTAAGAATTCGGTGGAGGTCTGGGTCAAAGTGTCGGACCCCCGCATTGCCCCGTCACAGGTGCTTGTCGCGGACTTTTTGGGAGAAGGGCATTGCGAGGCCTCGGAGGGACCCCTTCCTGGGCCCACGGACCCTCCCCAGGAGCCTGTGGTCGGCGAGGTTTCAAACTGTTCGGGGTCGAACGAGCTCATTGCCGAGTTTGCGGCTCTGGGCCGCGATGTTTTCTGCGTGAATTCGGTCTACTGTTGCCGTAAGTGTGCTGGCACGACGACCCTCGAGACGTCTCGGAGCGTTCGGAAGCTCCGTCGTCCCTGTGCTGGGCTCTCAGAGAATCCGAGCACGAGGGCCAATCAGCCGGGGTTGATCGACAGGATCTTCCACGGCCGCCAAGGGCGCCCCAAGCGCCCCGAGGGCAAGGCGCAGACGTAACTCGTCTTGCCCTCCTGGGAGTGGTTTCGAGGCGTCGGTTTTCCCTGGCCCCCGCCCGCCCTCTCAGTACATAATATTTCCGCCGCCTTGCGGCCCCTCAGGGTTCTCATTTGTTCCTGAGGCGTGTTCGGGTCGGACGCGCTCTCGGTGGCCTTCACCCTCACCCTCTCCAGCCCCTGCAAAGCAATTCCGTTGTGATGGTAGCCCCCTGGAGGGGCAGCGGATCGTTCGGTGTCCGCTCCCGTCTTCTTCGCCAAGAGCAGTATCTCTCTCGCTCGCTCTCTTTCTGTCTCTCCTCTTTTTCTTTCTGTCGTCTCCAGTCCGTGTGTGTACTACCGTACATGCATCGTAGATTCAGAGAGTCGACCCTCTTCTGTATCCAAATGCACATATCGACTCCTCTCTCTCTCACTCTCCCTATCTCTCTTTTGCTCCATATCTCTCTCTCTCTCTCTCTCTCTCTTCTCTCTCTTTCTCTTTCTCCCTATCCCCCTCTTTCCCCTTCCCCCCCCCTTTTTCTCCCTCTCATCCTCTTTTCCCTCCCTCTCCCCCTTCCTTTCTTCCTCCCAGCCCCCCTCACCCTTTTCTTCCTCCTCCCTTTCTTTCCCCCCCTCGGTTTCCTCCCCCTTCCCATTCTTACCTCTCTTACCCTTGCACCTTCTCCCCTCCCTCTCCTCCCCCGTCTTGCCACGGACTTTGGACCCACTGTGGCCTGCCAAGGTGTGGCGTCGGCGTTCAGACCCCCTTGCAAAACACATGTAGCATGGACGCGTTTCCACGGACGTTTCCCTCGAGCTGACCATTGCGACAACTGGCCCTCTTCTAGAACTCTCTTCATACTCCAGGCCAGGGCGGAGTTCATTCATTCAAGTCGTGGTTTCCAAACCTCGCAATGGAAGGAAGCTGACGAATACAAGGAGCAACGCCAGCAGGGCGAGACAGATGGCAAAGAGCAGGAGGAGGGTGAGGAGGAGGAAGAGGAGGAGGAGGGGGAGGACGACTGGGAGGAGAAGGGTAATACGTATGAGCAGGAGGAATGCCAGGAGCAGGACGAGGAGGAGCAGGAGGAGGATGAGATGCGGGCGGGGAACACGAGGAGCAGGAGCAGGAGCAGGAGCATGATCAGGAGGGAGGAGGAGGAGGAGGAGGAGGAGGAGGAGGAGGAGGAGGAGGAGGAGGAGGAGGAGGAGGAGGAGGAGGAGGAGGAGCAGGAGGAGCAGGAGGAGCAGGAGGACGAGCACCAGGCGGGCGAGGAGGATCTGTGCCGCATTCGGGCGCCAGCCCGGCCGGCCTCTTGCCGCTGGACGGGCTCCTGGGCGCCGCGTCCGTGCCGGGATGGAGTGCAACGTGTGCCTTGAGCAGGTGGCTTGCCCATTGGAGGGAAGAAGGCAGAGGGAAGTACAGCAGCAGCAGCATGACGATGATGATGATGATGCTGATGCTGATGATGATGATGATGCTGATGATGATGATGATGATGGGGTTGATCGTGACGCTCATGATGATGGCAATGATGGAACATATGAAGAAGATGATGAATTTTATGATGTTGGTGCTGATGCTAATGCTGATGCTGATGATGATGCTGAGGATGACCACGATGGCGATGTCGATCCTTGTGATGATGATGACGATGGTGAGGGGTGGTGATGTTGATGCTGGCGGTGGTGATGATGAGGATGATGAGGAGGACGACGATGCTGCCGATCATGCTGATGATGACAATGCCGATGATGATGATGATGCTGATGATGGTTATAATGATGGTGATGATCATACTGATTGCGATGATGATGATGCTGCTGCTGATGATGATGATACTGATGATGATGGTGGTGGTGGTTGTATCGATGCTGATGATGATGAGTATGATGATGCTGATGATGATGATGACGACGATGATGATGATGTTGACGACGATGATGATGATGCTGATGATGGTGAGGATGATGCTGATGCTGATGGCGGTGGCGATGGTAATGATCATGATGCGGCTGCTGCTGTTCATGATGATGTCGGAGATGATGCTGATGATGACGATGGTGATGATGTTGATGAGGATGATGAAGCTGATGGTGTTGATGATGATGATGCTGCTAATGATGCTGATGCTGATGATGTGGTGAGGATGTTGATGCGATTTACGCGGATGGAGATGCTGATGATGATGATGATGACGAGGATGGATGACGAGGATGATGGTGACGGTGACGCTGATGATGACGATTGTGAGGCTGATGATGATGATGCCGCTGATGATGATGCTGATGATGATGCTTATGATGCTGATGCTGATGACGATGCTGATGATGATTATGATGATGTCGGTGTTGCTGTGAATGTTGCTGCTGTTGATGAGGATGCTGATGTGATGATGATGGGAATGATGTTAATGATGACTATGATGATGCTGGTGATGATGATGATGATGGTGGTTGATGATGATGATGATGATGATGATGATGATGATGATGATGATGATGATGATGATGATGATGATGATTGTGATGTCGACGATGGGTCCTGCCTGAAAGCGCCCCATCCCAGCCGCATCTCCCTCGCATCATTTCTCTCAGCTACGTGCCAGGAGCCATGCTTACGGATGACTTCTTCGTAATATTGCATTGAGCTGCGCGACCATTGAGCAGAGTCACCATGTACCCGGATACAGGATTATTGAAGTGATGCAGAGGGTGACCGCCTCATATTAGTAGCCGTTTCGACTGAATCCCGTGCCGTCCGCCCGATCGGATTCGATTCCGATCTCGACCCGTCGCGGCCCGATTCGATCTTGGCTCCGACTCGACCGGACATTGGTATTCGGTGCGGATGGAGCCAGCCCTGTGCTTTGGAGCCGTGGGTATTCCTTCAGCCAGAGTCCCTGTCGAGACAGCAGCCCTCCCCTGGCTACTCAGTCTGCGCGAACCGTGGTACACCCCCGAGCTGGCTCATTCTGAAACGCATACTTCTCTCTCGTGGTCACTGTCTGGAAAAACCGTCAGCCCTTCCAACACAGCGGTATCGACACTCCTACGCGGGAGTCGTGAGCACCCCCGTCGTCTCCAAGCCGATATAGGAGCCGTCCCTTCTTCTCACTTTATGCTGGAGTCGTGAGTTCCCCCGTTGCTCGCAAACTATATATGCATACATCCTCGCACACAAGCGGGGACCTGGGTCCAGGGGCCCCTGGGCTGGCCCCCCGAGCGCAGATGTGTGGATGGGGCTGCCCAGGGCCCTGCCGGCGCGCCGGATGCCCTCCAAGCATTGCCCTAAGACGGCCCTGGGTTGCTTGAAAGTGCGCTTCGGGACCGCCAAAAGGGCCTACAGGTCTCGGAAGCCATTTGCGAGCATTCATGCCACATTCATCTGCCAATGCCCCCCCCCCAGTGATCAACGTTGGCGTTGGATTGAATGAGTTGCACTTCGACCTCAGTCTTCCCCGCGCTTGGCCCGAACTGGCGCCGCACTGTCCAAGAGAAATGGCCTCCAAGGCGCCCCAAGCGGCCTCCAAGAGGCCCCCCAAGAGCCTCGACTAGGCCTCCCAAGGGACACAAACACTCAACGTTCGATGTCTTTGAACACAGTTGGTTTTCTCGCCTTTTCGGCTTCCCAGCGTTCCCAGGAGGCCCGAGACGCCGCCAGGGACGCTCCAATAACTACCAAGAGGCTCCCAAGCAAGCCCCAAGATGCCCCGAGAGAGCTCCACGACGGCCGAGGAGGCCTCCGAGATGGCCCCAGCGGCCCCCAAGACGACTTCAGAGAGGATCCAGACGGAGCCCCGAATGGACATTTCGAGCCCTCGGCCCCGAGAGGCCCCCAGGAAGCTCCGAGAGGCCCCCGAGAACCCCCCAAGAGGCCCGAAGAGGCCTCCAAGAGGCCCCCGCGAGGCCTCCAAGAGGCCTCCACGAGATTCCCAACCAGCCAAATTCATGATTTTTCATCGGTTTCGAAGGATTTTCGCTTTCTCGCCTTTCCAACATCCCAACGCTCCAAGGCAGCCCGAGACGCCACCAAGAGGCCTCCAAGATGAGGTCTGCAAAAAGAGTCCCCAGACGCCCCGAGAGAGCTCCAAGACGGCCCCGAGAGGGCTCCACGACGGCCGAGGAGGCTCCCAAGACGGCCCCAGAGGCCTTTCAAGACGGCTTCAGAGAGCGTCCAGACAGGGGCCCCGAACAGACATTTCGAGCTTTCGGCCTCGAGAGGCCCCCATGAAGCTCCGAGAGGCCCCCAAGAATCCCTCAAGAGGCCCGAAGAGGCCGTCAAGAGGCCCCCGCGAGGCCTCCAAGAGGCTTCACGAGGCCTCCACGAGACCTCCCAACCAGCCAAATTCATTATTTTTCTAACGTTTCGAAGGATTTCCCATTCTCGCCTTCTCGGTTTTCCAGCGTTTCAAGGCGGCCTTAGACGCCGCCAAGAGGCCTCCAAGATCGCCCCAACATTGCCCACGAGGCTCGCAAGAGCGCCCCAAGACGCTCCGAGAGAGCTCCAAGACGGCCCCGAGAGGGCTCCAAGACGGCCGAAGAGGTTTCCAAGACGGCGCCAGAGGCTTCCAATACGACTTGAAGAGAGCGGGGGCCCCGAAAGAGCATTCGAGTCCTCTGCCCATAGGGCCCTGGAAGCCCCGAGAGGCCCCCAAGAAGCTCCCAAGAGGCCCGAAGAGGCCTCCAAGAGACCTCCAGGAGGCCTCCACGAGGCCTCCACGAGGCCCCCCCAAGAGCCAAATTAATGTAATCTAGCTGGTATCGAAGGATTTTCGAGCTCTCGCCGTTCCAGTTTTCCGACGGTCCAAGGCGGACCAAGAGGCCTCCAAGAGCGGTCACGCAAGCTGTCTCGCTTGAGTGGTATTGGTGTTGGTGCTGCTGTAGGTGGTGCTGCTGGTGCTGCTGCCGGTACTGCGGGCCGGGGCCCGGGCGGGGACACCCTAGCGAATTCTCTCTGGACTCGCGACATGATTGACTCCTTCCGGGGCCTCCGCCGCTCAAAACTGTTCTGGAGGCCGCCAAAGATTCGACCAGAGCGGCCTGACAGGGCCGAAGACGCCCGAATAATTGTTTCAAGACGGGTCAAGAGACCCCGAAGATGTCCTAAGAAGGCTCCAAGATGCGCCTCGAGAGGGCCCCAAGAGGCCAAAAATGTTTCATTCCCGTGGGAAGCGAATCGTTTAAACGTATTCGCACATTGGGTCTTGACATCGTCCAAAGCGGCCCAAGAGGCCCTACAGATCGCCCCATCACGGCCCAAGAGGCCTCAAAAAGGATCCCAGGACGGCCAGCCAGCCCCAAGACGGTCCAAGAGGCGCCCAAGACGGCCCAAGACGGCCCCAAGAGGAGTCCAAGAGGGGGAACTCCAACTGCCATTTCCCCTTGCTGCAGCAGGGAACCAAGCGGCCCCCAAGGGCCCCAAAAGAGGCCACAAGAGGCCTCCACATTGCCCGCATGAGGCCACAAGAAGCTTCAAACTCGCTTTACGAGGTGCACGAGGGGCATGCCAAGAGACCCCGAATTACAGGCATCTAAGAATCCTCTGGTCTAAAGCTCAGGCACAGTAGCGGTTCGGGCTGAAGGCCGTTGATTAGTAAGCACTTGGTTTGGCGACGGACCCATCCCTATGCAGTCATGTGTAGTGCACGGCGCGGGTCTCTCTTCATACACTGCGCGCCGCGGGGCAATGCGGAAAGATGGCTGTCGCGAGGAATGCTTTCACGGGTCCGCTGAACTCTTTGTGAGGCACGATCCGCGTGAAGGGCCGCGCGAAGACGCCCACTGAGGCCACAGGTAAATGAGCGCGGGGGCGCCATGCGAAGCTGCCCATTGGTGCCATGGTTGGAGCTCCTTCTGGGCACGATTCGCGTGACAGGTGTGCTAACATGGGCGGGGGTGGGTGGGCGTTTTACGAACCCTGTCTCTGTGCCTTTAGGTGGTGCTCCTTGAGGGCGCTCTCCGCGTGATGGGGTGTGCCACAATGGCCCCGGGGGGGAGGGCGCAGTCAGTGCGAACTTTGGCTCTGGGGCCGTGGGAGGAGATCCCCGTGGGCCACGAATCGTGTGAGAGGTGTGCCGAAGCAGGCGGGAGGGCGGGATGCAGACTTTGTCTCTGGGGCCGTCCGTGGAACTCCTTGCGAGCCGCGATCCGTGCGAGAGGTGTGCCGAAGTGAGCGGGGCGATGCTATGCAGCCCCCCCTCTGGTGCCGCAAATGCATGTACTTGCGAGGCGCGATCCGCGTGAGGGGCGCGCCATTATCCGAACCTCGTCTATGGGGACGTCGGTGGATCTCCTTGTGGGGCGCGATCCCTGTGAGGGGTGTGCAGGCATGGGCGGGGGGATCCTAAGCCAAGCCTGTCTCTGGGGCCGCAGGTGGAGCTCCCTGAGGTGCACGATCCGTGTGACTATATACATATATACATGTCCTCCGATGCCGGGCACTTCAGACTACAATTTGAGATTGTTAGACTCTAAGCGCACGCTAGTAATGCATAAAAGGGGAGGGATGAGAGATAGAGAGAGAGTGAGAGTGAGAGAGGAAGAGAGAGAGAGAGAGAGAAACTACAAGCATATAGGGAGAGATAGAGATATAGATAGCGAGGGAGGGAGACAGTGGTCCATTATGACATGCTTTGTCGGTCGGAAAGGTCAGTGTGCCCTCCCCTCGCTGACTGTCTCAATGACGGGGTCGTAGCCACCTTGCCCGCCTATAGTGGCCGCCACCCCTGTGCCTGCTGTCGATCCCATGGGCAATGTAGCCACCCTTGGGAACTCCGTCTAGGCGAGCTGTAAAGTTCCTACGCTTTTTAGTCCCAACCGTAGGCGCTCTTGTGGGCTCTCCGCCTGCAGCCTTCGCTGCAAGCAGAACAGATACCGCTGGTTATTCTGTCTATGGGAGGCATTCGCTTCTCCTGGGTAGTCGATCCAACGAGCAGGTTCGCCGCCCTTGGTTGCTTCTTTCATAGGAGGCTTGGGCTCGCTCCCAGCTTCGGATCCGAAGTGCACCGGGATCACCCCTATCTGTAACAGCCGTGAACCTTGCTCCGGCTGCAGGCCCTAGGAATAGATTGTTCATCACTACTTTCACGCTCTGCCTATGGGATCGTGCACCCTCCCAGCATCGTCGATCGTATTGACAGAGCAGTGACCCTCCGTTGGCCTGTCTGACAGGGCTGCAGGTGGATTTCCCCTTGCCTGACTGCCCTCCGTATTGGCACCCATCAGTTCTCCCGCAGCGTCCTATGCCTCCCAGTCGGAGAAGAGGCCCACACCGCTCTGTCTTCAGGAGCCACAGGCCTCGCTCCCTGTTGCATACCTTGGTGGAGCTGCGTCGCCACGCTTGGCTACCTGGTCTACTTTGGCCATGGCCCCTCCCCCCGCTGACCTCCTCCTGCTCTCCATCCCTCGTTTCGTTCGCAGCCATGTGGTCTCCAGCGAGCACCGAGCCTCGCCGGGGCTCTGCCGGCTTCGCCCTCCGCTCCCTCGCGTCGGACGCGGTGCGTCGGGCGCAGTGCTCACCGACCGCTTGGCGGCATGGTAGCGGTCTTAGAAGACCTGGATCCGTCGATCTGGGCCAGGTCAGGTAGCTAGTCCCACCGATCCGCTGGTCGGTCCAGATCAGGACGGTCGATCGGCCTTCGATCAGCCGGGTGCTCCGCGGGTTGGGCTGGCTCAGGCCAGCCAGGTCAGGACGAGGCCGGGATCGAAGTGTGTCGCTCACTCTCGCTCTGTTTTGCTAGCGTAATGATAAGGCGGTGGAGGAGCTCATAGAGCAGGGCGGTTCCGTAGGAGAGCATTGTCCCGAGGCGAAGTTGGGCACTCAGCCGTGCGACGATGTCAGGGCTACGAGAGGAGCGCGCGTGGCGGCACGCCATCGGGTGGTCGCGCTGATCTTCTTCACTAGGGTGAGCCAGAGTATCTTGCGGATGGCCATTGGCTCGCTGGTGATCCCCCTCTGTGAGGACATGCAGTGCGGCACGGGGGCAAAGGGTTGGCTCCTGTCGGCCCACGCGGCTGGCTACTGCTCGACGCAGGTTCTCGGTGGCTATGTGGCCGACCGGCTGGGCGGCAAGAGCGTGGTGTCGTGCGCGTTGGGTCTCTCAGGCCTCGCGGTGGCAGCGACGCCTGCCGCTGCGTCAGCCTTCGGGCTCCAGGGCATCGCCGTCTGCCAGGCCGCCATGGGAGTCGCGATGGGCCCGCTTTTCCCTGCAAGCATCCAGCTGCTCGCGCGGTGGTTACCCGCCGAAGAACGGGCGGTGGCTAGCACGGCGCTGGACTCGGGTATTACCCTGGGCTCTCTCATCGTGGTGCCCCTGTCTGGAGTCCTCGCTGTGAATGCTGGCTGGAAGTCTGCGTTCACACTCTACGGACTGGGGATGTTGACGTACGCCTTCGTTTGGGCGTGGCTGGCCGCAGACAGCCCCGCCGACTGCGCGTACTGCAGCGCTGAGGAGCTGGCCTTTCTGGGGTCGTCCCTGCCGAAGAGCAAGGGCAAGCAGAAGGAGTTGGGCGTTCCTGCAGGTCAGTGGGCCTGCCTCGACTGCTTCTCCTACGCGCGGCTGTGGGCCATCTACGGTTCGCACTTCACATTCAACTACGCAACTTATTTCGTTACCAGCTGGTCTGCTACATACTACCTCGAGTCGTTCGGCCTCCGCCCCGAACAGGCCGGGCTGCACCTCTCCATGCCGCACGTGGCCAATTCGCTGGTGAAGGTGCTGGTGAACCCGTCCCTGGAGCGCAAGATGAATGACTGCGGGGCCGACACCTTGCAATGCCGCAGGATGTTCAGCGTCGTCGGCTTTCTGGGGCTCGCGGTCTTCTTCGTTCTAGTGCCCACCGTCACTAGTCCGACTTGGACGACGGTGTTCTTCTCCGTGGCATTTAGCTTTTTGGCTCTGCACCCGAGCGGCTTCAAAGCGAACTACATGGATGTCACGACCAGCCATGGCGGCCTGGTCAGCGGAATAGGGAACACCGTTGGCAGCGTGGGCTCCACCGTGGGGCCGCTAGTCGTAGCGCAGCTGCGCGACGCGACCGGTGACTGGGCCGCGGCCTTCCAGTCGGTGGCGCTGCTGAACGTGGCGTCGGCACTCCTGTTCGCGACCATGTCCTCCGCGGCCCCGATCGAGTCGGATGGTGCCGATCGAGGCGGGCGGGGCCCCTTCCTGGACGGGGACGTCCAGAAGAAAAAGTAGGCTCAGGGCTGCCGGTCCCTCTCGCGAGAGCGCTGGCCTCGGCCGTCGCGCCGCCGCGAGAGAGCGGCTGGGAGCCGCTCTGTGCGGCACGCGAAGGAGTCGGTTGGGGAGGCGAGAGGCGCTCGAAGAACAGCAGCAGAAGCTGCAAAAACTTTCGGAGGTCCGCGCGGACTCTTTGGATCTGCGCGGGGCCCCCCTTTGTGGCGCCTCCGGCGCCGCCCCTTGGCGCCCTCCGCGCGCCGGGGAGGGGCGTCAGCGCCGATCCAAGAAGCCCGCGCGGACCTCCGACAGTTGATATCTGTGCAGCTCCTTTGGGATGGGGCCCCCTGCCCTCCGAGAAGGCCGCCCCCCCCCCCCCCGGCCCCATGCTCAGGCCGCCCCCCTCGGCCGCCAGCGCTCAGGGCCCGAAGGGGCGATCGGGGACCCGATCCCCTCGGCGGCGCTCTCCCAGAGTGCCCGCCAGGGCCGGGCGAGAGAGCTCGTGAGCAGGGCCCCCCCAGTGTGGCTTCATTACTGCGTGCCGTCTCGCCATCCCTGTCGGTCTCGCGCCTCGCGCTGCTGCCCTGCGGGCCAGGCCTTTGCGATGCAACTCCGCGGGCGTGCGGCGGGACAGGGTGAGCGGGAGAATTCGCACGCACGGGAGAGGGCACTCCCCCAGCGTCCTGGGCCGCATGCCAATCTACAGTGGCTGTGCCCTCCTGTCCCGGGCCGGACGAAAGGGGGGGATTGGGAAAGGGGGGGTTACGAAATCTGCTACATGCAGCTGGTTTCGGCCCCGCCGCCAGGCCCATTCCTCGATACATGGCCGCCTCCGGCGCCGGGAGGCGCCGGGAAAATCAGCTATGTGAGCTGATTCTCCCCCCCCCCCTTTTGCCATCCCCCCCCTTCGCCCGGCCCGACTGTCCCTGGCCCCCCTGGGCCGAGCCACCTCGGGGCCTCCCAGGGGTGCCGTCAAACTTGCTCGGCCGTGGGCGGTCGCAAGTCCCCCAGCGCTCGAGCGCTCTCCCCAGGACCTCTGTGCGTGGAGCCTCGGGCTGCGGTGCCGCGTGCCGCGCGCGCTCGGGCGCGAGGCGCGACTCGCACCTCCCCCTATCGCACTGACCTGCACCCGGGCTCCTCTTGGGGGTCTCGGGAGGCCGCGCCCCCCCCGGGCGCCACTCCGTTGGTCGCGCCTCGGAGGCGAGCCGAGCTCCTGTTTTTTTTTTTGTTGTGTGTGGTTCCTCGCCTGATGATCCTCCCTCTTGATCCTCCTCCCTTTTTGTCCTCCTCCCCTCTGTCCTCCTCCCCCGTAGCCTTCCTCTCCCCGTGTTCTCCTCCTCGTCCTCATCCCCCGCCCGCCACGTATCCTCGTTCTTTCTACTCCCTCTAGGGCACCTGGCGACCAGGTAGCCTCCCCATACGTGACGTTCCATCCCACCCATCAAGAACCATGAGAAGTCGGCGTTGTTTCTTTCAACATTCACGTTTCTGCGTCAACGCTGCCAAATGCGTGGCAGGAGCGGGACGGGGTACACATCACGCACGGGAAGGGCGAACTGTCGCTCTCGCTTCGGCGCTGCTCTCCCTTTTCCTGAGAACTGGATTCCCGGCTGGGCGCGTTGCACCTCCGCTTCGCTCGCCCCTTCGTCGACGGCGGGGTCGCGCGCGAGCACACGAACATGTCGCTCTCGCCGCGGCGCCGCGCAGATTTCGCCCGAAGGTGGCGCTCCCAACCTGGCGCTCTGCACTCGCCGAGCCGACGGCGGGCGGGGCCGTGCGCCTGGAGCTCCGCACAGAGGTCGCCTGGAAGCGGCGTGCCCGCGCGGGGGTTGCGGCGCGCGCTCCCTCTTTCGCCCACGCTTTGGGAGGGAGGCCGCCCAGGAGAGGGCCCATCGGTGCTCCCCGCCGCGCGGAGATTTTCTCGGAAGGTCCACTCTTCCCCCTCCTCGTCTCCCCCGTCTCTCTCTCCTCATCTCTCCCCTCCCCTCCTCCCTCCAGCTGCCTTCCCTCTCCTCCTCTCCCCTCTCTCCTCGGCCTCTCCTCCTCCTGGTCTTGCCATCCTGCTCTTCCGACGGCGCGTAATTCGTCTTCTCTTCTCTGCTGTTATAGCGGGCCAGGATTATGCTCGAGGTAGGTCGCACACCCTCCCTGGGCTGCCTCCGGGCGCGCTCTAGATCCCCTCAGAATTCCAAGGGTTCCCGGCTTTCCACCTAATTGGGTGTGAAGAGAGGAGGAGGAGGAGGAGGGGAGGAGGAGGAGGAGGAGGAGGAGGAGGAGGAGGAGGAGGAGGAGGAGGAGGAGGAGGAGGAGGAGGAGGAGGAGGAGGAGGAGGAGGAGGAGGAGGAGGAGAGGAGGAGGAGGAGGAGAGGAGGAGGGGAGGAGGAGGTAGGAGGAGGGAGGGAAGGAGGAGGAGGAGACGAGGAGGAGGAGGAGGAGGAGGAGGAGGAGGAGAGCGAGGAGGAGGAGGAGGAGGCGGCGGCGGCGGCGGAGGAGGCGGAGGCGGAGGAGGAGGAGGAGGAGGAGGAGGAGGAGGAGGAGGAGGAGGGAGGAGGAGGGGAGGAGGAGGAGGAGGAGGAGGAGGAGGAGAGGAGGAGGAGGAGGAGGAGGAGGAGGAGGAGGAGGAGGAGGAGGAGGGGAGGAGCGGAGGCGGAGGCGGAGGCGGAGGCGGAGGCGGAGGAGGAGGAGGAGGAGGAGGAGGAGGAGGAGGAGGGGGAGGAGGAGGAGGAGGAGGAGGAGGAGGGGGAGGAGGAGGAGGAGGAGGAGGAGTTGCTCACGATTCATATGCGCACATATTCATTCACGGTGAAACCGCACGGCGGCGTCAAGCAATTGCGTTCGAGTCTTGTCGGCGCGTCTCCCGAATTCGACGGGCCAGGGCCATACGTATGGGGGACACCCAGGAGGACCAGGAGACGATGGGAGGGAGGGAGGCCAAATAGATGGAACGGAGGAGGGGAATGGCAGTTGGCTCCTCCCGGTCCTTACCTGCGGCCGACCGACGCCCCTCTCGGCCCGTGCGCTTGCGGGGCGGAGGGTGGGCGCGGAGACTCGAACTACCTGGGAACGGGCTCTCGGGAAAGGGGCGGCCCCGAGGTTCTCTTCTGATCCCATGTAGCGTCTCGGCCCAGTCGCTTGTCGACTGGAGCTGGGATCGAGACCAATCGGTCGCTGGACGGGTCAGACTCCGAGTGCCCTCCTGGTGAGAGAAAGCCCGTCCGGCTACCCACCTCGCGGCCGAGTGGTCGCGGAGTCTCCGACGCCGACTGGGCTCGGAAGGGCGCCCTGACACGCCAGAGCATCAAAAGGAAGCCTCGCATGGATGGACGGGCCCCCTGGGATCGCGGGTAGCACGGCGAAGAGAAACTAAAGTCAGGAGCGAGCGTTTTACGCCTCCTTCCGCCTCCTTCTCCTCTTCCTCCTCTGCCTCTTCTTACTGCTCCTCTCGCCCGAAGCTAATATACATATATTCCCATGTGACTTTTTTCCCCTGGGCTACGGCCCTGACCTCGCGGCACTGATGGGCGTGGCCCTAGCCGCTGCAGGGCCGAACCGGCGCTCGCTCACTCCCGCAAGAACGTGCGTGGACTTACCCTGCAGTAGGACCGCACGGACACCCGTTTCCTTTCCTGTTCCTCCCCTCGATCTCCCCTCTCCTCACTTCTTCCCCTTTATTGACGTTGCGCTAACTCGAGAACAGAGCCTGAATCGTTTGCACTTCTCTCCCTTGCTGCTGCTCCTCTTCCTCTTCCTCCCTTCTTCATCTCCCTCTTCCTCCTGCCCCCTTCTCCCGTTCTCACTTTTTCTTTCCTCTTCCCGATCCTCAGCAGCTATGGGAAGAATCCCGCCAGCTTGGGATTGGGTCAACATCCAAACCTTGGTGGGCGGGTAGACGGTCACACATCAAGGCCGAGTAGCCCCTCGTTTGTAGTTCTGCCGGCGCAGGGTTTCCCAGTACGGCCCCGATTGTTTTACCTTCCCAGGCCGCTTTCGATTGATTTGCTTTTTTCGGGGACGGTGACCGGCTTGCTTGCCTAGAAACTTCGGTTTCTGCAGAAATGTACATACCCCTCTGTGCGCGAACATGCACACGCCTGCATGGCCGTACGGTTCCACTTCCGCAATACATTCAGGCATGTTGCTTTGGTGCCTCGCTCGGACGTTTTTGTTTTTGTTGTTTTTGTTGTTGTTGTTGTTGTTGTTGTTGTTGTTGTTGTTGTTGTTGTTGTGGTTGTTGTTGTTATTGTCGTTGTCGTTGTTGTTGTTGCTGTTGTTGTTGTTGTTGTGTTTTACGAATGTCCGAACACATACACCGCGTGCCGATGCAGATCTGCGCGTTGGTAAGCGAGTAACTGCCCAGAAGGCGCATGCGTAAACGTGTACCCTACACATCCTAGATACATGGATGTACACATACCAACACATGGTGTATATATATGTATACATATATATACATATATATACATTCATGTATATATTTACACATATATATATATACATGTATACATATATAGATTGCGCCGCTTATTTCACACACGCAGATACCAGCGCATGCATCCACAATCGATGTCGCCTTCGGTGGCTCACCGCCGTCCCCTGTTCTTTGGAAACGCCGATGTGGCCAAACGGTTGGCCCAAGTGTGGCCAAGATGCTGGACTAAGTGGTCCCCCTGCCATTCAGGAGGGAAAAAACACAGACAACCTTCATCGTTGATTCCTATGAAAATGCGGGAAAGTATGGGAAATGGGGGAAAGACGAGAACCTACAAAATATGGAACAATATGGGGAATCCTGTTATTTGTGTGTATTTATTTGTGTGTCCCTGGGCCCCTTCAGCCATGGTTGACACCCTTTGGGGAAGACTTAGGGGAGGAAGACAGATGAGGGAGGTAGGAGAAGGAGAGGGAGGAGACGGTGGATGAGGAGAAGGGCTCTCGGGGCCTCCTGGGACCTCACAGGGGCTTTGTGGGGGCCTCTTGGGGGCCTTTTGGGGGGCTTTGGGTGCCCTCTTGGGCCGTCTTGGGGCTCTTGGCCCGTCGGACGCCTCTGTAGGCCATCTCGGGGGCCTCTCTGTGCCGTCTTGGTGTCCTCCTTGGGGCGCTGCAGGGCCATCTTGGAGGCCTCTTCGGCCGTCTTGGTGCCGTAGTGGGAAAGGGGAGGCTGAGGGGGGAAGGGGGCGACTGTGCTGGTGGAGACGCGGGGCTGAGGAGAGGGGATGGGGGCGTAGAAGTTGACACCAACACCAAGATCGGCGGTGTGCCTCCACCGAGGGAAGACGATCCCGATCTCGGTGATGGTGGCAATGATCTGGTTTCCAAGGTGACCGAAATATTACCACCAACACCGAAGTCTAGGATCAGATCCCCCATGTGGAGGCAACCCCCTGTGCTGGTGTTGGTGCGAATTTCCAGGCCTCCAAGGGGGGGGGGGGGCTGAGGAAAGGAAGTGGGGGAGGGATCCTCTTTCTGCTCGCTTGTGTCCACCCGTCCGGCTCGCTCTCCAGCGGCCTCGCCGCCGCAGGCGGTCGACCCGGTTGTGACGCGCTGCGGGAGCCTCGCTTGCTGAATCTGCGTCTTTCTGCTTGCGTTCTCCGCCCGTCTGTCTGCCCTCCCCCAATCCCTCTTCCGTCCTTGCCCCGCCTCCCTCCCGCCCTCTCTCTCTCTCTCTTTCTCTTTCTTTTATTTTTCTTCCCTCTGTGTTTTGTTGTTGTTGTTGTTGTTGCCGTTTTTCTTCTCTGTCTCTCTCTTCCTCTCTCTCTCTGTCTCTGTTTCCGTCTCTGTGTCCTCGGTTTCTGTGTCTCTCTCTCGTTCTCTTTCGCTTTCTCTGACTTCTCGGTCTCTCTATCTCTGTACTGGGCTCTCCTAGTCTGGGCTCGAGGGTATCCAGACCCAGGGCGAAACCAAGGCACGAACCCCCCAACATTCCAGTGATGCTTTGGCGAGACCGGACCAGTGGCCCCCACCACAGGACTAACTCGCGTCACATCCTCTTTCATGTTCCCGCGCGCGCCGCATTGGTTCCAGAGAGCCCCCGCCGTACGCTTCATGCACCACCGCAGCCCAAGCCACCAGGCAAGGGCCGCCCAGAGGCAAGTTTAACGGATCGGCAGGAGACCAACCTCAGTCGAACGGAAGCCTGCGCCACCACACTCCAGAGCAGTGGTGGCGTCGACCGAGGAGTCGCTGCTTACAACGAGCTTGCTCAGAAGCACCATGCACCAAGTTGTCCTCGGCTACAGTCGGCCCAGATTAGTAGGTCGACCCTGCCAAATCAAGGGTACCCTTGTGTCCTGTGTCTCGCGACCCATGATTCCTACATTCCTGTGGCAATGTGGCCTTCGCAAGGGTCTTGTGTCCTCTCGCGTGTCCTGTCCAATCCAGTCCGACTGTAGATCTACCAGCAGTCGCTCCGACCAGCGAGGGCACGGGGGCGAGCTGATGCAACCCCTGCGGGCTGAGTCCACCGTGCTGCACCCCCCCCCTTGGAAGCACAACGCGGGCACCGAGCGTGCTTCGGCAGGGCCCGCGGCCTCGGCCGGCGCCCACCGGGGCAACGGCACCGCCCCGACCGCCCCTGTCGTCGGCCGTGAGGCACCAAACTGTCAAGCAGTGGTGCAGCGCCCCGGCTCGCCTATAGGCCTACCGAAGAATGTTCTGAGAACCTTCTGTGGTTTCCACGGGATGTTCTTAGAACATGTCTGGCTGGGACTGTCGTGTTTTATCACATCGGGTTTATGTTCTAAGAACATGGTTATCCAAATAGGCTTGCTCTATACGAGTCCTAGCTCAAACCCTACTAATTGGCCCGTTCCCCCCCTGCTTCCTGTGCCCCCCTAATTCCTATGGCTATGCCTATCCCTATGCCTATGCCTATCCCCTTTTTTGCCTCTTTTTTCCCATGCCCCCCCTTATGTATGTATGTATGCTTGCTTGCTTGCTTGCTTGCTTGCGCGCTTGCTTGCACCCTTGCTTGCTTGTTTGCTGAGTTGCGGATCCCAAACATGTTCGATTCTTCTGACTCCCTGATTGGTGTCGTCTAATCTATTTGGAATCAACGCTGGCTGATACTTTTGTTGTTCGCGCATTTTTGGGTTCAAAGAATATGTCGTGGTAGGCCTATCGGATTGCCAGGACGGTCGATCCCTGTTCAAAATTGGGGCGTAACGATCGCGCTTCCACTTCGCAGGGTTGTCCACGGGATCTTACACACTTTAAGCATCCACTAAAACTCCACCACGGCCGAAGTACTGCCCGGGGATCCGCGGGACCCTGTCGTCGTCTTCCCAGCGGTTGCTTCGGAAAGGGTGAGCGCCACCAGGTGACCATGGATTCATCCGTTGCAACCACCGCCAAACCCCACGGGTACACCCGCCAGGGTGGAACCCAGGGCGAATCCAGGCGAGGCTTCAGTGACACCCGCGGCACGGCCAACGCCACTGACAGCACCACTTTCCGCATCACCACCTCCCACGGCTGCAGCCACGCGAGCGGACAAGTCGGACGACGTGAGGGATCTCTTTGTCGAGGTGGGCCTGCCGTGCAGAATGCCACGCAGCATGAGGGACCGGTTGCCCGGTTTCGGGATTGAGACTGGGTCCACCAGAGCAAACGCACGGCCCACCAGGGCCGAAGCGTTGCCCGATACCGCAGGCCTCGTCCCACCACCTGGGCCTCCGCCCGTTCAGGAGGGCACCGAAGTATCGGTCGCCAGCCAGGTTGAGAACCCGATTGACGGCCAGCACGGCACCATCATTGTTCGCACGGGGGATCAAAACCAGTGCTGAGTGGTTTTGATGACCAATGGCAATGCTGCCGATTCCCTCGGGATCAAATCGGGGCAAGCTCCCCTCGGGCTCTTGCCGGCGCTCACCCCTCATCCTCCTTGCCCCCGCCCTCGCCCTCATACTCGTGAACAGCGTGCCACCGCTCGCGGACAAGAGCACTGGACCCATGACGTTGCTTCTCCCCCGCGTCCTGAGGAGTGGCGCTAACATGTCCCCGCGCGAAATCATCGACACGACCCCCCACGAGTTCTGACCGAGGGACATGCTCGTGCGGGCGGGGTCTATTGCACCCTTGGTGCCAATTCGTACTCTTCGCGCAACTGCGACAGGGGTGCCAGGATTGCTTATGACATTGGGTGCGTTGTGCAACGCAGTTTTGTTGTTTGAGCGTCGTGGGGCGATTGACGGTCTTAGCTTGCCTCGGCTTGTACGTTCCACTAAACTACTAGACCAAGCTACTCAGAGCACCACTCCAGCGCACCAGTTCAACAACCTGATTCAGGCGAAGACACGCCTGGCCCCCCCTGCCCTCGCGGTCGCGGCTTCCCGCCAGGGCTGGCGCCCGCGATTGTGGCGAGCAGTGCAACGGGCACCAAGTCGGTGTGCAGCACGTGCAGTACCAGCTATGTGACACCGGCCAGCACGACGGACATGATTATCAATGGCCTCACGTTTACGAATGGCACGGGCAGTGCGACGAGCACAACGTCTTCGGAAACATGTCAGGGGCCATCAGCTCGGCGCTGTGCAGAGCGATGGGGTGAGCCAGCACGACGTTGCGCGCCAAAGCGAGATCCAGTACCGACGGCCGCGCTTCCAACCGTAAGACGGGTAGTGCCATGAGGACCACGTACCACAGCGGCATATCTGCGACCATTCAGACACCGTGCAGCGCGACGCAAGCGAGCACTGCTACGTCGAGCAGCGCGACGAACTTCAGCCCCAGTAGGCTCACGCCCACGAGTGAAACGAACGGGCCAGCTAGCAATGCGTCCTCTGGCGGCACCGCTGCGACCCGAACCTCGGCGCCAGGGAACGCGACTGAGTTCAGCGCAGCGGCGTTGGACTGCGCGACGGGATCTAGCGCCGACAGCCTCGCGCTGGCGGGGGAGACAAGCAGGGCGACGAGCGCCGCGACTTCGAGCAGCAAGTCGCTGACCGCCGCTTCGACTTAGCAGCGCGACGGCATCGGGTTTCGCAGCGTTGCGCATCGAGGCGAGACCCAGCGCGTGTAGCTTCGCGTCCACGAGTGAGACGATCGAGCAGAGCAACGAGCATCGCGGCTTGGAGCGCCGCGCCGGGGATCTTCCTGACAAGGCGTAGCACGACGCAGTCGAGCACTGCGACGTCGAGCGCGACGGGATGCAGCTTCAACGGCCTCACGTCTCGGACTGGCGCGATCGGCGCGTCGGCCGTTGCGTCCTTCAGCCGCCCGTCTGCGACCAGCGCCGCGACTCTGAGCAATGCGACGGAGAGTGCCGCGAAGTCGGGCGGCGCGGCGGGGCCAGACGCCACCGCGCCTTCCAACTGCGCGCGTGTCACGGGCGCCTCGCCGCTAAGCGGCGCGAGAGGGCGGCGCGCCACGGCGCCGAGCGGCGCCGCGGGGGCCGACGCCGACGCTTTCGATTTCATGAGTGCGACGAGCAGCGCAGCGAGGCCCACGGCCAGCCCGCCAGGGCTCGCGCTCGCGGGCACCAGCAGCGTCGCATGCACGATTGCGACGAGCAGCGCTACGAGCCGCGCGCCCACCGGTGGCGCCTGCGCGACCAGCAGTGGGGCGCAGCGCAGCACTGCGGAACCGGGAACCACCGCGACGCGCAGCGCCGCGGGATCCACAGACAGAAGCCTCACTCCGATCGGGGCGAGCAGCGCGCGGAATGCCGCGCCCGCCTCGACGCCGGGAAACGCGACGGAGCTGAGCAGCGCGACGCTGCGCGGCGCCACTGGATACTGCGCCAGAAGCTTCGCGTCTACAAGGGGGCGACCAGCGCAGCGGCCGCCGCGTCTGCCGGCGGCGCGCCAGGGGCCAGCGCCTCGACGCGGAGCAGCGCGGCGAGACTTGTCATCGTGACGTTGCGAGCAAAGACGGGGCCCAGCATCGGCAGCCTCGCATTTGCGAGCAAGGCGATCATTGCAACGTGCGCCCCCACTTCGAGCAATGCGTCCAGAACCGCCCGGGCGCCGTGCCGCGCGACGGTGCTGAGCGCCATGTCGTCGAGCACTTCGACTGTGCCCAGCGACGGCGCCCCCGCGGCTGCGAGTGGGAAGAGGGGCGAAACGAGCGCCATGCCCTGGGGCAGAACGTCTGGGGCCAGCTCCGGGTCGTAGGGCAGCGCGATGGCGGCGAGCAATATCGCGAGGCGCGCAACGCGGGGCGATGCATCGGCAGCCTCGCACCAACGAGCGAGACGAGCGCTGCTTCGAACGCGGCGGCTTGCAGCGTCGCGCCGGTGGCCGGCGCCTCGACGCCGCGCAGCGCGACGGAGCTGAGCGCCGTGGCGCTGAACATTGCGCTGCGATCCAGCGGGGGGGGGGGGGGGGGGGGCGAGCAGCGCAGCGAGCACTGCGGCCACCAGTTGCGAAGCATGGGGCCGACGCCACTCCCGCTTCGGCGAGTGCGAAGAGCAGGGCAGCGCGCGTCGCTCCTCCGCGCTGCGCGCCTGGGACATGCGATGGAGGGCCATGCCGCGGGACCCAGTCCCAACCGCCTTGCGCCCGCGAGTGAGATCAGCTGTGCATCGAACGTCGCGTTCTTTAGCAGCGCGTCTACGATCAGTGACCTGACGCTCAGCAACTCGACGAAGTCGAGTGGCGCGACGTCGGCCATTGCGTCAATCAGCAGCGCGTCGGCCACCGGCGTCTCGACGGTGAGCAGCGCCGCGGGGCGGGGCGCCTCGGCGTCATGCGGCGCGGCGGGAGCTGGCGCCAACGTCTTCGCTACTATTGCGAGTGCGACGAGCGGTGCGTCGGGGCCCATGGCCCGGCCCGCCAGGGCTTGCGTCCGTGGACGCCAGCAGCCTCGCACCCGCGACAGTGGCGAGCAGCGCTGCGTGCGGCGCGACTTCCAGCGCCGCCCAGACGGCACGTTGCGCGCCACCGCGGCGAGCGCGGCGCGGCGGCGCAGGGTTCCCCTGGGCGCGGGGAGGCGCCGGGAACCCGCCCCGAGCGTCAGGCCGATTGCGCCCCAGGCTGCGCGGTGGTTCGACCCGGCAGAACGTGGCTTATCCCACGCCGCTCTCCTTGGGCCCACACCGCCACCTAGAAGTCGCGTTGCGCCTGCGCCTCCTGGGGCGGGCGACCGCCTGGCCCCCGCCCCAGGCGCCGACGATCAGCGCGAGGACCTGCGCGGGGTCGGTGGCGAGTTGCGGCTTTGGGCCCCCGGGAGGGAGGGCCCGGGCCCTCAACGCAACGCGCTCCGCCAGGCCGACCGAGCGAGGCTAGCGCCGAGGCAGCCTGCCCGGCCGCCAGCCACAGGGCGGGGATGAGGCAGCCAAGGAACGTGTTCGGCTCGCGCCAAGGCAGCCCAGCCACCCGCCACCAGGCGCGGTCGGCGCGGCCAGCACAGCCAACCCAATTGTCGGCGATGGGACCAGAGTGAGGGCACCACTGCCTCACGGCCCCAGCATCACCTACCAGGGTGAACTTCCGATTCGCTTCTGTGCAGGCCACCGCGCGGGGGCGCGCCATCCAGCGCCTCGCGGCCGCCGTTCTATGTGCCGACCCCGTCCGCGGGAATGCTCGCACTATCGCCATCGCGACGACGCATCGATGTATGACTAGGTTTGGTCATAAGCTGCGTAGCACCCAGGAGCAGTCGGGGCCCCAGCTTGACATCTCCCAAGAGCACAGACCGCCTGGATCGTCCCTTGTCAGGCCCGAGCGCCTGCTCATCTCGGGGCCTCTCCCCGGGCGAGCCACCAGGCGTGCCTGGATGCTCGCCGATCGCACGCCAGTGCTGACCCATCCATGTCCTAGTTGCCCTGCGCGAGCTGCTGGCAGCCTTTGCGTCGCCCTAACGCTGGGCGGCCGAGGGGGATGCGCCAAGGTGGCGCCTGCTCTGTCGCGGGGGCTGGTTGACGCATGCCAGAGCGCATGTAAAACCCGCGCTTCTCTGCTCACGGGTACTCAAGAGGGTCAAGTCTCGCTGTTATCACCACTTTCCTCTTTTCCTTCCCAGTCGTGGTCCTCGCGGGGACGGCCCCTCCCCCCCCCGCCCCTGCTTCTCACTTGCGGCACCTCCTGCCTTTCTAGGTAGGTCGGGCGGGCGTGTGCGCGCCGCGGGTCTGGACAGACCCTCTGTCCGAACTGGTGAGGCTTGTATCGGTCTCTCCATCCCCGCCCGTGCCTTTCTCCCCATTGTACTGCCCCCGGACAATCCCAGCCGTCAGCTAAAGGGATGTCGGTGAGTTTGATTGTCACCATGGTTCATGGATGGCAAAACAGCGTCGCACCGTCGAGCCGCCGCTTCTGAAGTTGCCTCTTCGATAGAGTTCCGCTACGCGGCGCTGCTCGCCACGTCACGGCCCGCGTCATCGCTGCGCTCGTCTTGTCGAGCGGCACGCGAGTTTGTCCTTCTCGCCGTAGCGGACCCCCCCCGGCATCCCTTGTTCCGCGCGTGATTCGGTCGGAGGCGGGCATATGAGTGATATCCCAGAGGCGGAATGCCCTCTTCATCCTCCATCATATTCCTCTGCGCCTCCCACCTCCGCCCCCCCGTTCAGTCCTTTACAGCAAGTTCATTATGCATTGTCTTTCTTCCATGTCCTGTCCTCCGTCCTTGCTCCCATCTCTTCGTCCCTCTTTTCTGGTCGTTCCTCATCCCTCACCCCTGCTGCCCCACGAGTCTGTCTCCTGCCATTTTCTCAGGTGCAGTCGCGGCCGTCTTGCCCCTCAGCTTCTCCTGTTTGCCGCCATCTTGTTTGTGCATGTGTTTTTCTATGCACGAGTGTGTCCAGGTGTAGTTGTCGTCGGAGGGAGTTCAAGCATGTACCCGGCCAGGCATCTTTTCTGCTGGGGCTGCCTGCACCAGTGGCTGAACGCACCGAGGCGCGCTAGATCACCGAGCTTTTTCATCCTCGCATCCAGTTGCTGCCGCTTGCATTCCCGACCATTTTTGCAGATGCGATGCTCGCCAGATTCACGAAGGAGTGCCGGTCGTCCTCACCATCACCGCTCTTTATCATCCGTAGGGAAGTCTTTGCTGTCTGGATCTGCTTCCGTATGCCCACAGGTTATCAGCCCGCCATCAGGCGAGATGGCCGGACGAGATGGCCGGACAGCTTAGGAAGGTGTTCGGCCAGCACTCGCCCACGCTGGAGCGGTCTCCAGCCCTCTGTCATTTCCCCCGTTGCCCCTCAGGCTGGCCCCATCTGGGCATGTGGATACGCCAGGGCGAGAATCAGGGTCCTGCCTTTCCTTCCTCGCCGCTGTGCTGTGGCCCCTGTGGGTGCTGCCCCCTGATGGCGAGGAGAGCCGCTGGCTCCTTTTCAGCCATCTCAGCAGCAGGTCCACGGTGGGAAATGCGGAGGCGCCATGGTGCTCCTCGACTTCCAGGGTTCACGGGCGTCGAGGCAGCACCCGCTTCCACGCACTGGGGAATGCGATTCGCCCCAGCCCTCGCCATTCTCGTGTGCCTCCCCCTGCGCGGCATCGGGCTCGCGCTTCAGGGGGTCCGCTGAGCAGGAACGCGTGGGCGGCGGTTCCCATAGGTTCTCGCTGGTACGGACCCCGCAGGCGTGCTCACGGCGGCAACAGCCGCTGCTCCCCTCGGAGCTCGCGCCAGTGCTGGCCCCGCAGGCGTACTCACGGCGGTCGCAGCCGCTGCTCCCTTTCGGAGCTTTCGCCGGCACTGTCTCCGTGGGGGTGCTCGCGGCGGCACGGGCGGCGCCCTTGGGCCCGCCAGCCCAGTTCGCCTCGGCGTTGGTGCCGCCGGAGCCAGAAGCGTCGACGTTGGTGTCGCCGTCGTTGTTGGCGTGGGCAATGGGTCTGGCATGATGGTCTCGGCGCACGGCTGCGCCTCGGACCGCTCTCTGGGTCCTGTCGTGGATATGGGCGTCGGTCGGGCATGCCGCGGCGGAGCTCGCGTTCGGTGATTGCCAGTCGCCAGTGGGATTCCATGTAGTGGCCGAGGTACTCCATGCAGGCGCTGTAGTCAGCAGTTCATGCAGTCCTGGTTGTTGTAAGTCCACGTCGGGCTTGACGTTCCAGCTCCCGCGGGCGATCTGGATGATGATGGTGGTGGTTGTGATGATGATGCTGCTGCTGCAGATGATGATGATGATGATGATGATGATGATGATGATGATGATGATGATGCTGATGATGATGATGATGATGATGATGAGGATGATGCTGATGCTGATGCTGATGATGATGACGATGATGATGATGATGATGATGATGATGATGAGGATGATGAGGAGGATTATGATTATGATGTTGATGGCGAGGATGATGATGATAAGGATGCTGTTGATCTTGATGATGATGACGATGATGGTGATGCTGATGATGACGATGATGCTGTTGCCGATGATACTGATGCTAATGATGATACTGATGATGGCGGTGGTGATGGTGCTGATGACGATGGTGACGATGGCGATTAGGATGCGGATGCTGCTGATGATGATGATTATGATGATACGTATGCTGATGATTATGCTGATGATGACGACGATGATGATGATGCTGATGATGATGATGATGATGATGATGATGATGACGATGATGATGATTATGCTCATGATCATGATGATGATGCCCACGCATCCATATGGGCGCGGCGGTAGGCGCTTGATTCGTCAATGAACCCTTTTGAGCACGCTCGACCTCCTCTTCTTCCCTCTCCATCCGTCCTCATCCCCCCTCTGGCTTTTCTCCTCCCTCTCTGTCCATATTCCTCCCTGCACCTCCTCTTCCCTACTGCTCCACGCTGTGCTTCTACTCTTTCTCTGCCTTTCCCCCACCCAGCCCCTCTTCTCCTTCCTCTTCCCGCATCCGCGCGGAGCGCCAGAAGTTTATGTTTATGCAGTTTTTTGCTCGCGCAAACCGGGCAAACCAGGCGCTTATCGGTGCAAACCGGGCGCTCGCCCATGCGCCCTGGCTTGCCCTCCTGGAAGACAGCGTCAGAGAGGGAGCGCTGTCTCGTCCGATGCTCGCTCGACTCACGTCTCGTTTGCTTCGAGTCCCTGTCCTCCCTCCTCCCTCCCCAGATCCGGCGGAAGGCGATCCGCCGTGCACGGCGGCCTCCTGCCGAGCACTGGCAACTCCACGTGCCCCGTCTGCAAGGCCCAGCCCCGTGCCCTTTGCGTCTAACGGTGGCGCGTGCGCGCGCGCGCGCCCAACATCGAGCGGTGGGGAGGGAGATGAGGGTATTCAGGATGGGGAATGGGAAGGGCACAGTGAGAAGCAGAAGGAGGATGATGAGTCCCCCCAGAGCACATGCCCTGGGGAGGATGTGGAAGTGGATGGACTCGGGGACGCTGATGCAACGGGCCGGTCGATTGCCCCACGCACGCAGGCGGAACGGGAGTCGTAGCCTATGCGAATATCCTCGCAAACATTATCAGCTTCTTCAAGCTGAAGCCTGGCACGTTCCCGCTCAACCAGCGCTTCAGGAAGGAGAGAGACGGATTCGAAGGAGAAGAAGGAGGAGGGAAATGCGAGAGAAATCCATCTGATGGAATCGGACGACTCGTTGCGTTCAGTGTGCATCCTTGCCCTGCTTGTAGCCATGTTACGGCACTGGGTGAGCGGCCTGCTAGGATCCAGCATCCAACCCAGCACAGGCCCCCCGTACAGCAGTGGCACCACAGCGTCAGCACGGAGTCCTTGATCTCGGCAGCCCGACCAGCACATCTATGAGGGAGGGGCAAGCGAGAAGGAGGAGGAGGCGGAGGAGGAGGCGGGATGTGGGTGGACGGTCTGGCGGGAAGAGGGGGGAAGGGGGGGGGGCAGCAGGAGGCGCGGAAGCAGGGCGGGGGGGTGGATGACGGGAGGATCATGTCGGTTGCCATGACGGGTTTGCTACTTCGCTTCTCTGCCTTTGGCCCTTCTCCCAGCTCCAGAGCTGTCTGTCAGTGTGTTGAGCTAGTTATTGCAGACAGCCGCGTGTCTCTAGCATAAACAACGGCTGGGATTTGGTGCTGCGTGTTGCTCATGTCGATCGTGCGTGTCCCTCAGTGTGTTCTGTTAGATATGCGTGTGACATGTGCGTCGCAACTTTGAGGTCTCCGCCTAGCTGCAATGTAATACATGCGACCTCTCAATGTGCGAATGCTTTCGCGCTATGCGGATGACTCATGGGCTGACTAGGTTTCGTGAGGGGTAACACCAAGCAGCGCTGGAAAGTGACAGGAAAGCTGTTGGGTGCGGACCAAGAAACTACAATCGTTTCGCAATGAGTGTAACGTTAGGCTGCAGGATATTTTTCCGGACGCCACGCAGAAACCCGAACAACAATTGACATACACATGCATGATTGTACGCCCCAGGCACATTCATGATGTTGCGCCCAAGCCACCCCGTGACCTGATACAGTCCTGCATCCTGATTGAAAAAGATTCCTTGCGGCTGAACTTTCTTGGGCCATCCACTTTTTTTGTTGGCAGGTTTGGGGCGCTTCGCTCAGGACACTATTGGAAGTTGCTTAATTTCGGCACTGGTCTGGCCTTGTTTGGCTTTGTTTGGCAGGGCCCCCCGCCTACGACATCCTCAGCATTCGCCTGGCTTGGGCTCCAGTGTGGCCTGTTCGTGGGTCGGTTTTAATTTTCTCATTTGAGACATCTTCACCATTGCTTAATGTTTAATGGTCCGGGCTGGGCTTCATGTGGCGCTAGCTATGTGGTGCAAGCTACGTAGTGCAAGCCTGGTGGCAAAACCCGCATACATCGCCTCGCTGCAAGCCAGCGTTGGCTCGTGTACTGGCGTTCGGAGAAGTCCCCCCTAGAAAGCTTGCATCGGCATCGGTAAGATGCGCCTGCAGGCGAATGCCCATGACGATTCGATCCGATGCAAAACATATTCGTTCTGCCACAATACTAATCTCCTAGAATGCAGGTGGTGGTGGCGGGCCGCCCACTTCCGAGTGCAACGGCCAGTATGAGTCGTGCGAGTGAGCTTGACCGAGACCGCACCAAGGTTATGCGTGTGCGCACGTGCAGGTGCATCCCTGCAAGCGTGTGTTCGTACGCGCCAGCGTGTTCATGCGTGATTCTGCGCGTGCGTCTGCGCGTGCATGCATTCGTGATTCTTGTCGACTCTTGCTCGCCTGGGGCCTCGCAGCATGACGGCTCCATGGAGTTTCGCCCGGCCAGCGTGGCCAACATGTTGTGTCAATTGAGGCGCTCGCGGGGTGGACAAGCCACTAGCCAGTCATCGGTGATATGGAGCTTGGCGTCTATGTCGTGTGCGCCCCGTCCAGGCCAAATAACCTGCAATCTCCCCCATCCCGTCTGCTCCCTTGCTCCTGCCTCTCTCTCCTTGTCCACACCTGCTCCTGGGGAGTGGGAGAGGTTGCAGAAGGGGATGATGGGGACGAGGATGAGGGGGACGATGATTATGATGCAGGTGATGCTGATCATGATGATGGTGATGATGACGATGATAATGATGATGATGTTGATGACGATGATGATGATGTAGATGATGATGCTGATGCTGCTGATGATGATGATGCTTATGATGATGACGACGATGATGATGATGAGGATGATGATGATGCTGATGATGATGGTGATGATTGTAGTGGCGACGATAACGATGACAAGAACCGTGACCACGGCGATTGCAATGATGATGGAGGTGATGACGGTGATTGTGGCAATGAGGGCGTTGACGACGGCGATAACAATAATCGCGCCCACGGCGATAACATTGATAATGGTGGTTGCGATGGTAGTTGTGGTAGTGAGGATGGTGAACGATTGTGGTGATGTGTATGATGGTGTTGGTGATGATGATGATGATGATGATGATGATGATGATGATGATGATGAGGAGGAGGAGGAGGAGGAGGAGGAGGAGGAGGAGGAGGAGGCTGATGATGCCAATGCCGACGTTGGTGCTGATGACAAACTACGAGCATGATGGCGATAACGACCATGCCTGATGATGACCATGGTTTCACGCTTACTCGCATTGCGATTATGCTGGTGACCGCGAGCGGCTAGTGCGAGGCGGATGAGGGGCGGTGCTCCGCTGCCACAGCGTAGGAGGCTCGGGCCGAACGAAAGGGGGAGATAGGGAAAGGGGGGGTTACGAAATCTGCTGCATGCAGCTGGTTTCGGCCCCGCCGCCGGGCCCATTCCTCGATACATGGGCTCCCGGCGCCGGGAGGCGCTGGGAAAATCAGCTACGTGAGCTGATTCTCTATCCTACCCTTTGCTATCCCCCCCTTTCGTTCCCCCCGAGAGGCGGGCCCGCGGGTCCACTCCCCCTGCGCGCCAGCGCAGGGCGCGGCCACTGCGACGGAGAGCAGCACCGCTGGCGCGTCGACGGTTCCAGGTCCGCTCCTGGCCCTGCGGACCACGCCTCCGCTCCATCCAGCACCGCCCGCCGTGCAAGTCGCGCTCACGGGCGCACAGGGCCATGCATGAGGCACGGCGGGCACATACCCACGCGCCGTGTCTGTCTCTCCCGCTTCGCTTCCGTCCTCCTCGCCTCGCGTCTCCCTCCTCTTCCCGCCCCGGCCGCGGCAGCGAAAAACAGCCACGCTCTGTTGCCGCCGTTTTCGCCAACATGCGTCGGACGCCAGGGCAGGATCACGGCGCCTCGAGCAGCGCGGCTGGGTGTTGCTGTGGGGGAAAAGCACGTACCCGCCGGGCAAGTCGCGCCCACGGGAGCACAGGGCCCTCCTCCTCCTCCTCCTCCTCCTCCTCCTCCTCCGCCTCCTCCTCCTCATGAGGCAAGGCGGGCACATACCCACGCGCCGTGTCGGCCCCCTTGCCCCGCTGAGGTGCGTGCCTGCCCACTGCGGCGGGGACTTGGACCGTCCCGCCGGCCCCGCGCTGCGGTGCCGCGGCGCAGCGCCCGGCCTCGAGTGGCCGGCGCCCCCCCTCTCCACGGGCACCAGGCGGTGCGCGGTCCTCGGGGCCAAGGCGCGGCAGGGCAGGAGGGCGTTGCGGCGGCGCTGAAGGATGGAGGAAGCCTTTCCAGGGCGCAATGTGGCCCGATGGGCGTCGCGTCTAGCTCTGTCAGCGGCCCGCGGCCCTCCCTCGGAGGCGCCGTGGCCTGGGGGCTCGGGCACGCTTCCTGTTCGAGCGTGTCCGCCAGCTTCGTCAACGAGCGGGCTGCGCGCTGCCCCGAGGGTGATTCGGGCGGGCACGGCGGGCTGAGGCATCCGCCTCCAGGGCGTGAGTGCGCTTCTTTGAAGACGCAGCCCTCCTGCTCCTCGTAGTATTCCTCGCCGTCCTCGAGGGCCAGCAGCTGCTCCAGCGCGCGGCCCAGGCGTTCGATCAGGGCCACCTTCTCCTCGCCTATGGCGCAGCTGCTGGCTTGCCGTCGAGCCTCGCGCAGCTGCTCGTGCCATGCTCGCCTTCGTCCGTGGCGCCATTGGTATGCTGCTCGCCCTCAGCGTCGCGGTGATTCCCATCGAGGCCGTCCGCGTCCCGCATCCGCTGGTCGTCGTCTTGGGCGTCGGGCCGGGTGCCTGCCACGGCCTCGGGCTGGGTGCGAAGTGGCCCCCCCCGCCCAGCTCACTGGCCTCCTCCGCGTCCGCGTCCCCGCCTTCACTTATGTCTCGGACAGCTAGTGGCAGTCGAGCCAGGTCCCGTCGTGCTCCGAGGTGTGCCCGCTCTCGCCGCCCTCGCCGCTCGGATGTCCGCCAGGGTCAGCGTCCCCCAGTCTCAGTCAGGCTGCTCCTTGGCCTCTTCGTTATTTCTTGTTGCCGTCCACGCCGTCGGGCTTGGCGTCGAGCCTTGTCGTGCCCCCGCTGAGCTCGTTGCCTGCTGGCGCGCCCGCCGCGCCCAAAAGGGTAAGGAGCTGCTGGACCTTCTCGCGCGGGGGGGTCCCTGTGGAGCTGCTGCGGGGCCCAGTCGTGCTTCTCTGGAGGGGGCGCCGCCGTCGCGGTCGTGGCACGGGGAGCGCTGCCGGCCAGGCTGAAGGCGCACGCAGCCGTGCGAGAGGGCACGCTCTCGCCTCCCGCCCTCGCCTCCCAGCGAGGGCTCCGCCGAGGGCGCCGCGCCCCAGGGGCGTCTCTGCTGGGCCTGCCCTGCGCCTGGCGATGCCCGTCGTCGCTGCACTCGTTGCCATCACGCCGTCTTGCTGGCGCCGTGCTGCTCCTCGCGCAGCCCCGGGTGCCCGTCGAGCTGCTCGCCGTCGTGCTCGCCGGTGCTGCTGCGAGAGTCGGGGCCGCACTGGTCGCCAGGCCAGCGCCGCGGAGGAGGGCCTCCAGGCGCCCCCTTCTGGCCCCCCGTCCCGCAGCGGAGGCGAGTGCCACCTTCTGCCTCAACCTCGCCGCGCGGCTGCCGCGCGGGGCCCGCTGCGGCTGCCCCCAGTGCAGATGCCAGGGCGTCAGCGCTCTCGCCCAGTAGGGCACGGGCTCCGAGGTTGCAGGTTCCCGAGCGTCCCCTTGCTTTGCATCCGCCGACGCAGTATGCGGGCGCGATGGCAGGGAGACGCAGCGGCATCTCCTCGTCACCTCGGCGGTCACGTCGACGGCGCTGGTCCGCCCCAGCACGCAGCGGCATGCCATCGTCACAACGACGAAGATGGTAGTGGTGGTGGTTCTGGTGGCGGTGGTGGTGGTGCTGCTGCTGCTGATGAGGATGACGACGATAACGATGACGATAGCGACGACGATGACGATGACGACGATGACGATGACGATGACGATGCCGATGATGCTGATGTTGATGATGATGATGATGGTGGTGGTGATGATGCTGCTGATGATGAAGATGCTGATGAGGGTGGTGGTGGCGATGATGATGACGGTGGTGAGGATGATTGTAATGGCGATAAATATGATGCCGACGACGATGAAAATGATGATGATGATGATGATGATGATGATGATGATGATGATGATGATGATGATGATGATGATGATGATGATGATGCCGACGACGATGAAAATGATGATGATGATGATGATGAGGAGGAGGAGGAGGATGGTATCGATGATGCCGATGATGATGCTGATGCTGATGATCAAGATAATAAGGATGATGATGTTGAGGATACTGATGATGATGTTGTTTCTGTTGATGATGCTGATGATGATACTGTCGATGATGCTGCTGATGATGATGCTAAAGATGATGCTGAGGCTGATGCTGATGCTGATGATGATGATGAGCATGATGGTGGCGGTGGTGGTGGCGGTGGTGGTGATGATGCAGATGGTGATGGTGGTGGTGATGATTAGGAGGATGGTGGTATTGATGATCATGGGGGTGGTTATGCTGATGGTGGTGATGATGCTGAGGATCAGGGCGATGATACTGCTGCTCTTGATGATGATAATGGTGCTGATGTCGATGATGACGATGATGATGAAGTTGACGATGTTGATGATGCTGATCATGAGTATGATGGCGAGTAGTATGCTGCCGATGCCGATGATGCTGATGCTGGTGATGATGATGCCGACGATGGTGATGGTGATGATGGTGGTGGTGTTGTCGGTGGTGGTGGCGATGCAGATGGTGGTGGTGATGATACGGATGATGGTGGTGATGATGAGTTTGATGACGGTGGAGTTTATGATGATGGTGGTGATGAGGATGAGGATCAGGATCATGATGTGGATGGGGCTGTCGATGATGATGACGTGGATGGGGCTGATGATGATGACGTGGAGGGGCTTGATGATGAGGGTGATGATGGCCATGCTGACATTGATGCTGATGATGCTGACGAGGGTGATTGTGATGCTGCTGCTGTTGTTGATGATCATGATGCTGATTCTTATGATGATGGTAATGCTGTTTGAAGTGGGTGACATGTGGCAGTCGCGGCGACGGCGGAGGGGATCCCCCTCGCATGTCTAGTCGCCGCCTTCGCGCGCACAGGCTTTCCCGCCCATCCTTTGCTTCTCCCATGTTCTATGCCACTCAGGCTGGTTCGGGATTGCGCGGCGCTGCTGATAAGCCCCCCCCCCTCCTGCTAGCCACGACCGTTGTTTCTTACACCTCACGGTTACATCGCACGTGCCCCAGGGCTGACAAGCGCAGGACTGCAAGTCGGGGGGCGGGGGGGGACCTAGGCTCAGTTGTCAGGCTAGCACTTCGCATCCCGCCTCTACGCCCTGTCCGCTGTCGCGTTGGAAGTGTAAGCTAAGCTGCACCTATGTTTGCCCCTCAGGTGTTCGAGCCTCAGGTGGCTAATCATGCGCATGCGCTGTGCAGATTTTCCGATCCTTAGCCCTTGGCGAGTTCAAGAAACTCCATGCCGAATGCGCAGGTCGTTCGCAGAATGTAGAACCCAAGGGTTCTTGTGCAGGGTGCGGCGAGGTCTTCACCCAAAGATCCCATGCATCAGGGTGGAGAGCATTCTCATCAGAGACTTACTTGTCACGCTTCGCGAATTCCCACTAGCCCATTCAATAACCCTGCCCATGAGGGTTGACGGGAAAAGGGGCGACGAGACACATGTAGTACCACAAAGCGGGCGACCATGATGAACAGGGAGATCTCTGGGAGCAAGGGGGTGACCTTGGAGGGCCTTGTCGGGCCACCCCTGGGGCCCGCGTGGAGGCGAGGGAATGAGGAGGAAGAGGAGGAGGAGGAGGAGGAGGAGGAGGAAGACGACGACGACGACGACCACGACGAGGATGAGTAGGAAAAACGGGAGAGGAATACGATTAGGGCAAGGGCGGCGACGAGGACGAGGAGGATGAGGAGGATGAGGACAACGTGAGAAGGACAGGGCCCTCAAACCCGCCCCTTGGAGCCCTCTTGGAAATCTGTTGGTGGACCTTAGGGTACATACTTTGGGGCCCTCTTGGGACCCTCTTGGAGCCCTCTTGGATGTCCCTTTGGAGCCCTGGAGGGTCGTTCATGGCCATCTTGGAGGCCATCGATCAAAAGGGGGGGGAGGGGGTGGGTCCTCGATTTGCCTTCCCCTCCTGTGGCCATCAGCATCACCTCTTGGGGCGCTCTTGGGCCGATCTTGGGCGCACTTGGCGCCGCTTTGGGAGCCTCTGGGGCCCTTCTTGGGGCTCTCTTACGCCATCTTAGGGCCATCTTGATGCCTCGAAAGCGTATTGGAAGCGAAACGGCGACACGGCACGCGTCATGGATTGTCCTTAGGTGTTTGACAGATTTTGGCCTCTTGCGGGGGCTCTGAGGGGGCTCCACGAGCACTTGGAACCGTCATGTGGCCCTCGTCGGGCCTCTTGGGGGTATGTCGGAAGCCATCTTGAACCATCTTCGGATGTCTTGAGCCGCCTTGAGGCCATGTTGGAGCATCAGAGGCCCTCTTGGAGCCATCTTGGGCGAAAACGGACCCCCTGCCACTTCGCGAAACAACCCACATAACCCCAGGGAGGGGATAGGAGCAGCGAACGAATCGGGGTGCAGCCGTCAAACCGAAGCTCTGGGTCAGCCTGAGCAGACCCATGAGTCAAGAGCCAACCATAAATTCCTTCGCAGATCTTTCAATCATGGAGCCTGTTGGACGCTTGTTTTTCGACAACACTAGGTTCCTCTCGATCCCGTTTTGTGTGCCTTTGGGGCTCTGGTGGGCCATGTTGGGGCTCACCCTTGGGGCCATATTGGGGGTCTTCGGAGCCCTCCAAGGCTGATCCAGGACGCCATCCACCAACAAGCTCTGGTTCCTCGGAATCCTTGGGTTCCTCGCGTTCCTCGGATTCTCCAGGTTCCTCGGGTTCCTCGGGTGCCCCGGGATCCTCGGGTTCTCGGGTTCCCTGGGTTCCTCGGGTTCCTTGGGTTCCTTGGGTTCTCCGGGTTCCGCGGACCCGCGGACCGCGGGTTCCTCGAGTTCCCTGGGTTCTTCGAGTTCCCTGGGTTCTTCGACAATGCCCAGCAATGCCAAGCGATGCCAAGTAATTTTAAGCAATGCCAGCCCATGCCAAGCAATGCCAAGCGATGCGCCCAGCGATGCTCCCATGCAATAGGCTTTCCCCTAATTGAGGTCGCGCCGAGTTCATTTGGACAAGGGTGGCCGGCGGCTGGTCGAGTGGGGGAGTGTGTGTGTGTGTGTGTGTGTGTGTGTGTTGCTTTGCAGCAGTTGTAAGCCTCTGTCTGAAGGGAATTTGACGAGGAACCGAGCTAAACCCCCCACGCTAAGAGGACTGTTGCGATAGGGGGACGAATGAGGAGGAGGAGGAGGAGGAGGAGGAGGAGGAGGAGGAGGAGGAGGAGGAGGACGGGGAGGAGGAGGAGGAGGAGGAGGAGGAGGAGGAGGAGGAGGATAACGATAATGAAGAGGAGGGAAGGAGGAGGAGGATGAGGAGGAGAAGGAGAAGGAAGAGTTGGAGGCGGATAATAATGATAATTAAGGGTTGGAGGCGGAAGAGGAGGAGGATGAGCAAGAAGATCAGATAGGGTCGCAAGAGGTGATGATAGAGTTGGAGGAGGTTGGTTGGTTGGTTGGTTGGTTGCTTGGTTGGTTGGTTGGTTGGTTGGTTGGTTGGTGAGGCCCCCAGGTGGGCAGGCATGGTGAGGCCTCGGGCAGGCCTCGACAGCGGAGGGCCCACGGAGCATTTCTGGCTTCCGACGGCGGCCTCGGCAGCACCCTCCCGGGAGGAGGGGGTGCCCCGCAGGAGCGTGGGGGGCGAGAAGATTCGCCGCCCCTGCGCTCCGGAGACGGGCGCCCGACTCTACCCAGGGACGAAAGCGAGGAGTGGGAAGGGCTGGGAGAGGGATCCAAGGGGAACCCACCTCGACAGGGACCCCCACTCAACCCCCAGCCGCCTCATGTCAGCGCAGGGCGCAGCTGCGAGACCTTTGGAGGACGGAGAGGGAGGGGGGTTGCCCAGGGGGGGGGGAACCATTCCACATTGTTCATTTCTAATCATTCGAGGTCTTTGATTTGTTTGGGGGGGCCAGGATCCTTTCATTTCTAACTGTTCTATCCTGGGCCCCTTCCTGGCCACTAGCGGGGCCAGGAACAATCAGAAACGAGCACAGTTAGAAATGAGCACGATTAGAAATGAACGACGTGTATCCTTGCCTCAGCACGACCGAACTGCCCAGAGCTCGGCCTCGCTGCTCTCGACGTGGGCTCCCAGGCGGCTTACGCCTCTGCGCAGCTGGCGCCCCCCTAGACCGCACCGCTCAGGAGAGAGCCCGCCCGCACGCCTCCCGCGACCCCAGGGAGGGGAGACGTCTCCCGCGCCCGCCAGAAGCCCCGCCCCTGCGAATTCGTGCCAGGACAGCAAGAGTCAGGAGGGGAGAAAGCACACAGACAAGTCATCGTTGACTCCCAGGAAAATATGGGAAACTTTGGGAGACGAGAGCCCAGAAAATATGGGAAACTGCAGGGAATCCTGACTTGTGTGTAGTTCTTTGTGTGTCCCAGGGCTCCTTCAAAGAGAGCACGCGGAGGATGGGGCTGTGGACAGCCGCACCACCAAGGAAACGCTCCCTGCTGCCAGGCCGCCCAGGACCGCGCATCAGCCATGTGGTGATGATGATGTGGGCGTTTTTGCTGCTAGGGCGACTCCCGCCCTGTGGCGTGCAGAATAGGCCTGAGGGTCTTTGCTACCCCTGCTGTAGCCTCGGATGCTGAGCGCGTTGGGCCTAAATGCCGTCGGAACCCTTGTTCCTTTGCCTGCTCTCGCGCAGGGAGTAGGAATCCACAGGGCTCAAACCACCCTCCTACCCCAACCGACCTCCATTGGTGGGGCTGCGGACAGTCGCGCCACAAAGGAAACGCTTCTTGCTGCCAGGACGCCCAGGACCGCGCACCAGCCATGTGGCCGAGCCGTGGTTGAGCGGGCACGCGGAGAACTTCCCCAAGGGAGGGACGATCGCAGGCATCGCCGAGGGCGGCGCTAGGCTTAAGTCGGGCCCGTCCCTCTACAGGAGGAATGCTAAAAAATAGTCCAACAAATAGTCCGGGGACTATTGTTTGAGCATTTTTTCCGCCATTTGGGAGCATTTTTCATAATTTTTCGTCGAAGATCCCCCTGTAGGGGGACACGCCCGACTTAACGCTAGGCATGTGGTCGTGGGACAGGTACGATAGCGGCCTCACGCTGGCAGCAAGGGCCTGGGCGAGGTCGCGGCGGCATCTCTTCTGGGCCTTCACGTGGGCTTTGGAACAGTCCGTGGTCCCGGCCGGGAATGCGGCAAGCCATGCTGGCCAGTCGGGGAGGTCCCAGCGCTCCGGCAGGCCCAAGGAGACCCGCGCCCAGGATTTGCCCCCTGCGGTGTGGGCGTGCGCGAGGGCGACCTTGTCCAGGTCCCCATCGCCCAGCAGCCGCAGACCTGCCCTGCGCGACGCAAGCTCCAGGACGGCCCGCCCGGACCTGGTGAGGACCCCGCCCAGCTCCGCGCGCGCGGTCTGCGTGGGGCGCCAGGGCGGGCAGCCAAGGCAGGCCCCTGCCCTCTCCCAAGGAGGAACGAGGGGGAGTAGGAGGGAGGGGGAGTAGCAGGAAAGGGGAGGGGAGGAAGGGGAGGGAGGAGGAGGCGGAGGAGGAGGAGGAGCAGCACCAGAGTAAACCCAACCTGCACCAACGATGCTAGAACGCACCCTTCCGTCGCAAGTCTCCTCCACATCAAGCCGTCATTTTCGTTAGGAGAAGTGCTCCCTCGAACGACCAGTCCCTTATAGACCTGCCACAAAGGCGAGAGACGGGTTTTGAAACTGAGCCGCTCTTAAGCGTATTCTCAGGGGTACGACATGCTATGGTCATAACGTGCAGCGAAGTGTCCAGGGATATCCCCGTTTTGAAAAGGGGCCGCCCCTCTACACATGTGTGTGTTGTCGCAACATGTTGCAGGAAGTTTTAAACGAGAGCCACGTTTTTAAAAAGGAGCAAACAATCGTCCGTGCGACTGCTACTTGTGTTGAAATCCCCAGTCTTTCGATATCCCAAAGCCCCCCATCGAAAGCCACATGTTGAAAAGGAACCGTCTTCCACCCCTGCAACCCGTTGCAAGCTTTGGGGACAAGCGCGTGCGGCGCTAAGGGGCGTCTCCATCCTCGAAGCGGCTGCAACCCCATTGTGAAAAGGACCCGTCTCCATCCTCGAAGTGGCTGCAAACCTTTACAACGAATTTGAACGGCGCTGAGGCGAGAGCCCCATTTTGAAAACGGCCCATCCATCCTTGTAGCTGTTGCAAGGTTTAAAACGAATGTCTGCGGCGCGAGCGCGAAAAACCCATGTTGAACACGACCCCCATCTACACTTGCATGTGTTTTGCGACATTCGAAGACGAATGTCCGCGGGGCTAAGGCGCGAGCCCCATTTGAAAACCATTTTTTCTTTCCGTGAAACTGTTGCAAGTTTCAAGCTTCAGGTTCCGAAGTGGTGGGGGAATCTCAGGCGGAACGCCCCGCCCACCCTACCGACGCGCTTGGGGTTCGACAAGGAGAAGCTACCCACATGTAAAAATGACGGAAGTGCAGGAGAAGAGGGAGGAGGCGGAGGAGGAGGCGTGGGGGAGGAAGGGAGGGAGGCATGATCAGGGGGACAACGTATCCTGTGGGACGGGGCGGTGAGAGAGGCACGGGTAGCATCAAAGGGGGTCGTGGGGCTCCAGCTCAAGTGCAGTCGTAGGTGGGGCGTTCGGGGATCGTTCCTCCTCCCTCCTGCCCGCGTCTGTGCGCTGCCCGCCTGCATTGGAGCCAGGCCGTGTGTCGTTTCCGACTCGCCCGTCTCTGCGCAGGCTTCTCGCGGCAGCCTTCCTGCCCACCCGGGGCAGTCGTGCGCGAGGGCAGGCGCAGACAATCCTCGCGCGATGTCCTCTGAGGGATGCCTGTGGCCGCGCAGCTGACCGTGCTCACCTTGCTGCCCACCGTGTCCCCGCGCCCCCTGGCGCGATGACCGTGTAGGGAACAGGCGGGGTGGGGGAGGGGGGGGGGTGCAGCGAGGCACGAGGTGCAGCAGCAGCGGCGGCGGCGGCAGCATCAGTCCCGCGAGTCTTCTCAGTCCTGCAAGTCCTCGGTCCATCGAGGTGGCTCCTTTCCGGTGCAAGCCCTGGGCCCCAGGCCCTTTGGTCAACCCCATTTTCTTGGTCGGTCCCTGGTTTGGTCCGTCAACTTCCAGGCCCTCTGGCCGCTGGCCACCTCTGTCACGGCTCAGGCTCATCGGTCGACCTTAGGCATTCCCTGTCGCTCCCCCCAGACTTGTACCGCCAGGCTTCCGGGAGCCCTCCGACCTTGCCCGAACGGAGCCTACGTCTCCAGTGGTCGGCCATCGCCAAACCATTGACAGTAGAATGCAGTAGAATCACCTTCCTTCTCATTCCCCTCATTTTTATCATGTTCGTTCTCCTGCACCTCATCCTCCCTCTCCGCATCCTCCTCATCTGTTCCTCCGCCTGCTCCTCCACTTTCCCTGCCCCTCCTCGTTTTTCTCCTGATCGGCCCCCCCTTCCCTCCTCCTCCTCCTCCTCCTCCTCCTCGTCCTCCTCCTTCTCGGAACCCCCTTCTCAGGCGATCACGCACCTGGGGCAGGGTCTTCAGCACGCTGGCTACCGTACCCGCACTCTGCTAGTCATGGCCCCCACGGCCAGCCATTAATTTCCACATCTTGCCAGGCATGCTTACTTTCTTGCGTTGGAACTGCCAAGCTGTGGTAGATGAGCTGATGTTAGAAGCGAGGAGTTCCGCCACATTGACCCCAAAGCCCTCACAAGCACTGGCGAGAAGGATTCCCAAGATCAGGGCGTCGCGAGATCCCAACTGCGTTTCCAAGCTGCCTTACGTTAAGGATTCGCCCCGAGTCGGCACGTGAATAAGTCTTGTGGCATCATGCTGCTCTTCCGCAAGCGCACCTTTCGGCAGACACATGCTACCGACTCCCCTGCTGTCATCGACTTTCTTGAGGCGCTTCGTTCTGATCACCCCCGTCAGTTATTTACCTCCGACGTCGTCGGGCCGTACGGAAAGGAGCGAGAATGCAGGTGGGGCTCCTCGCAAACGATTCGACATACTGTTGACACGATGTGATCTCGATTGTGGGAGGTGTTCGAGTGGGCTCCATCTGGGGCTGATATGTTCCGGGGTTTCGACCTGCATGAGTCTTTCGGATGGCGGAGACGGGCTGGTGGTGCTCAGATGTCGGTGGCGTCGCCTGCACTGGGCACACTCACACTGCTTAGAGGAAAATTGGTATGCCGCCGGCAGAGTGTAAACGGTCATGGATGAGCATGTTGTGCGAGTTGTGTCCACGTACTTCGGTGCCACCGCATCAGGCTCCCACAATTGCTTCGAAGGAATACATGTCCGTCCAATGACTTCGGCGGCTCCACCTTTACGGGGAAGAGGAGTCGTGGAAGGGGGCCAGTTGGTCAGCAGACCGAGCCGGTTTTTTCTCCACCGGCGACGCGAGTCACGCACCTCCACTATCGAGGCAGCAGAAGGACCGCAGACGCTTCGTAGCGAGTGCGGCGCCTTCATGGGCGACAGCCCCGCCGCCATCTTTTTCGTTCAGACATTATCGCGACCTGCGAAGCGGTGGCTGGACAGGCTGCGAGCGCCCACGCAGTGGGAAGTGCGCGCCCCAGAGCGTTCACAGAGTGGCGAGGAGTGGTTGTCGGTCCCGAAAGTGCCCCCTGCCCCTCCAGATGATGCGGATCACCTGGCGTGACCAAGTGAAGTGTTGCGTGCGGCGCGGACGCCCTTCAGAGGCCAGTGTCTTCGTTTAGTCGGACCTGCGCAGATGATGTGCGCTAGACGCAAGTTGTCGCGTCGGCTCGGAATGCGCAGTGTACGCTCTCTCCTGCGCGCGGATGTTCACGCGAGGAGCTGGATTGCAGGGGCGTGCGCACAATGCCACACAAAAGCAGTGTATCGCCTTCGTTCGTTGGACCTGGCCCCCATGAGTATGCTTTGGATCTTTTCTGTGGGCGGGTCGTGTTGGACTGCCTTTTATCAGTTTGATAGCGTTGCGCGGGGGATCCGGACTGCGGTGAACGGTGGGGCCCGGGTGGAGTTCAGGCGTCGGATGCTATCGCGTCGCAGATTCTACTCCGTGAGGCGCTTCTGGAGAAAGAACCGGGCTTGGCGCGTCGCGAAGACGGCGTCCAGGACGGTCGTCCTCCGGGCTGTGCCGTCGGAACTTGCCACCCTCGTCCTCGCCAAAACGGAGGAGAAGGCTTCAGCCGCGTCCTGGCGGGTTTCGCGAGGGAGTCGCTCGGAGGGGATGCCTATGGGCAGAAGCAGATCGTGGATGCAGATGGGGGCCCTGACTGCGACGAGATGGACAGCCCTCGGTCAAATGCGAAGCTGATTCGGGCGAGACAGCGTTGAGGAGTCGGAGCGGCTCTTGCTCGCGCCGAGCTCCAGGCCAGACGCCCGAGGACGCGCTGGCGCCAGGTGGGGGATCCAGACCGACGCCCCCAGGAGTCCTGGAGGTGGGGTCGATTTTCAGCCGGTTCCGCGCAGATCCTGGGCCGACCTCGCTTCCTGGAGGTGCTCTGGCTGCCGACGCCAGCCCCTGCGCTCTGGCCGACGTCGCGGAATTGCGGGAAAGGTCGGGGACGGAGGTGGAGGGGGAAGGGGGCGCTTCGAGGACCTGCGCGGGCGCTGATGGCAACGCCGGGGCTCTGCTTCAGTGCGCGAGCCGCGTTCCCAGACCCCCGACGTCATGATTTTTTCATAACGTCGACCCCCAGAGGTTTCGACCCATTCTCCAGGACCGGTTTTTCGTCCCGAGTCGTTTTTTGACGGTCCCGAGGCCCGGTAAGGGCCTGCAGAGGCAGAAAAATATGAAAAACCTCCCGTGGTGAATTTTTCACTGCTCGAGGGGGTCTGGGCTTGTGGAGGATGACACTTTGCATCGCTTTCTGAGGTTCGGCCCTGGGGTGCAACGCGCCGCCGCGCGCGCGGTGGCGATCCCGCCGAGCCCCCGGGGCTCCGCGGGTCTGCCGCGGGGCCCCTTGGCGCCCCTCGAGGCCCCGACGTGCCGCCGCCGCCGGCTCTTCCGGTGTGCGAGCTTTGCACGCTGTTCGCGTCTAGCTCTTCGGAGGTTCTTCGATTTTTTTTGGGGGCCAGGATCCGTTCATTTCTAGCTGTTCTATCCTGGGCCTCTTCCTGGCCACTAGGGGGCCAGGAACAATTCGAAACGAGCACGAGTATAGAAATGAGCACGATTAGAAATGAACGACGTGTAGGGGTTCCGGGGGGATGATGTCAAGTCGGGCCTGCCCCTCTACAGGGGGAATCTTCAAACATAGTAAAACAATACTCTGGGGACGATGTTTTGAATTTGTTTTGGCCATTTTTGAGCATTTCTGAATATTTTTCTATTTTTTGTCCGTTCAAAATCCCCCTGCAGGGCGACACGCCCGACCTAAGGATAATGAACTTCTTGCCCTGGTGAGCCGCGAGGAGATAGCCGCTCCGATTCGCAACTTTCCTTGTGGGCGATGGAGTTCGGCCTCGCCGCCCCTCCTTCCCCGACCCGCTGTGCCCTGGCGGGAGATAATCAGGGCAGGGGGCTTAGGGCGGGGGGGGGATCTATTCATATATATATATATATATATATATATATATATATATATTATCCAGGCCATAGGGGTTGCGGGCTCTACTGGGGCACCATATGCGAGGGGGTTTACTGCAAGAAGGGCTCCGCTGGCGAGCGCCCGCGCGGCGGGCCAGCATTCCGCGCGAGAGGCATTGCGCAGGGGCGCGCCGCGCACGGTGCTCGAGGTAGTTGTCTTCTTCCCCGTGCCATTCCGTTCTCTCACGCTCTCGCGGAGTTGCTGAGCGTGCATGTTTGGTGTGCGCATTTTTGTCAGATCCCAGCGGCGGCAATCTGTGGCCACATTGATGAATTTTGCTGCTGGGGCCCAGCTGACAGGGGCGATTGCCTCCGGAGACCCGTCGCGTGCGCACGCAACGAATCCTCGCGAACTTCGCGCTCCGCCCAGTCTTCGAGGGCAGCGATGCGTCGCCTCAGCGGGGGGCAGGTCGATGCAGAGGGGCCGATCAAGCGGGCGAGGAGATCGCCGGCTCTCGACGAGGCCGCTCAGGCTCAGCGGCCGCCTCTCGATTTTGCAGGGGGGGCGCGGCTCGTCCCTAAAGGGTGGGTGGGTGGCAGGCAGCCAGGCGCCGCGACGGCGCGACGGGTCAGGGGTTTGCGGGCCTCAAGGCAGAGGCAGGCAAGGCCTACGGTCTCGAGCCAGACACGTGCGCGAAGCTCCCCGAGATGTCGCCGCAGATGGTCGCTAAGATCATGCCCACGACGATGAGGGCATCGCTCGGCAACTCATTCCAGGCCAGGCAGCTCATGGCAGGGAAGTTCGCGGCGGTCGTGCTCCTAGGGTCCGCCTCACTCGTGAAGGTGGCGTTCCAGGCAGGCAGGGCACGCGCGACGGCGGCGGCCGGGGCGGGGGAGGGGCGTCTCCAGGACTCCCACGAGCCAGTGCCCGAAGCGGCGACTGGACCAGCGCGCGCGCAGATCTTCCTGGCGGTGGCAGAAGAGATCGCTGAGCACGTTCTCCTCCTCATGTCCCTCCCCTCTTCTCCTCAACCCTCCGCAGCATTGCCATGCGGGTGGGTCTGGAGGTCTGTGGGCGTTGAACCGCGTCACCTCAACTCTGGCGCGTGCTTCGACATGCTCGCCTGTCTCGCCACGTGCTGGGGATGGCAGGGAGGAGGGACGACGGACGGGGGGGGACGGACGGCGGGCGGTTTGCGCTTTCTTCTCCAGACGGGGCCATGGACAGTACCAAACTTGATGTATAGAGACGCTTTGTGCCCCCGCAGTTGCCGGCTGCTGGTGGATCTGCATCGAATCCACGCCCGACTCTCCCCGAATGGGCGCAGAATCCACGTCGAATCTATTCTGGTTCTCCTCGTTCTCCCCCTCCCCGTCTCCTCCGTGACGAGGAATCGGCGGAGATGCGACGCAGACTTGTGAAGTGACAGGAAAGCAGAGGTCGTCAGCCGACTCGACCCGGCCTGCACCCGGGGGGCCTTCAAGGAGAACGAGGAGGACGACGATAAGGATGAATGTGCGGCGGAGGACGATGAGGAGGACGATGAGGGGTATGAGCAGGATAGTGAGAAACAGTACGAAGAAGCAAAAACAAGATGAGGATCATGAAAGTTGTGATGATGATCAGGACGAGGACGAGGATGTGAAGGAGGGGAGGTGGAGGAGTGGGGGAGGGCTGGGGGTAGGAGGAGACAACAGAAGGAGGGGAAAAGGACCAGGGGGAGGGGGATACTGATAACTAATGCAGACCAGCAGCAGGAGTAGGAGCATGATAAGGAGTGTCAGAGTCGCGAGGTGACGTGGAGAGTGAGGGGAGTGGCGATGTGCAGCTGCGGAGTGCTTGCAGCCTGCCCTCATCACCAGCTCATTCCATTCTCACTTTGCCGAGTTGAGGGAGGGAGGCACGGAAGGCGAAAATGAAGACTAAGGCAAAGGCGGAAGCGAATGTTTGGAGTGGATGGAGGTGTGGGGGGGGGGGGGGCGCGAGGGAGAGGGAGAGGGAGAGGGATAAGTGGATGGGATGGAGCAGTGAGAATAGGCGGGCAGTGGCAGAGCGAGAGGAAGATGAAGGACCACGAACGATGTTGACGCCCCCTAGGGAGGAGGGACGTGGAAGGAGGTGCAGCGATTTGGACAGAAAATGCGAACGATATGTACAATATTGTTGTAACCACTCACGCGCTGTCAGTGGTCACATGAAGCGCTCGCCAGGAGGGCTGTGTCTTGTCACCATCAGGCCGTGCTTCGAACCTGCAAGCCCCGCCCTGCAGACGCTCCTTCGATGGTTTTGGCCGCCCCAGAGGTCGGGTGCCAACTGCCGCACCCCTTGCACCTGGTGGGATGCGCTTGACTTGCAAGGCTTAAGGCGGCGCGCGCCATCGCACCTTCACGCACTCCGCATTGTTGCTCGCGTTTTCGCAACGCGTGCGCGCGCCGGCGCACCGGCCCCCCCGGAGCCGACGCCCGGCCCCAAGAGTCGCTGCGACTCCGAGCTGCCTGGCGAGAGCAGGTCTTCGGGGGCCGCCAAAAGGGGGGTGATGACCATGGGGCGGTGGATATCATGGCGTGGGCCATGATATTTCCTGAGATCTCATGGCGCCTCTTCTTGTTTCATTACGTCCCTGGTCCCGCCCCTGGGCCGCGCACATGCCGCCAGCCATGATTTGCGCCCCCCCCCTCTTGGACGCCCCCCTCGTGGCCGCCCCCGAGGGGTCTGGGCCCGACAGCGATGGGCTTGTTTTGCACCACTACCACCATGAGTTGGAGGGGGAAGGGGTCCTCCTCCTCCTCCTCCTCCTCCTCCTCCTCCTCCTCCTCCTCTTCGTCCTCTGCTTCCTCCTCCTCACCCTCCACCTCCTTTCCCCCTCCAGCTTATGGTGGTGGTGGTGGAAAACGGGCCCATCACGACAGCCGACGGGACAGGCAGTGGTATCACACACCCCTGCAGAGGTGTCACACACTCACACACACACACCGTTGCCACGCAATGCGAGAGCGGCGGGAGTGCGCCACCCGAAGACCACCGCTCGCCCCCGGGGGAGCCCGGGCACCGCCGCTCGCCAGGATTCCCGGCCGGGCTTCTAGCTAAAGGCTCGCCGGAGTGCGCACCCTCAACCTCACCCCGAGGCACTGTACCACCCCGCCTGGCAAAATCCAGTGAAGCGACACAGCGGCCAGGGAGGTGACGGGCGCAAACTTGGGCATGCGTACAAATTCAAGCCGAGCACCTTCCCAGAGGCAGGAAGATGAGGACGAGGGGGCGGAAGGAGAGAGAAGGAGAGATAACCACGCGAGCTGTAGGCAGGTATACCACGGCCTTCATCATGACCAACCCGCCCGCGCATCATGACTGTGACGCATCAAACAAATCGTGAGACAAAGGCACGCGCATCCGCGCAGCACGATTGTGACTCAGGATTTACAGGCAGCGAGATGACATGCAGGGCACCTGGCGAGATGCCATCTGCGGTTCCACGCTGGGCGGCAGTGGACGCAGAAAGAGCGCATCACCACTGCGAAGCACACGTACAGCTCCAGCCCTCGCTGGGCAGAAGCAGGAAGGGCACCCAGCCCGTGGAGGAGGAGAGGGAAGACGACGAAGAAGACAACGGTGCAGAATGCCGAATGGTCTTCCCGACGGAAAGAATGTGCGCGATGTAGTTACTGGGGCTGGTGTGGTCCACGATTAGCATCTGGAGCATCAGGTCTGGCGGAACGTCACCATGGAGCAATCTCTGGCGGTCGGTGGCGACAAAGGGGCATGACACGAACGCGAGACGCAGAGAAGCGTTCCGGCGTCCACAGACTCTGCCCAAGGGAGGAAAAACCACCCGGAAGCGACAATCGGCGTTTACCAAACGGCCTTGGGCGTTTCCTAGGCAGCGCTGCCCCGTTTGACTCCTTCTTTGGGTGCGTTTGCTAAACGGCCTCGCGTGTCGGGGTGGTTCGTATCGGGGTGGATTTTCTGCCCTCGATCTGCACCAGCGCAACGCGGCGGGGTGCTCACTGCCGCCTGACACCGACAGCGGCCACCTGCCCGTCATGCGCGCCGTTGCCCAGGAGCGACGATGCAACCAGAGGCCAGGGCCGGCTCCCTGGCCTGAAGTCGGGCCTGCCCCTCTACAGGAGAGACAGTCAAAAATAGTAGAAACATAGTCTGGGGATTATTTATTTGTGTATTGTCTGACCATGTTTGAATATTTTGTGGGTGTTTTTTAGTTTTCGTCCAAAATCCACCTGTAGGGGGACACGCCCGACCTAACCCTAGCCAGGAGTGCTGGATCAAGGGCCGGTGGGAAGGAGCAAAAAGCGGCAGAGGACCAGGTAAAGGGCACCAGGATCTGCAGAGCCGCTTTGACGTAAGCTGCTCGGTCGTGCTTCTAGAATGCCGAACGCAGGACTTCGGTCCGATACAATCTGAGCACTATCTTGCGAGAGCCTTGAAACCGCCCGAGCCTCTTGGGTCAGTGCGGGGTCATAGGCATGGCCCTCCAGATCCAGCGGAGGGGGGTCAAGTCGCCGCGCTAGGGCAACAACAGCAGACTCCCACGTGGGGCGGCCAAGGCACGGGCACCCGGCAGCATCAAAGCCCCGGGGTGACCTTCAGGGAGGACTATCAGACGCGCCCTTGCTACACGTGTATTGTAGTGGCCTTCGGCCAGTGCCGCCGATCCGGGTCGCTCGGTGTTATTCTCCAGACGCAGACATTATGGGCGCACACTCAAACGCACAAACTTCTCGGGTTACCTTCGAAAGGGCGTAGGAATGCGGTTGGGTCAATAGAGCCATCTCGCAACAGTGGTTCTATCAACGGCGGGGTGCTTGTAGTGACCGTGGGGACGGGAAATAATAATGGCATGAAAATTCCATACAGGATGCCGATCACTTTGGAAACTCACGATACGTCGTGCACGGAGTCGTGTTACGAAACATGTGGCCTGGACGATGTGGTGCGAGCGGTGGAGGCGAGCCTATCGGCGCAAGGACGCCCTCTTGGGGCGTTTTTTGAGCCATCTTAGGAGCCTGTCAGGGCGTCGTGGGGGCTTCTTGGGGGCTTTCGGAGGCCCTCTTGGAGGCTCTTGGGGCCTCCTGGGGGCCTCGTGGGCTGGAAGGCTAGATTTTTTCTGCTTTTCGTCCCTCTTTCGGGTCCTCTTGGGGCCGTCTTGGGGGCCTGTTGGGCCGTCTTGGGCGGCTCTTGGGCCGCCTTAGGGCCCTCTTGGGCCGTCTTGGGACTGTCTGGGGGCCTCCTGGGCCGTCTTCGAGCGGTCTTGGGGGCCTCTTGGGCCGTCTTGGAGCGTCGGAAAGCAGAAAAAAGCGACAACCCCAAAAACATTGAAAAAACCAATGGGAATCAACGATTTTTGCCTCTGGGGGCCATCGTGGGAGGCCTCTTGGAGGCCTCTTCAGACGTCGTGGAAGGCTCTTGGGCCGTCTTGGGGCCATCTTGGGCGTGTTCGGGCGATCCTTCGGGGTCTCGGGACTTTCGTAGACCGTCCTCAGAGACTTTTGCGGCCGCGGCCACCCTTCCAGCGCATCCTCGATATTCGAGTCTTCTGTAAAAGCAGCGCCCCGCATCCGCCGGAAACTCGCCCCCCCCCCCCATCCCCCCTTCCCCGGCAGAGCCACCCCGGCACCCCCCCTAGAGGCTGAGGCTCAGCCTCGAGGCTGTAGCTGAGACTCCTTGAAACTCACACGCCGGATCGGCGGATTTTCCATGGGCTGTTTGGGCAGTATGCTGGCTGATTGGGATTGCGCTGTGTTGCCGACTTCGTGTCACCTCTTGGCCTCAGCCGGAATCTCTTTGTCATCTACGTGCTGTTGGACTTTCTGTTGTGTTAAAGGCTATCCTCTTCTACGGTGGTGTGTGGAGCGTGCTGATCATCATGTACTTGATTGTGCCTGCTTGCTACTTGTTGTTCTACTGAGGCCTTCTGGTGTGCAAGACCGACAGCGCAGACGAGATGACCCACTGCTCTACCCGCGGCTCGCTGTGTGCTCATTTCTGCGGTTGGCTTGTCCCGCCGAGCGTGATAACGGGGGACAGATTCCCACGCATGACTGGGCAAGCTGGGCTGGGGGCTTGCTTGTATGCTGGTATCAAGGAGTACCTGGTGCACTTCGGTCTGTCCGCTGCGTTTGCTTGCTGGCTCGCTTCTTGTCGTGGTGCTCTCCAGGCTCTACATCCTCTTCTTGCTCCTGATGATCTGCTGTAGCGTGCTGTCTCTGCCCGCGTCGGCTCGGCGCTGCCCCATCGGGCTTCGCGGCCTGGGGGCAAACGCGGGGGGCGTGGGAGCGGAGCCCGTGGGCCGCCTTCGGGCGCCCTCGGGCATCGTCTGAGGTGGGCCGAGCCGTCCCGAGGACACCCACGGCCCCCTCGCCCGCCCCCCTCTCTTCTGCAGAGGCATTCCTGCTGCTGTTGTCTGATTTAGATGTCTGCTCTTTCTGCAGAGGCCGTAGCCTAGAGAAACAGCCTCGGGAACGATTATTGCCGATCCTCGCTCCCAGAGGGGGGGGGGGCTGGCTAAATTTGAATCAAGCTCAAGCGGATAGCAGAACCTCCAGGTGGACCAGAAGCCCCACGAGGGCCACGACTGGTGTGACGACCACCTCCTGCAGCACGTTGCCCCAGGACGGCCTTCCTGGCTCGACCTGGGGCGACTGGGCCCACTGCGCCGACTCGCCCTTGTGGCGAAGCCGCCGCTGTGACTGCACGTGGGTATCCAGCTCCACCCGAGCATTCTCTTTGGGTGGAGGGCAACGGGTGAAATCTGGAATGCCGTTTCGATTGATTTTCGAGGTTCGAATCTGCAAAAGGCTAATCACAAGACGGATTGATTTTGGAGGTGCCAAACAAGCCTATATGGATTTCACCCTGAGCCCTCCACCCTAAGAAACTGCTCAGTCTACAGGAGTCGAGGCGTAGTACGGAATCCAACACGAGTTGCACCACGTCGGTGCCCAGCGCTGCAACGCTGCAGGCAGCACAGCAGTATCCACCACGGCGTGCTCGAGCGCTGCATCGGCGCGCCCAGCTCTGCGAGGCCGAGTCGCATGGCGGAAGCCCACCGCGGCGGCCCCGATCGCCACGTCACTGTCCAGCTCTGCACTGCCAAGCCGAGCCAGGGTGTCCATCACGGCGTACCCGAGCACTACGTCGGCATCCAGCTCTGCGGAGTCAAGCGTTACAGTTGATGGGCTTGTTTGCAACCACCACCACCATACGTTGGAGGGGGGACGGAGGAGGAGGACGAGGAGGAGCAGGACGAAGAGGAGGAGGAGGAGCAGCAGGAGGAGGAGAAGGAGGAGGAGGAGGTGGAGGAGGAGGCGGAGGAGGGGGCCTCCTCTCCCTCCAACTTATGGTGGTGGTGGTGGTGGTGGTGGTGGAAAACAGGCCCATCAACAGCGGCGTACGCAACGACGCAACGACCCACTCGAGCACCACCCCAGCGCCCAGCTCCACAAGGTCAAGACGTAACGTACCACGGTGTCCGGCACGACGTGTTCGAGCACCACGTCCGTGTCCAGCTTAGCAGGTCGAGGCCGTACAACAATGTCCAACACGGCGTACTCGAGCACCACGTCGGAATTCAACCAATTCGCTGAACGCCAGGCCAGTCTGACATAGGATGATGCGCACCGTCCCAGGGTCGCTCGAAAGGTATGTGGAAAAGTTTGCACTGCGAGCATAGGCCAGCTAGGGTGGGAGTGGCCCAATCAGCCGCTCACCTGCACCCGGATAGAAGTTCCGGACTGCGCCGCGACGGAACTCGGACTCGAGCGACCTGGAGGCTCTGCACAAGGCTGCTGCATTGTCGCTCAGACCCGAGCGGAGTGCGGCTAGGGCCAGGCTGAGGGTAGCTTGGAGACGTCTCGGTTGCCAGGAGTGCTCCCCGCAGCCGCTCGCCCCGCTCGCCCTGCTTGGTGCGACTCGAAGAGTCCTGAGCAGGAGGCGCGTGAGCGCGGTGGCGATCCCAGGCGCCCGTCGCACCACAAACTGCGATGGCCACAGGGGAAGATGTCCGACTGCTTGCGCAGACCCCGCCCCCGCCCCCAGTTATACATATATATATATACATAGAGAGAGAGAGATAGAGAGAGAGAGAGAGAGAAAAAAATAGAGAGAGAGAGAGAGAGAGTGAGAGAGGGAATGAGAGAGAGATATATAGAGAGAGAGAGAGAGAGAGAGCGAGAGAGCGAGAGAGCGAACGAGAGAGAGAGAGAGAGGGAGCCACGCACAGACCACACACGGGCACGCGGTCTGTTGAGAGGTGACGTCTCGCTAGCCGTTTTGGTTCGAAATTGCCGCGCCGTTCCTTTTCCACACATCTTGCGGGCGCCATGCACTTCATTCTGGCCCTTGGACTATGCGTGCACGCAGCGTTCGCGAAGGAGACCGACCGATGCGATATGCATCCGCGTGGGGCATTTCTGCCATGCAGAGGGAGAGGAGAGGGGGTGAAGGAGGGGGGAGGGGGACCAGCTGGTTTCGAGATGTGGAACGGGGAAGAGGGACGGGGGAAAGAGACGCTCTGGAGACGTGAATTGGCACCCTCTCCTCTTGCGGCGACAACGTTTGCTTTGTACCTCACCTTGGGCACAAGAATTGGCGCCCGCATCAGCAGTGAGCTGTGTTGCTTACCGTCTGCTTGCTGCTGCCTTTTTCTTGCGCCTAACGACCACGTGTGAGGAGGGGGGTGCCCACGAGGTGAGGCGCTTGCTGGGGCCGTAACGCACGGGGGGAGCGAACCACACTTGAAGCTCGCTGGGAGTCAGACCACAGTGGCACACGTAGCTCCCAGGGTTCCGCCGGCGGGTTCTCGGGGGCCTCGCGGCACCCAGCGCCTGTCACGGCCAGCTGTTGGGCGTGAGTTCTTGGGCGTGTTTTACCCAGACATGCGGTGCGTTGTGTTGAGCGGGCGAGAAAGCGACCAGGGGCAAGGCAGTGGAGGTTGTGGAGCAGAAAACGCAGCCGAAGCACCAGCAGCAGGAGCAGGAGCAGGAGCGGGAGGAGGAAAGAGGAGGGGTTTGAGGAGGAGGGAGATGGTGAAGGCAAGAAGAAATATGACTTGTTTTGGATAGCAAGGCTGCTGAAACATGAAGCCTGTAGGCAGAGAGTGGCGCGCGATACCAGCAACCCGCAAATTGGAGTGAATAGATCATGGTTCGGTCGCGCGGCGGCTCTAACAGCTCCGTCGAGCTTCAGCAGTGCGTGGGGGCTCCTCTCCAGCCACCCGAAGTGTGGCTAGAGTCAGTTCTTGGGGCTCAGACTATGCTCCTGGCCCCCCGTTTACAATAACAACGGCTCCCGTTGGATACGTCCTCACAGTGTATGAAATTTGGTGTCCTTGGGGGGCAGACTCCGCCGCCCCACGTTTTTGGACACGTGCAGACTTTGGGAAGGTTGGTGGAGGAAATGGAGGGCAATTGTAATTGTCCCCAACGGCGACATTGGGGTGGTCCAAGACGGCCTGAGAGGGCAAGCACTGCACAAGAGGGCCCCAATGGGGCCCCAAGAGGCTCCGCAAACGGTCCCACCAGACAGCTGCGAATTCTTTCCTTCAATTTGATTCCTGGGGAGGAGCGGGCGCGGAGGGGAGACGAGGCCAGGGCTGGGGGGCAGGGCAGGAGACGCGGAGTCGCTGGGCTCGCGGGCAGCCGAGGCCACGATGCGACGTCGCATGGCTGGTCCGCCGCTCGCCCTGGGGGACCCGTGTCGCCGCAGCTGGACTCGCGTCGGAATTCCGGCCGGAGCGCGCTCCAGGAGCGGTCCAGGGACTGGCTGCATCGCAATGCAGTTCCCTGCCCGCTCCGATGCCCGGAGCTCAGGGAGGGGGGTCCAGGCGTAGGCCCGGGGGGGGGGGGGGCTCGGGGCCCAGCGGCCCTCTTATGATACCAATTAAGGGTCCCATCTGCTCCGACCCCGTCCTATAGGAGGCTTCGATCTTCTTCTCCTCGACATGTCCTATAGGGCGTTCGGAGTGGCGCTCTTTATAGCCCAGGGCGCTGGCCGCTCTCCGCACTCCCGGCCCTCTCTGGCAATCACGCAACACGAGCACCACACATCCACCCCTCCTCCCTCCTCCCTCCTCCCTCCTCCGCCTGCCCACTGGTGTTGTGGAAGCCGGGCGTCCCTGGATCCAGAGATTCCTCCGTTCTGGACTCCAGAGGGGTGTTCGGGCGCCCCCTCTAGTGCGATGCGCCGCTCTTCAAAGCGCGCTCGAGGAGCGAGAGCAAGCTCGGTGCGTTTTCTGCCTCTTGGAAGTCTGACTCGTGCCGTGCCTCTTACTTTTGTTTTTCAGCCACCTCTCCTGCGCATTGCTCTTGGCAGTCCGCGCTCCAGGGCCATGATGCTATCTATGTTTGTTCCCAACCGTCCTGTGGTGTTCGGCCCTCGTTTTGGAGAGACAACGCCCCGCTTTCTCCTTTTTCCTCCTTCCTTCCTCCTTCCTTCCTCCTCCCCCTCGTCCCTCCTCCCTGCGTTTCCTCCAACCAGTAGAGCGTTTCGTTGCCCCATAGGGAGCTCCACCAATGGTCCCTGTAGCGGGACTCGCGTGCGGTTCCTGCGCCAAGCGCGGTGCTTCGTGGCCCCATAGGGAGCTCCACCAACGATCCCAGTGGCGGAACTCGCGTGCAGTTCTTGCGCCCGGCGCGGTGTTCCGTGGCTCCATAGGGAGCTCCACCGACGGTCCCAGTGGCAGAACTCGCATGCGGTTCCTGCGCCCAGTCCACCGCTTCGTGGCCCCATAGAAGGCTCCACAGACGGTCCCAATGGCAGAACTCGCATGCTGTTCCTGCGTCCAGTGCAGCGTTTCGTGGTCCCATCGGGAGCTCCACCGAAGGTCCCAGTGGCGGAACTCGCATGCGGTTCCTACGTCCAGTTCAGAGTTTCGTTGCCCCATAATTAGGGAGCTCCACCGAAGGTCCCAGTGGCAGAACTCGCATGCGGTTCCTGCGCCCAGCGCGGTGTTTCGTAGCCCCATAGGGAGCTCCACCGCAGGTCCCAGTTGCAGAATTCGCATGCGGTTCCTGCGCCCAGTGCAGCGATTCGTGGCACCATAGGGAGCTCCACAGAAGGTCCCAGTGGCGGATCTCGCATGCGGTTCCTGCGCCCAGTGTGGTGTTTCGTGGCCCCATCGGGAGCTCCACCGAAGGTCCCAGTGGCAGAACGCGCATGAGGTCCCTGCGCCCAGTGCAGCGCTTCGTGGCCCCATCGGGAGTTCCACCGAATGTACCAGAGGCAGAACTCGCATGCGGCTCCTACGCCCAGTACAACGCTTCGTGGCCCCATAGGGAGCTCCACCGAAGGTTCCAGTGGCGAGAATCGCATGCTGTTCCTGCGCCCCGTGCATTGTTTCGTGGCCCCATAGGGAGCACACCTTTCACGCGCTTCGTGGCCCCATGGCTTGGGCGCGAACGGTGCGCAGCCAGACCTTCGGTTTTGTAGACTCTCGCCCTGGGCCGTCGGCTGTCCGACGTCGCCCAGGCGTGATCCTGAACTGCGGCCGCCACGAGGTCGGGAACGGCAAGACGGAGGACGACGACTGGTGGCTGGAGCTCTACGCGCTGCTCTCACGCGCCACGCGCCACGAGGAACTTCTGCTCATGCTGGCGCCGCAGATCGAGTTCTTCCTGGCATGGCCGCCGGAGGGTTTGCGGAAGCAGCTGGAGCAGTTTACGGCGCGCGCGAAGCGGTGCTGGAGGGAGGCGACGGCCCTCGCCAGGGAGCTGGGTTCCACCGGTTTATCCGCGAGGCCTGACCAGGGGGGCGGCCCGCCCGAGACTCGACTTCTCCTGGCGGTCTGATCGTTTGGCCCCGCGCCGAGGACGACCCGCGCGCGTCGCTGGGGCCCTCTCGGAGCGACCAGCGCGCGTCCTTGGAACACCGCGCTGCGCTCCGCCCAGCGCCTTGCTCGCCTGTCGTCGCTCTGCCCAGCGGCCAGGGCCTTGCCCGCAACCGGCCGGCGAGCTAGCTCTCCTTGCTCCGCGCGGCGGACGACCCGCGCGCGTCGCTGGGGCCCTGCCTGGGCGACCGGCGCGCGTCGCGGGGGCTCCGCGCTGCGCCCGCGGCCTTGGGTTTTGGAGTGTGCGGGCGCAGAGGGAGGAAAAGAAGGGAAAGACAATCTTGGCCGGTCTAGCCTTTCTCGCCGCCCCCCAACAATCAGATCGCAGACAGAGAGAGCCACGCCGAAGGCATTCTAGGAATCTCCGCCGAAGGCCCCAGTGGCCGTGCCCGCGCGCCGCCGCCGTTCCACTTTGGCGCAACCCCCGCGCGGTTTGCGCCCCTGCAAAGAGCTCCGCCGAGGACGACGTTCACAAATGCGATGATCGCGGCTGCGTATGGTTGGGTCCTTCGCCGGGCTTATTCCTTCCTGCGCGGATTCGGAGCTCTTTCGGTCGATCGGCATGCCTGTCCCGCCCCTTCCCCCCTGAGCGACCCCCCCTCCTCCCTCCCTACTCCGCTTACCCCCCGCGGGGGATGTGGGGGGGGCCTCTGTGGGGCGTCGGCCAGGCCGGCGCGCCAAACGCCGTGCCGCCCTTGTCAGGGGGGCGGCCCGTCCAGCTTCGGTGGGATGTTTTGTTCCATCGTATTCCTCCTCTATCCCCCTTCCTCTTCGCGCGCGCAACCTGAAGGCTGCTTGCCGAAAACGCAGAAGGAACAGGGTAACAAAAAGGGGCCACTGAGCAGCGACGTCGAAGATGGTGGAATGGAGGACTATCCCCCTGAGCGACTCATCACTGAAATCTGTCAATATCTCGCCCTTTCCTCTTCGTCGCACTCCCCCGAAGCTCCGCTGCATCCTTCCGTCCTCCTGTTATGCTAAGCAAGACGACGTCTGGCCCGTTCCCAGAGATGGTGTTAATTTGGAAGCAGTCCAATCGGACGAAATCCTCCCGTCTCTCCCTCTCTCTCCTTTCTTCTCTTCGTCGCAGTCTTCCGTCCTTCCGCTTATCCTCCTCCTCCCTCCTTGCGTCGCCTCTCCGCCCAGGCGTTGCCCGACCGCCCTCCGCCCCATGTGGCCCACCTCTCCTTCTGCTGCACAGTGCAGCCGAGGTTCCGAAACAACGTGCAGGTAGGCTTCGGAAGGGGCCCGCTGTTCCTTGGGTCCTCCCGTGGGTGTTCCTCCAGTGTTTCTCGTGCACCCATGCGCTCTCGACGTTCTTGATGGTAGTTGCTTGGCTGTGGACGATAGGTCCAGCACATCAAACACCGCCTGGTGAATGTCCAGTTCGGTACCCAGGTCTGCGACCAGAAAGGAGCCCTGACGCAATGGCGAGCGATGGATGGGGAGGGGTAGGACGTCAGACGTGTCGCGAGCGCGCCTAGCTTTCCCCTCCCCGTCCCCCCTCCCCAATTCCGCTCTCCCCTCTTCCGTCTCTCTCCCCACAGCCGGTCAACGTGTCCCAAACTGCTACCCTTCGTGCGCGCGTCTCGCTGGCCCTGCGCCTCGCTGACCCCGCGAGGCCCTGGGCCCGTCGGTCGCTGGTTGGGGGACGCCCGCGCCTCGCTGTCCGGTCCTTGGTCTTATGCCCGCCCCGCTCCGATTCGGCTCCTTGGGAGGCCCCGTGGGCCCACAGGAGGCCCCAGCAGAACCCGCAGGAGGGATCTTGATGGGCCTGTTTCCCACCACCGCCATAAGTTTGAGGGGGGGAGGAGGAGGAGGACGAGGAGGAGGAGGACGAAGAGGAGGAGGAGGAGGAGGAGGAGGAGGAGGAGGAGGAGGAGGAGGAGGAGGAGGACTCCCTCCCCCTCAAACTTATGGTGTTGGTGGTGGTGGTGGAATGCAGTGCCCGGAGGCTTGCTTTCAGAGGAGGTTTGTGCCGTCCGCCTCGGCACGCCCCGTCAGATCAGGACGCTGCGACGAACGCCAGGCTTCGTGCGAGGTTGCAGGGTGCGCCCCAGCCTCAAGTCGGATTTGTTTCGGAAGCACGGGGAGGAGGAGGAGAAGGAGGAGGAGGAGGAGGAGGACCCCCTGCCCCTCCAACTTATGGTTGTGGTGGTGGTGGAAAACAGGCCCATCAGGTCTGCAGTGCCCAGAGGCCTGCTTTCAGAGGAGGTTTGTGCCGTCCGCCTCGGCACGCCCCGTCAGATCAGGACTCTGCGACGAGCGCCAGGCTTCGTGCGAGGTTGCAGGGTGCGCCCCAGCCTCAAGTCGGATTTGTTTCGGAAGCACGGGGATGATGATGATGATGATGATGATGATGATGATGATGATGATGATGATGATGATGATGATGATGATGATGATGATGATGATGATGATGATGATGAGGAGGAGGAGGAGGAGGAGGAGGAGGAGGAGGAGGAGGAGGAGTAGGAGCAGGAGGAGGATAAGTGAGAATATGGAGCCAAATAGTGAAGAGGGGGACGAGGGCGAGCAGGATGTGGAGGGCCCGTGGAGCGATCACTGCCTGTGCAGGAGGCTACCCAGCCCGAGGTCGGCTCGTTAGTCTTTCCCGAAACGCAGGCGCCGGGCTTTCTGCAGCAGCGCCCGGCTCCAGGAGAAGTAGGAGGAGGATGAGGCGGAGAAGCAGGATGACGAGGGTATCCGTAGCCGTGTTGATTCCAGCAGTCTTATTCCAGAGTGCACAAAGAGGTGCGCCGACTTCTCCTGCTCGGTCTGGATTGGCCGACGGCATGGCCTCTTGGCAATCGCATGAGGTGGGTCTAGTGTGTCTTTAGCGCGGTCGATAGAGAGATACAGCAACTTTAAGGGGTGCTGGCACTGCCGTCAGCCGCCGTTTCTGGCCTGGGTTTCATGGGTTCGGGACAAGTGGGGCCAGGGCTTCATGGATGCACAGAGGGGCACGTGCATCGGGCATAGAAGGTGGCGAAGGGTGAAGAGGTCCTTAGCGTTTCAAGGCAGGTTGCGCAGTGTCAGTTCGTGTTGACATTTGTCGATGTTGTCGGTTCTCCTTCGACAGAACCAATAGCATCTTCCCTCCATGGCTCAGGACATCCTGGCCTGGGCAAGTGTGTTTGCCAGTCTTGGAACATCAGGCCTCTTCGCCCTCTGCCCCGCCTTGCCAGGCGTTGGCAGGAAGGGTCTGCTCGCAGCACATCGAAGGCTTGCATGCATACCGCGGGGCCCGTGAGCCAGCCGTGAGCAAAGGAGGCTCAGAGGACATTTGCAAGGGTCTCCACGTCCAAGTCTCTGCGGCCTTTCCTGCCATGCGCGAGCAGCTGGCTTGGATCCAGCTCTAGTGTCCTCCCCCTCCTCCTCGTCCTCCTCCTCCCCCAGACTCCGTAGCCATTTTGGCTCAAGCCATTTTGGCTCAAGGTACCCATGTCGCCCAGCGGCCGCACGGATACCGCTGGTCCGCGGCTAGACCACTGTGTTTCTCTGCGCCTTCACGGGGGGAGTCGGGCGCCCTCACTCCTTTTCGTGTGGATGGGCAGCGGCCGTCGCAAGGACAAGAAGGCTCGCAGGCAGGTGCAGCGCTCGGATGACTCGGACAAGTCGCCTTCTTCTTCGGTTTCTCCTTCCGCTCGCTCTTCTCGTCGTGACCGCCGTGGTGACCGTCGGCCCCCGCCGAGCTCTGGCGCCGCCAGCTCCCAGCGCTCTCGCAACGCTGGTCGCAGCACGGCCCGCGGCGAGCCGCCAGGTGGACCGATGTCTCGTGAAGACATGGAGGCGCTGGACTTGTGCCCGACCTTCCCGCTTGACGAGCAGGCCGCGGTCGAGGCTGCACAGGCACAACGTGCAGGCGCTCTACCAGAACATGCCGCTGGCCCCTGGGCCCCTGGGACGCCTGTGGTTGGCCTCCGCACGCCGCTTCAGGAGCCCGCAGGCGCTCCGAGCTGGCCACCTGGCGCCGACCCATGGGCCCTTCATCTCCGCGGTGCCCCTGGTTGTCCAGCTGCTCCTCCTCCTCCTGTGCCTGGCGACGCGGCGGCTGCTGGGGCGGCCTCTGGCGACGCGGCGGCCTCGGCCAGTGCCATCCCTGGCATGTCTGAGGCGCTTGAGCGCTTCAAGACGGACATCATCGCAGAGATGTCTCGCGTTTCCGCCGAGTCCATCGCCAACATGGTTCGCACGGAGCTCCCGCGCACCATTTCGAACGTGGTGCAGCCCTTGGTCGCCCAGGTCGACACGGCGATGCAGGCGAGGTTCAAAGCTCAGGAGCTCCGCATGGTTGAGGTCGAGAAGCGGCTGGGCGTGGCCGAGTCCGCTCACGCTTCGCTCGCCGACCGCTTCTCGAAGTTGGGGCAGGAGCTGGACTTGGCTCGGGCGGCCCCGCGCGAGCCCATTGCGCGGACCGCGGAGTGGCAGCGCGCCACGGATCCTGGCATCTTCGTCATCACCGCGAAGGAGGACGTCGGCAAGAACTTGGTCGCTGATGCGCTGGCTGGTTGGAAGCAGGCCGCCAATTACGAGGCTGGCAAGGACTACGAGCTGGAGGGGGACGAGCTGGGTCGGAGGTTCACTCTCCGCTTCAAGGGCCTTGCGGTCACTTGCGCTTTGCGGGCTCGTCAGGCTCATTCTCTGCTTCGAGACGCTCATGGTGTTTGGCGGCAGTTCTCGGCCCCGATACCTGGTGGCCGCCGAGTCCCGATCTACGTCAGCGTCGACCGTAACAGGTTCGAGATCGCGAGGGAGCGCAACACCAAGAAGCTGCGTGATAAGTTGCAGGACTTCATCGGGAGGCGGGTCTTCATGGACAAGGAGGCGGGCACGCTGTCTGTCGACTGGGAGGTCTTCGCCCGCGTCGTCGTCGACCCGTCCGATCCTCCGAAGGTGCAGTGGAATCTGGGTGCTCTTTCTGATCTTCGTCTGGCGCGCGCTGACTTGGACAGGCTCGCCAATGAGCTCTTCCTGCCCAAGCGCATTGAGTGGAGTGGGTAACACGTTCTGCAACACCGACCAGCTGGTGTTCAATAGCTGGAACTGCCGTGCTCTTCTACATCATCAATCCTCCGTCAAGGCCCGCAAGGCTGACATCGTGCACTCCCTGTTCTCGCCCTCCTCTATTACGGCCCTTCAAGAAGTTCATGGTCCTGCTGCTGCGGTTGAGGAGCTTCTCTCGCGTCTTCGTGGAGGGGTCGCGGTCTTTGGCTCTTCTGGCTGTGGTGGCGTCTGCACTCTCATCCCTGCTCCCCTGATGGTGGACATCCAGGCCACGCCCTTCGAGGTTGTGGTGGGGAGGGTGCTCTGCCTCAAGCTTGTTCACAGGCGCTCTGGCTTTTGCTGGTTCCACTGGAACATTCACAACCACGGTCTGGATGCGGAGGACTTCAACGCCATCTGGCAGGCGCTTCAGCCTCAGCTCGATCAGGTCCGTCACGACCCCATGAAGACCAGTATTCTCATGATTGGCGATTTTAATCTTGCCGACGAGGAGCTTGACTACTCCACTGCAGAGCTCGTCTACGTTCGCGGCCGCCTTCGGCGTCCTGATGCTGGCCCCGCTGACTCTGCCGTGGCGCGTGCGTCTGCGGGTCGCCAGCCCCATGCAGGCCGCTCGCGGTGGGCGAGGATCTTTCGCCATCTCACGGAGCTCGCGGCGCCTGGCCTCAGTCACTTTCATGTTGGCACGCGAACTGGCTCCCGCATTGACAGGTGCTTCGCGGCGACGCCCCCCTGGCTTCTTTGTCAGCTCTGGCAGTGCGCTCGGCGCCGAGGCGAACCGCAGGAGTTCCATGATGCGCAGCTGCCCGACCACGTGCCGCTCGAGATTTCCTGGCAGTCGCGACGCTGGGACTCCAGTGGCGAGCCGCGGTCTCGGAAGATCCCACGGAGCATCTTCAGCGACCCCCTCTACGCGCCGATTCTGGAAGAGTACGAGAGGGCGGCTGGCATTGGCGAGTTCGACACGTTTGCGTGCACTTCTGCTGTGGGCCTCCATCTCTCGGCGCCGGCGGAGCTGGAGCTGGCGACCTGCTGCCGGCAGGCGGCTGCTCGTGCTGTTCGCGATCTGCAGCTGCGTGGCCGCCCCAGGATGCGTGAGAGCCGCTCGTTGCTCCTGCGTTCTCTCGCTCGGGCTGTTTGGCGTCAGGACTCTCGCTTGGGAAACCTTCTTTGGCAAAAGCATCCGTGGCTCCGCTCCTTCCTCTCGGTCGATCCGTCGCCCTCGCCCGTCGCCCTCACCTCCCCCGATGCCTTTGCCCGCGCGCAGTCGGACATGCAGCTCCAAGGGGCCCGGGTCGAATCCGAGCGGCTCCAGCGGGCCGAAGGGGCTTCTAGGGCGTCTGGACGCCGTGCTCGTCTCCGATCCCAAGCGAGAGCCTTGCGACGTCGTGCCCAGATCTGGTCCCCGTTCAATCGAAGGCGGTACTTGGCGGGAGTGGTGGAGGGTGGTTTCGACGGGGGCGCTTCGACCGTTCATGCCTCTGCTGAGGGCCAGACGGCTGCCCTCAGGGCTTACTGGAGCCCGATTTTTGAAAAGCAGCAGGAAGTCCCTCGGTGGGGCCAGCGTTATCTCTCTAGGTTCGCGTCTGAGCAGGACTTCACCCAACTCCCTCCTCCCTCGCTTGCCACGATCCGACGATTTATTCGACGTGTTTCGCACGCTGAGCCTGGCCCTGACGGGCTTGCGTACGCCGCCTGGGGGTTCGGCCAGGGCCCTCGGGTTCTTTTAAACGCGTTCCACTGGCTGGCGAGCGGCCAACGTATGCATCTCGACTTCTATGCCTGCCTGCAGGTTTTCATTCCGAAGGGGGTCCTCGATGGCGACGATGAGCGCTCTGGAGGGGTTGTTCGCCACGGGAAGGACACCCGCCCCATCGGTTTGAAAACCACGAGCAACAAGATCGTTGCTGGGGTCGCCAACTCGGGTCTGTCGGAGGTGGTGAAGGAGCTTGGCGCCCCCGTGCAACGAGGCTTCAATCGTGGCCGCAACTTTTTGTCGAACGTCTACGAGCTCGATGCTCACGCGAGTCTCATTAGCGCACGTGAGCTTCCCGAGGGTGACATTTTGGCGTTCGATTTCGCCCGGGCGTTTCCCTCGGTCAGCCAGCCCTGGCTCATGCTTGCGCTGCGGCAGATAAAGCTTCATCGCGGGTGCTCGCGCGCGATTCAAGGTTTCTATCATCTCAATCCCTGCCTCTTCTGTGTCCGAGGTCCCCTTCTCCCCCTCTTCTTCATGATCTCAGGCGTGTTGCAAGGATGCCCTCTCAGCGGTAGCCTCTTTGTCATCGCGATGGACAGTTTCTTGTGGGACATGTATCGCAGTGTGCAGAGGCCGTGACATTGTCAGATTCGGGCGTGCGCCGACGATATCGGAGCCACTCTCTCATCTCGTAAAGGTTACCGTGAGACCGCGCGAGTCATTCGCAATGCTGAACACCTCGCGGGGCTCGCGCTCAAGGCGGAGAAATGCCGCGTCGTCCCGTTAAGGGCTGCTCTCTCCGATAGTCTCGCGAGCGATTTTCGTCAGCTTCTCCGCGAGTGCACTTGCCCCCGCCCAGGTGCCACCATCCCGCCAAGCTCGGCTTGTTGGGAGGAATTCGAAATCGCGTCCGAGGTTTTGTATCTGGGGTTTTGGCTGGGGCCTGGGGTGGATCCGTTGCGCAACCTTCGAGCTCCTCTTAACAAGATGGCCGTTCGGACCAGAGCGACTGCGGATGTGAGGCACGATCTTTCGACGGGGGTCTCTCTTTACGGACGGCGGGCGCTCAGTGTGCCTTCGTATGTTTTGCAGCTGGTCCCGTTCCCTTGGGAGGTTGCTAAAATCGAGCGGCAGTTTTCGGCCCGGGTTTTCAAGTGGCCGACGTCGACCTTCGGCGCTTGGAGCGGTCCGCGCGTGCGGTCGCTTTACATCGCCGCTGCCGCCGCCGCCATGCGCACCGCTCTTGTCACCCCCCCTCAATGGCCTGCCACTTTCCGCGCGCTGAGGGACGGCCTCGTCGAGCATTGTCCCATGGCGCTGTGGCGCTCGCCTCTCCTTGCTCCTGCTTTCTGGCAATCTCCTCCTCTTGTCCTCAACCTCGAAGCTGCCGCTCGGGGATTTCCTGGGGGCCGCAGGCTGCGAGTGGGTGGAGAGAGGGCGGTTGGGCGGTTCTTGGAAGGCTCGGCGGCCCCCAGGCCCAAGTGGCAGTGGATTTTCGCGGAGGAGCTGCGAGCCGCGGTGTTCTCCCTCCCCCTCGAGGGACTTCTTGAGCGCCGCGTGCGCTCCTGGTTCGTTTCGACTCTTGGCGGGGGGGAGGTGGACTGGGACTTGATCCGAGAGCGCCTGCGGGCTGCGCCCCCGCCCTGGCCTCCTATCTTGCTGCGCGCGTGGCTAGGGGCATGGGTCACAGGATGCCGTATGCAACGTCGGCAGCAGTGTGTTTTCGGTTGTGACGACGATGGGGCGACGACTCATTACGTCTGTTACTGCCGCCGCCTCCATTACCATGCTGCAGTTGTCCTTCGCTCCGATCTCCCCTCTTCTATTCTTGCTCGTCTCGGTCTCAGAGGCGACTTTGTCTTTTTGATCGCCATGTACCATTTGTTTCGCCTTGCCGCGGCCCGCGCAGGGAGGGCAGGTCGGCCGTTGGACCTCGCGGAGGCCGCGGCCTTGCAGGCCCCTGCTCGCGTCGCGCTCCGACTCCCGCTCCGCCGCCGCCAGTCTCAATTCCTCGATGCTGGCATGTTGAGGCGGCGAGTCGTTGAGCTTCGCGATGAGGCGTAAGGCGGACAGACACCGAGGGGAACGCTGTGCCTCCTCCTCCCCCTGACTGTGGTGACGTCTAGCCGACCGGCCACTTCGGAACATTGCCGCTGAAGGGCTTGCCTGGGGGCAGCAGCGGCTCGTCAATGGGAATGGTTATAGCCCCAATGAGGGGAAGTCGATTGGATGCTCAGTAATTAGAGCTGCAACGTCCGTTCATCGATCAGCTTCGCGATCTCTGATTTTTCAATCGGCTCCGTGTTCGAGCGGCACGCGTAAGAGCTACCAGGCACAGTGCCAAATCATATTCATATTGTGCTGGCCTCCAGCCAGCGCCGCCGATCCGGAGCGCTCTTGATACTGATGATGATGATGGCGATGATGATGATGATGATAAGGAGGAGGAGGATGATGCTGCTGTTGATGATGATGTTGCTGCTGATGATGATGCTGCTGCTGATGATGATGATGATTATGATGATGGTGATGCTGATGACGATGGTGATGACGAGTATGCTTTCCTATACGATCACCCTGCGGGTGACAAGGAGGTTGGGGGAGAGGGGGCCAGCAATGGGCAGCAGTGGTGATTGTTGTTCTGACGATGCCAGTGGAGATTGTTGCGTTGCCGCTCGCTCTTGGGAGCCTTGGTGTCGAGTTGTTTACGTCACCCTTCGCTATTGGGCGCCTTGGTACCATTCCCCCCCCCAGAACCAACGAAATAATAAATTATTTCGTTCGCTTTGTAAGGGCTTGGGGGGCCGTTTGGGCTCGTCTTTTGGACCCCTTGGGGGGCTCTTGGGGGCCTCTTGGGGGCCTCTTGGGGGGCCTCTTGGGGGCCTCTTGGGAGCCTTTTTGGGGCTTCTTGGGGGCCTCTTGGGGCCTCCCGGGAGCTTCTTGGAGCGACCCTTAAGAGCCTGTTCCGCCAACGTTCGCGTTGGGAGCCTTGGTGTTCAGAGATTGTTGCTTTGCCGCTCGCTCTTGGCACATCATACAGCACGGGATATCGATGTGCCTGACGATTTGCATTTGCATTTGCTTATCGATGTGCATGCCTATGTTTTTTCGATCTGCATTTCGATTTGCATCTCACTATCGGTCTCATTAGCGATCCCACGATCGATCTCACTATCGACCTCATTATCGATCTCGCTCGATCGATCTCACCATCGGTCACTCGATCGATTTCACTGTCGATCTCACTCTCGATCTCGTTTTCGATCCCACTATCGAACTCACGATCGATATCACTCCATCGATCTCACTATCCCTCTCACCATCGATCTCACTACCGATATCAGTCCATCGATCTCACTATCGATCCCATTGTCGATTTCTCTATCGATCTCACTCGATCGATCTCACTATCGACCTTACTCAATCGATCTCACCATATATCGCACTGTCGCCCTCACTATCGATCCCACAATCGATCTCATCATCGATTTCACTCGGTCGATGTCACTATCGATCCCACGATCGATTTCACAATCGATCTCACAATCGATCTCATTATCGGTCTCACTTTCGTTTTCGCACTAGCGGGACACCGGGACACCGGCGGGACACCGGCGGGACACCGCGCGGCCCCGTTTGCCGGTCGGGAAACATTTGGTCCGGCCGCGCCTCAGCCACAGGAAACTTACCAGGACACCAGCGGGACACCGGCGGGACACCGGCGGGACACCGCGCGGCCCCCTTCGCCAGGACGGGAATCATTTGGTCCGGCCGCGCCTCAGCCACAGGAGACTTTCTTTTCGCCCGCCCACGCAGCTTCGCTTCGCCCGCACGCGCAGCACGCACGAACACGAAACCGAAACCGATTTCCCGGTGGGGGGCTCTCCGTTCCACTTCGATCTCAACCCCCAACCTCCGATGGTTATGATGATGATTATCCTGGTATTGGCCATGGGGCCATCTTGGGCGGGTTGCGCCGATCGTTCGGTGATTCGGGGCTTTCTTGGGCCGTTTTGAGGGCCTCTTGGGGCCCTGTTGGCCCGTCTTGGGCTTCTCTTGGGTCCGAAAAAGTCATGCGAGAACATGCTGGGGCCCCAGAGGGCGCGCGGGGAGACTGAAGAGATTTGAGAGCTTGGGGTCCGGGCCCATGAGGAATCCTCAGGCTTGATGACTGGGGCTCGGGGGAATGTGCAAGGGACCTGGGGAAGCCTCTTGGGGTCGTTTTGGGGCCTCCTGGGGCCTCTTTCGGGCCTCTTGTGGGCCTTCTGGGGCCTCCTAGGGGCTTCTGGGGGGCTTGTAGGCCCCCCCGCCCCCTAGCATTAAATGCGTCGGGAATGGCGTCCCCCCCTGCCCCCCTTCAGAGACTCCTGGGGGCTTCTTGGGGGCCTGTGGGCCCCCCCGCCCCCGAGCATTAAATGCATCGGGAATGGCATCCCCCCCCCCCCTTGCAGAGCGAAGCTTGAGCGAGCTCAAGTCCACGCTCTCAGAAACTCGCACGCCAGATCGGCGGATTTTTGCGGAGGACTGGGTTTGGGGTTGGTAGCGTATCCTGGGGAGCCGTTCTGGCCCTCACCTCGGGAGCGGACGATGGCGACCGCATCAATGCGTTCCGCGTCGCAGGGTGCCTCGGAAGCACTAGAAGTATGCTATCCGCAGCCTTTTCGGGAAGGAAGTTCGGTTATGCTTGTTTTTTTTCGGCACGTTTAGATTCCACGTGCTGGAGGAAAAGGCGTGGGAAACAAGCGTTTAGACGACAGGCCAGATATAGTACCTCATCGTTACATGTGTGTGTGTGTGTGTGTGTGTGTTTACATGTGTGTGTGTGTGTGTGTATGTGTTTGTGTGTTTGTGTGTGTGTGTGTGTGTTTGTGTGTGTGTGTGTGCGTGTGTCTTTGTGTGTGGACTGTCAGTTAGCGTATTCTTTTCGCCTCTGGGCCATAACGCGCGTTATGCCCCCCTACCCTTCCCCCCAATAACCTACCCGCCCCTCTCAGTGTGTCCCCGTCACTGCCGCAGTGCGTCCAGCACCACTGTCTGGGGGGGGAGCTACGTTATGCCCCGTCCCGCCCCCCCCCCTCCCCCCCAATGCGCCCGTTATAGCCGCGAATAGAAAAATGCGCTCAACTTGGTTCAAGTGCGCTGCCGATACAGCTTGGTGCTTTACTGAACTGCTGAATTCGGATTCTGCCGAACAATTGTTTTAAACTATATTGGCTTCGAGGATGGTTGTGCTAGCAGTCCTCCAGGGCTGGTTAGCGTTCGGACGTCGGGTGCGCATCCAGGAGTCGGATAAGCGTTTGCCAGGGAGAGTTGCTCCTGCGTGTACACATTCAGATGCACGTGGGCATCCGTTCCACAGACGTGGTTCTGCAGGGTGGGGCCAAGTGTGCTTCTGGAAGAGTCTGAGAGTGGCTCTCTTTGCTGTGTGGCGATCGATATCAAGAATCTGCTACAGTCGGCCCGGATTAGTAGGTCGACCCTGCCAAATCAAGGGTACTTTGATGTCCCGTGTCTCGCGACCCGTGCCTCCTGCATTCCTATGGCAATGTGACCCTCGGAAGGGTCTTTTGTCCTCTCGCGTGTCCTGTCCAATGAAGTCCGACTATAGGCCTCGGGGAGTCTACGCGGAGAGACTGCCCTCTTCGTGACCTCCCCTGCTGCGAAGGCCTCACGGCCGGCGCCGCCGACCCTCAAGGGGGACGACGAAGGCGGCGGCGGCGACGACGACGCTCGCGAGCCCCCGTGGGGGCCCTTTCCTCGTGGGCCCTGTTGGCCTCGGGCCCCCCCTGGGACCCCCTACCGGGACCGCCCCAGGCGATCTCCCCTCGGGGTCCGACCCTCCTGGCGGGGAAGGGACCAAGGGCTTCCCACCGACCCAATTGGTGCTCTCCCTCGTGCGGCTTTGGGGGGCTCACTTGGGCAGTCTTGGTCGGTGAAGGGGGGGGGTTACAACTCCTAGGGCCCGCCCATGAGGGGCCCCCCGGCAACCACCCCGGCGACCCCCCTGGCGCCCCCCCCCCCCTCCGTCTAGGCGGGGAAGGGATCGAAGGGGAGGGGCTTCCCTTCGACTCGATCGCAACGTTGTTCGGTTTCTGTCTGGCTAGATCGGTTGAGGAGGAGGCCCCAGAGAAAGGGGGAGAGTAGAAACGGTGACGACGACGACGACGACAACTCAAACGGAGAAGTGGAGCGGCGATGGCGACAACGACGACGACGACGAATATTCAAACGGACAAACGTCTCCACACACGCCGACATGGTCGGTGGATTTGCTTGGGGGGATTTCCGCGAATGGGAAAGAGAGAGGAGGAGGAGGAGATGAGCAGTATAATGGCACGGCTGGCTGGGCGGGGCGGCAGTGGGAGGAGAGGGCGAACCCAGGCTCGCTTTAGATGAGGATGAGATCATCCGGACAATCGGATCCGCCGGCTCTCCTCGACCCACATCGGCACCAGCTTCTCCTTGTTATTCCGAAGTTGTTGCGTTCGTTGCTAGTTGTGTGCGCGCCCCATCCGCCCCCGGCGGCTACGTACCGGGAATCAAGATCCCGTTGTTGGTCTCTTGGCCGCTGTCTCCCAGTCTGCGTATGCCCGTTTGTGCACGTGCCTCTGCACGTGTCGCTGCCCTCGCAGTGGGGCGCCTTCGCCCCGCCCGGTCTGCGGCGGGGTGCCCCGCCCTCAGCTGTGAGGCGTGCGCGGGCGGAGTGCGGGCTCCGCTCCGCTCCCTGCCTACACGGTGCTGCCGCCCGGCCCGCGCGGCGTTCGTGGCCAAGCGCTGGCCCGCCAAATGCCGCTGGACGGCACCTCGGAGCCACAGCTTGCAGCCCTGGAGCCCGCCCTTTGTGCTGGCACAGGGACCTGCAGCCTCCTCCTCCTCCTCCTCCTCGCTTCTCATCCTCCTCCTCGCTCCTCCTCCTCCTCCTCCTCCTCCTCCTCCTCCTCGCTCCTCCTCCTCGCTCCTCCTCCTCGCTCCTCCTCCTCCTCCTCGCTTCTCCTCGCTTCTCCTCCTCCTCCTCCTCCTCCTCCTCCTCCTCCTCCTCCTCGCTCTCCTCCTCCTCCTCCTCCTCCTCCTCCTCGCTCCTCCTCGCTTCTCCTCCTCCTCCTCCTCCTCCTCCTCCTCCTCCTCCTCCTCCTCCTCCTCCCGCCTGGTCTCTGGCCTTCGCTGTGGCGCTGCCGGCCGGGTGCGGCGCCCCGCGCCCCCGCCCGCCGTGCCCTGCTGCTGCCTGGCGCGCCGCTGGCCGGGCCAGTGCCCCTGCAGTGCGGTCAGCTTCAGCACCGACAGTCAGCTTCTCCCGCCGCCCTCCTGTCCCGGCCTTCGCCGACCCTTCGGAGGAGGAAAAGGTACCCATACCTCTACACTTCGCCCGTTTCCCCTTTTTTGGGGCCTCCTAGGAGGCCCTCGTCGCCACCGATGGATTCCCCTCGAAATTCTGGTCAGAACGCACCCTAGGAGAGGTCCGGGGAGTACCGGTATCGGTACCTTTTGGCTTCCCCAACCCTGCTGTGTATTTTGCCGTTTCCGTGGTCGCCCGCCAGTTTGTGATTGACCCCCCCCCCGCCTTTGCCTGGTGCAGCCTCACGCACGACCGGCATCGCGCTCACCTACATCCTCGCGTCGTGGGCCTGCGCGCCCTCTTCCTGTGCTGGTGCATCCTGCACTTCGCGCGCTGCAGCCTCAGCTTCAGCCAATGGGTGTGGCCGTGATGCCGCTCCGCGCCCACTGCCAGGATGATGGAGCTCTGGCTGGCCGCCCTGGCTGCCCCAAGGCGATGCAACTTGCCCTGAGAGGACCCTCCCCTCCCTAACCCCTTCCTCCCCGCCAGTCCCCTGTTCCCCCCCTCTTGCTGCCAGCGGTGAGCGTTTGCCGCCTCTGGGCCCGCTTGAGCGCGCGTGCGGGTTGCCTCTGCCGCGGTGCGACGTAAAAAGTGCATGTGTTGCCACGCCGTTTGTTCCGACGCGCGGCCCTACGCTGTGGGGAGGGCGCCTCCACCAGGGCAAACTCCGCCTCGGACGCAAGGTTCGCCGTGGGCTTGCCGTGGTGCTGGCGTCGTCTTATTGGGCGCGGGACGCAGGGCTCGGCGTGGGTTTGCCGTGGTGTCGGCGTCGTCCATCTGGGCGCGTCGAGGACTGGACAACCGGCGCGGCGACATGTATTTATGTATTTGTTAGTTGCGTAGCTATTTTGCGCTTGGTGTTGAATCGTATGGATTACAATGCTGATGCAGGTGGACACATCTGCTGTGCTCCAGTAATCACTCTGGGGGGTGGCATTCCGCGCTGAGCGCGTATGCGTGTTTTGCGATAAATGCTAACCGCGGCATGTGGGTTGTATGATTTATAGTGCATAAATGCGTTATGTCGATGTGGGTGATGTACGGCCCTATGATTGCGGCTTATGGTTGGCAGTTATGGTTTACGGTTGTAGTTGTTTTACGCGAACGCCCAGTATGCATTACGTATGGGTTATGCTCTTGCCATGCTCATATGTCAATAAAATTGTTTTCGTTGGTGGGCACGCGCATTCGTACGCCTAGGGAGGAAACACGCTGACCATGACCAAGATGACCCAGGGTTATGTCAACGCCGATCTTGGTCACGGTCCATGCTGGCACACCGATTCGCGAGGGGGATCCGCCCGCGGATCGATGATGACGAAGATGTGTGGTGACCAAGATCAACACCGACGTTTCCGCGTTCAGTCTTGGTCATGGTCTTCGTATTGCCCCTCCAGTGTCACCGTGGCCGCGATCGTGTATAGTCGTATGTGTTGACGCTCATTGCTATGCTTGTGATTCTGGGTGGGACTTCCACTCGCACGCACGCTAGTGTTGGTAAATGCTTACGCCGATGCGTGCGATGACGCATTGTGGTTATGGCACTTCCCTAGTATGTATGCGTGTGCCGAATGCTGCGTTGTGCATCCTGCATGCGGCACTATAATCGCGTACGCCTTTGCGTGTTTGCATGCCGAAATCATTGTACACATGTGTACGGTTGCGCACACACATGTGCACATATTTTCCCAAGTCATTGTTGTTCCATGCCTAGGGGTTATGAGCGTGTTTATGCTAGTGCCGATACTTATCCGTTTGCCTCTCCCTTCATTCTCATTTCCATCGCTCTTTTCCCAGCGCCTCCTCTTCCTATCCAGGCAGACGAGCCCTGCCAAGATGCAGTGGTCAACGACACGTGCTTCGTCAGCGTGCAGTGGGCCACGCCCCTGGTGTGAATATGGGCAGGCCTGGAAGGTGCTTGGCCAGGGCTGCGGACCCAGTCCGACATAATAGCGGCGTCAATGTTGGAACGTATAGTTTTCTGATGGTGGACGTTGTGGGGTGTGACACGATGTGTCACGTGTGTGCGGCTGTTGTAGCCGAGCCAGTTGGCGAATACAATGGTTGGCGCGTGTGCGCGTACGCGTGTGTTAAAGCAGCCTGCCAGTGCGTACATCACGTTGCAGTGTCGCTCCACCGCCTGCTGAGTTTTGTTCTCAGGACGCTGCGCGCACAACTGCCACCGCTGGAGCTCGGCGGGATCGCACACGCAGCCCGTCGAACCCGTACCAGCCTTGCGTATCCCGAGGCGTTCGGCCCAATCCACCCCTCGGGCGATTGCCTCTATCCAAGCAGGCTTGCACGCATCCGTTTTCCCACAGTTGCGAAGTGGATCGGGCTCTGTCGCCCCGCCCCCCTCTCTGACACTGCAGGGCTGAGGTTGTTGTCATGCATTCATGTGCGTACACATGTTTCATTTCTAAGTATTCGATTTTTGTGTTGATTTTTGTGGGGGGACAAGATCCCTTCATTTCTAATTCTTCTATCCTGGGCCTCTTCCTGGCCACTGGGAGGCCAGGAACAAGTATAACCGAGCACGCTTAGAAATGAGCACGGTTAGAAATGAGCGACGTGTATTTCAATGGGCCGCGTGCATTCTCATTGTTTTGGTCGCCCACCCCTTCGCGAACCGCCGCGCGCCCAGGGATTCCGCCCGAACCGTGCGGCCGTCTTAGTTTGTTCATGGGCCCAACCCTGGCCAGACGGGTTTCGGGACGGGCCGATGTGGGCACTTGTGAAAACAACAACCTTAGCTGATCGACATTCCTGGAGAAGGGCTCCGTAGTAGATTTTAAGTGGGTGGGTCAACATGTTGGTGCCTTTCTTTGGGGCGACTTTATGTTGGGAACATGGGTGGGTCTGAGTGTGGCCCCTCCGATGTCTTACACTGGGACCATACTTGTATCACAGTCGGTTTCTGTGGAGTGGGTTCAAATGAGAACCCATGTGGATCCAATGTGATCCTGGTAGGCCAACTGTGGTTCAATGCAGCCGAAAGAGTCCAGTGGCGTCGAATGGGCACAAATGGCGTCCTATCGGGTCCAACGCAGCCCAACCACTGAGCTCCCACATGCTCTAATGGAGTTTTATAGCGCCTCGCAACGTACAGACTTGTTGTTTTGGCGGAGGCATTTTTCGTGTTACGACGGGCTTCGCGTCGGATTTGACAATTACCCGCTCGACTAATCGTGCGAATGTCTTCCCTTCTAACCTTTAGAACCCTTCTTCCCATCCTACATGTGGATTGCTGTTCTAACCCTCTTGCCCCTGGAAGGTCGTACCTGTCCTAACTGTGGTTGGAATCCAATGTGTCTGGATATTCCAGCCTTCCTACCTCGTTTGGCGAGCTCTTCGGACCCGTTTAACCCTTCTTCGATTCAATCTTCTTATTTTGATTCATCCGAGCTAGCCCTCCAAGCTACCCCTCAAGATATTTATTCTCTCTGGCTAGCCACCAGGACTGTGCGATACCTCCAGCTAGTCTACTACTTCTAAAGCTTAATGTCATGTCAAGTGTTGATCCCGTCTAGCTCTTCAAGTGATGCTAACTATCGTGGTTGTTCTTACCACCAAAGACATGATGAAGACATCGGCGGTGACGACAATGTCGAAGACGATGATCAGGGGAACACGGCGTGGGCTAAGGCGATGACGAGGGGCATCCACGAGCACCCAGAGTGGTATCCCACACTGTCTAAGCGCTCGACCTTCGCGGAGTTCCAGGAGGTGCTGCATAGGACCCAAAGGGCCCTGAGCGACAGTGGGCGGATGTTTCGGGAAGGAGGGGCTACATGTGTTTGAGCGATCGCTTCCTTAAAGTTGAGTTGCGGCACTAGCTGCTCCTTCGCTTCTGCCAATCTCCAAGGGTCCCCTCGATTGGTCAACATGTGAGTTCTCGTGCGCAGGGCGTAACCCTGGTAGAAGAACTACACACACATGCTCGGCTTACATGACCACCTGTAGGGTCCCTTGCAGGCGCTTTGCCGAGAGCCCAACGCGTCAGTCCAACACGTATCGCTCGCGCATTGTCGCTCAGGCCATTCTGGGACATCCCGCTTGCATTCAGCTGTGCACTCGCTCTGGGCTAACACTTGCCATGCTCGCTTTCAATGGTCTTCGCCAGCCTGGGACGTCGCGCATGCAATTCGAAAGCTTGCTCGCCCACCCTCCACACGATGTGTACAAGACAGGCTGCCTCTGGGCTCTCTCCGGGTTCCCGGCTAGACCTCGAGTCGTTTCCGATGAATCGCCTCATGGGCAATTGGCAAGAAGGCAACCGAAGTTTTCCCGCTGCCCACGGGTTCCCAGTCTGTGCTTCCTGGTGTTATGAGAGACCCCAATGGTTTATCGTGGGGGGAAGGAGGGGGGGCAGTTGTTGGATCTGCGCGCTTCTGGGGCGCTCCTCGTCGTCTTCCGCTGGGCTCCTGCGCATCCCTGCGGCCCTCCTGGCCGAGGAGCCCGGGCAGCCGCTACGACTGTCCTATGCCGTGCCCGGCCACAGGAGGCCTCCCGCCCGGGTGCCGTGGTTGCTCGCTTCCTCTGGGAAGGAGGAGGAGGTGGAGGAGGAGGGAGGGGGAGGAGGAGGAGGAGGAGGGGGAGGAGGAGAAGGTGGAGGAGGAGGAGGAGGAGGAGGTGGAGGAGGAGGGAGGGGGGCGGAGGAGGAGGAGGAGGAGGAGGAGGAGGAGGTGGAGGAGGAGGAGCAGGAGGAGGAGGTGGAGGAGGATGGAGGGGGGCGGAGGGGGGAGGGAGGCGTTGGAGGACGCGCGAGGGATGCCCGAGGGTGTTAATCATGGCCAGGGGCTGGAGATTTCACGGGCGGTGTGGTGCACATGTGGAGACAGGGCGTACGGCATTTTTACGGATGCAGGGGCAAACAAGAAAAGTTCGACTACTTCAAGGCTCGGGCCCCCTTACGTCGCGAACAGTTAGCCAAACACGCCTAGATTTAATGCATGTGCACATATGTGCACGTAGGTATGTACACATTTAGATATGCGTGAAGAAATTGCCTTGATCGCATGTGGTATTTGAGAACCCGTTCTACTTCGGTGGAAAGGCAGGCATGCGAACAGCGACACCTTGTTGCATGAACATGTGTAGGTGTATAGACATCGAGGCCTCCGGCCTCTGTTTGCATAGCTCCTGTCAGCCCTTGTGCCTTGTGACCCAGCCAGGAGCGCCCTCTTTCGAGCTTGAGTGGGGCACCAAGGAGGCAGACATGCAGGCCTGCCCTCCATGCACTCCAACGAGGCGCGACACACCAGACGTGGTCATCCCTTTCTACGAGCGAGACCTCTGCAAGGCGCGCGTCCAGGGCTGGATAATTTCGCGAGGCAGCACGGAGGATAGTGTAGAAGCAGAAGATGTGAAGAGGTAGAAAAGGGACTTCGTGTACAGGTGAGTCGCCGGACTTGTCCACCGAACGCGCCGATGCCTGTCAGTTGTGCGTTCAACTTCTTCAGTAACCTGCATCACGCGTGCTCCTGCTCCTTCCTTCCTGCATGTACTTTCGTTCCTGGCGTATCTATCGCCCTTTCGCGCCGAGCTGCCACTGCAAAAGGTTGGATACACGGTGACGTCGATCGGGGTCCACGACCCGCACAAGCTCTTGGGCAGGATCATCTTGATGTGGGTGCCACTGCAGCCGTTTCTGTCGCATCGCCAGCCTCCCTTCGGCCCGCAGTTGTCGCTCATTGCCCGCACGCTCCCGAGGTATCCCCACGTCTTGCAATCCGCTCACCCCGTCCCACTCCCCACATGCTTATCCTCCTCCTCCTCCTCCTCCTCCTCCTCCTCCTCCTCCTCCTCCTCCCCCTCCTCATCCTTCTCTTCCCCATCGTCGTCCGCGTCGTTCTCGTCATCTGCTGCCAATCCCGTCTGCTCAGCTGGTGCGAGAGGCGCGCAGCGTGCAGGCATCGACGGCTGAGGTGTAATCGGTGGCCGTCCGAACCGTTCACCTTCTCTACGTTCCCGTCCCCCGATCTTCCTGCCCATCTTCCGCCCCCCCCTCTGCTCCTCCCTGCTTTCCTCCTGCTCATCTTCGTCCTACGCATCCCCCCTCCCCCAGTCCTGTCTTCACGTCCTTATGCTCGTCATTCTCGTCCTCCTCCTCCTCCTCCTCCTCCTCCCCGTCTACATCCGTCCTCCCTCCCTCCTCATCCCACTCGTCCTCCCTGTTCTTTTTTTGTTCAGTACCCCCAGATATCTTCTTTTCCTCGTCCTCCTTTTCCTCCTCCTCCTCCTTCTCTTCTTCCTCATCCTCCTCCTTCTTCTCTTCCTCCTCCCCCACGGACAATTTCACAGTATGACTGCTATTATCCTCTCTTCCCTGACTCTGTCCGGAAGATGCCCCGCCCTCTCCGTGTTTTTAGTTTTTTCTTTTTAGATGTGTTTTCATTGGATCGGGCGGACGTGATTTTCCTATTTGTTTCACCATCCTATTTGTGTCACCATGCACTTGTTTTCGAATGGTGTTCCCGCTGCCGCGTGGGCCTCTTTTTCGGATCGGCGCTTTGCTCCCGTCGTTGAGAATGACGATCTCGCCTCAGCCTCTCCGTTTGCACATCACACGATGGGGTCTATTTGGGAGTTCCAGGCCCGCTGTGACACGCGTCCGCGGAAAGAGAACCCATCAGCGCAATGGGAAGGATGGGCGGGAGGCGTAGGATGTCAGAACTGGCGCGAGTGCACCCGGCGTGTCCCCCTGCCCCCTCTCCCTCGTTCTCCTCCGTCTCTGTGGCCCCCTCTTTATCGTCATCATCACCTTCGTACGCGTCATACTCCTCATGCTTGTCGTCGTCCGCCTCCTCCTTCTCCTCCTCCTCCTCCTCCTCCTCCTCCTCCTCCTCCTCCCCCTCCTCCCCTTCCTCCTCCCCTTCCTCCTCCTTCTTTGGGAGCCTTCCCTCAGAAGGAAGGAGGGGGAGGGGAGGGGAGGGGGAGGGGATGGACTCGGAGATAGGGCAGGGCGGGAGGGTTCGAGACTTGTTTTTTTTTGCACATCGAGACGCGTGCGGCGACCGGGGTCAAGGGCGCACGTCTCTATCCGCGCGCGGGGCATTGACAACTCTCTCGTCGGTTTCTCCGAAGGGCTTTGGCGACCGGTCCCCCTCCTCCTCATTCTAATCCGCCTCCTACTCCTCCTGCTCCTCCCTCCTCTTCCTCCCTCCTCCTCCTCCTCCTCTCCTCCTCCTCTCCTCTCCTCCTCCTCCCTCCTCCTCCTCCTCCTCCTCCTCCTCCTCCTCCTCATCATCATCCACCTCCTCCACCTACTCCTCCTCCTCCTCTTCAGCCTCCTCTTCCCCCCTTCTCCTCCTCCTCCTCCTCCTCCTCCTCCTCCTTCTCCTCCTCCTCCTCCTCCTCTTCCTCGGGTCGCCTACGGCCCTGGGGGAAACTGTGCACATCTCCTTCCTCCGGGGAGGCGATCGAAGGCGTCGGAGTAGGCAAGATGAGGGGGGATGAATGAGGGATTGCGGAGGTCAGGGGGATTGAGAAGGGATGGGGGAAGCGTTGAAGGGGAAGGATGACGAGGAGAAGGAGGAGGAGGAGGAGGAGGAGGAGGAGGAGGAGCAAGAGAGAGGAGGCATTGAGGAGGGAGGGGAGAGCAGCGGGTAAAAGAGGACCAGGATGAGGAGACGCATGATAATGAGAAAGACCTGGTGGCGGAGGATAGACGTCGTACATCCGCCCTCCTTGCCTTGTCTCGTCTCTCTGCTCTCCTCTCCAGTCTCGTCTCTCTGCTCTCTCTACCAACCTTCATGGGGGAGGGATAAGGGAGACGAGAGGAAGGAGGAGGCGACTGGATTCATGTGTGACTGTGTGACGCCGTTGAAGGCGCTCTTTACGTGGCGGATGGATTTTATGTTGTACGCCCACGCCCAAGTGGGGGCATGAATACATCTGCCGCCGAATAGAGCGGGCGGGCAAGGGCAACCAGGTCCTGCAAAGCCCGCCGCCTTCCTTCTCTTCGTGCGGTGGCGTCTTCTCTGCGACCCCCGCGGCACTTCCGCCATTGGTCTTCCTCATGGCAATGGATGGTTGAGGAGGATCTGGAGGAGTAGGCGGAGGAGGAGGAAGGTGGACCGTGGAGGAGGAGTGAGGAGACAGGGAGGCGTAGGAGGAGGCCCTGAGAGAGAGGAGGAGGAGCATGAAGGATGCGATCATGGTGGCACTGGGAGGGGTGAGCCAAGTGGCAAATGCCCGTCGCGTCGTGGTGGTAGCGGGGGCGGCGGCACCCGTACAGGTGTCCACGCAGCCCGCCGAGGCTTTCCAGTCGCAGATCGACAAGGCTTGCCATGCATGTCACAGAGAGTCGCCCTTGAAGCGCACTCCATCTGTCTCATGTTCTGCTGCGCATCGCGCCGTGCTATCGTCGTCCCTTCCCTCCCGACTCCCGACCCTACTCCTCATCGTCTCTTCTCTGCTGCCCGCTTTTTCCGCCCCCGTCCCTCGTCACACGTCCTTCCGCCGTCCTCCTTCGGTCTTTGTCCCGCTGTTCCCATTGTCTTCTTCCTCTAGGCGTCCCCCCACGAGGCCCAACTGGACAACTGTGTGTTCTTTGCCGCGCCACAGGTGGCGCCGAGGGCCGCCGAAACTTGAGGGGCCTGCTGGTGTTGGCAGCGCCGTAGGTTTCGCCGAGTGCCATCAGCTGTCGGCTGTCGGCCGCGCCATAGTTTGTGTCGAAAACTAAACTTCTGGATTTTCACTGGAGCCGTAGGTTGCGCCGAGGGCTTCTGGCGCCGTAAGTTGTGGAGATGGCCGCCGAAACTGAATGGTCTGTTGGTGGTTGCGCCATCGGTTCTGCCGCAGGCCGCCAAAACTTATACGGTCTGCTCCTATGTTCGCCATAGGTTCCGCGTCTGCCAAGGGTACTTACACCACTTGCCTATTCGTTGCGCCATGGGTTTCGCCGAGGGCCGCCGACATCAACAATTGGTTGATATGTGTGCGGCATAGGTTGCACCGAGGACCGCCGAACATGACACTTGTTTGGTACCTGTTGCGCCATAGGTTTCCAGAACCCAAGGCGCCGCCCATGTTTGAGTACAAGTGCAAGGTCTGAGCTTGCTGTCACGTGTGGTAGTTTTCAAGTTCTTAAGCCCTTTTTTCGTCTCCTCACCCTCGTCTCGAAAGAAAGCAAGCGTTGCCTTTTCTGAGCAAGCCAAGGCCTCGTGCGTTGACTCGCCTATCTGTTGCAGGTTGTTCCTCGACGGACTCTGGGCTCTCGGTGTTCTTGGGCACCATCGCTCATCACGAATTCAGGCGTTTGTCGAACGAAACTAGCGCCCTGCTAATTGTGCGTCATATCTGTGCCGAATTTAACATAGTGGGTTGACCTGAGGGCTGCCGAACCTTGATACTTTTCGCTATTCAGTGGGAGCAGCTCAATCCAGTTCAGTTTTGTCTTCTAAGCTAGTCAGTCGCACTCTCGGAGGCAAATCTGGGCTACGCCCAATAACACATTCGGGCTGCGCCCAAGACCACGAGGGTTAGCAATTTCAGAGCAATCTCGCGTCGCAGGATGCCTTCATCTGATGCAAGTTCTTAACAGTTGCTGCCGCCGTCGTTGCTGAAGCATGAGTATCGATGTGTACGTTCGTTCAGCGCTCCTGCTATGGTACACACGGCCAGGTACCAATGTGCATGCCAGTTCAGCGTTCGGTGTTGCGTCCCTTCAACAGCAGCCCAGAGGCGTAATATTTGACAGCTCTCGTCCTTGGGCTCTGGAAGGACCGTCACATGTGGCACGCTCTTCCGTTAGCTCGAACATGCCGTACCGTGTGATATGTGTCATTCCCTGGGCCCAGGGAGTCTTATCATGTGAAAAGCCTCTTTGCTGGACTCCAGGAAGCCGTATTATTTAGCCCTTTGATTCCCCATTGGAGAGAAGGCCGAAGCATGTGATGTTCGATGTGCCTATCGTCCAGAGGGCCGTGATATGTGATATCGGCATGTGTTTTAAATATCGATCAGTAGGTTGCTGGACGGGTTGCTTGGGAGCCTCACTGAGCCGCTTCGGAGCTGGGGTCTCCACGCCATGTCGGAGAGCCTTCTAGCCGTTTGGGCGGTTCTCAGGGCAGTTATGGAAGGTTTGGGGCCGTCTAGCGAGCATCTGGGGCCGCGTTTGGGTTGTCATGGGCAATCTAAAAGCCTTATTGGGCCGGTTTTTGGCAGTCTTATCGCCGCATTGAGGGTCCTTGCGCAGTCTTGAAAATTGTTGGGTGCATCTGGGGGCCGCGTTTGATTCGTCCTGGGCAATTTTGAAGGCGGTCTTTGGCAGTCCTAACGCCGCATTGGGGGTCGTTGCGTTGACTTGGGTATTTTGGGTCGCTTGGGGCAAGTTGGGAAGAATTTGTTTTTGATTTGTTGGGGCAACCCGCAGCAACCGTTTCGGGGGGGTCGCCCCTCCCCCCCCCCCCGTAAGGGTAACGAACGTATGGGGAGGGAGTCCCGGCCCCCCCCACAGCTATGGCGCCGTGCTCACGGGCATGGTGTGGTGCTGACAGGCACCAGAGGGCCTCCTGACGCCTCCAGATGCGGCTGTCGTCGTCGTCGTCATGGTCGTCGTCGTCGTCGTCGCGGTCGTCGTCGTCGTCGTCGTCAACGTCTTTGTCGCCGTCGTAGTCATCGTCGTCGTCGCCGTCGTCGTCGTCGTCGTCGTCGTCGTCGTCGTCGTCGTCGTCGTCGTCCTCGTCGTTGTTGTCGTCTTAGTCATCGTCGTCGTCGTTGTCGTCGTTGTTGTCGTCGTCGTCGTCTTCGTCGTCGTCGTCGTCGGCATCGTCACCGTTCTTGTCGTCGTCGTCGTCGTCGTGTCAAAGCGCTTCCAGGGCCTGCACATGCTTCCAGAGGCCTGAGGAGATCTCCTGAGGCCTTCGGAGAACTCTCTAAATCTTCAGAGGCGCCCGTTGTCGTCGTCGTCGTCGTCGTCGTCGGCATCGTCGTGCTCGTCGTCGTCCTTGCCCCCGTCCACGTTCTCATCGTCGTCGTCGTTATCGTCGTCGTTTCCGAGGGCCTCGAAGGGCTTGCAGACGCTTCCTGTTGGAGACCTCTGGAGACCGTCAGAAGCGTCGTCGTCGCCGTCGTCGTCGTCGTCGTCGTCGTCGTCGTCTTCGTCGTCGTCGTCGTTTGGCTTCCTCGTTGTCGTTGGTGCCGTCGTCGTCCTTGCTCTCGTTCTCGTCCTCGTCTTGTCGTCGTCGTCGTCGTCCCCACGTTCGTCCTTGTCGTCATCGTCGTCGTTATCATCTTCGCCGTCATCGTCTTCCTTGCTTTCGTTGTCGGTCTCGTTGTCGTCGTCATTGTCGTTGTCGTCGTTGTCGTCGTCGTGGTCCCCGCCCTCGTTCTCATTCATCCTCGTCGTTGTGGCCGTCGTCGTTGTCGTGGTCGTGGTCGTCGTCGTCGTCGTCATCCGTCGTCGTTGTGGCCGTCGCCGTCGTGGTCGTCGTTGCCGTCGTCATCGTCGTTGTCGGCGTCGTCATCGGCGTCGTCGTCATCGTCGTCCTCGTCCTCGTCCCCGTCCACGTCCTTCTCGTCGTTGTCCTCGTCCTCGTCTGCCTCGCCTTCCCCGTCCTCGTCGTCGTTCTCGTCGTCTTCGTCGCCGAGGGCCTCGAGCGGCCTCCAGACACCTCGAGAGGTCGCTGGAGCCTTCTTTAGGCCTCCAGAGACCTTCGTCGTCGTCGTGGTCGTCGTCGTCGTCGTCGCCGTCGTCGTCGCCGTCGTCGTCGCCGTCGTCGTTGTCGTCGTCGTCGTCGTCGGCATCGTTCCCGTTCTCGTCGTTGTCGTCGTGTCAAAGCGCTTCCAGGGCGTTGTCGTCGTCGTCGTTGTCCCCGTCTCGTCGTTGTCGTCGTCGTCGTCGTCGTGGTCGTCGTCGTCGTCAACGTCTTTGTCGCCGTCGTAGTCATCGTCGTCGTCGCCGCCGTCGTCGTCGTCGTCGTCGTCGTCGTGATCGTCGTCTCCGTCTTCGTCGTCGCTGTCGTGGTCGTCGTCGTCGTCGGCGTCGTCGTCGTCGTCGTCGTCCAGCGCCTGCCCTTCGAGGGCCCGACCACGTTGCCGTTACACGCCCACCAGGGCCCGACCTCCCCCCTTCCCCCCGTAAAGGACGTGACGGGGAGGGTCGAAGAGAAAACATGTTCGAGCCGTTTTGGGTTCTCGTGGGGTTGTGTTAGGCCGTCGTGTGGCTTCTGTGTGAGCGTTTTCTTATTCATTGTTTAGCCGATCGGCGCGGCCCTCGTAAACCCCCCTCCCCCCCCCCCCGTGGAGTAGATCATGGCTGTTTTTGGCGCCTGTTTCGAGCAGGTGGAGTCTCCCCCATAGGACGCACTACTGCAAACAGTCGTACTAAGCAGAGGTCCGGCGCCAGACCCCCCCCTCCCCTCCCCTTCCGCCCAATGTCGAAACACCGAATGAACAAAACGACCACTTGTCGCAGTCAAGACGCTGAGAAAAGGATCTCGTTGGGTTCTGGAGGGGCTCTGGTTTTCAGGCCGTCCTTTAGGTCTTGGTAGGGCAGGGGAACCTATTCGTGGCCGAGGCTCGCCGTGGTCAGGACATCCCCTTTCTAACGTTAGTTGGCGCTCCGTACGGTGGCACGGCGCTGGGATATTTCAGGAGCCTTCTGGAGGGCTTGTTGGAGGCATCTGTGGGGCTTCTTCGGCGCCTCCTGGTGCCTTCCGGGCCCCGCTTGAGGCCTTATCGGGACTGCTCTGGCCTGTTAAGAGCGATGGAAAGGAGCCACAGACGGGACTTTGTCAGCATATGGATGCGCCTCGAGGGCGGGGGGGGGGGGGGGGATTGGGTAAGCTATCAAAAGGACAGCTTGCCCGCCTCGCGTTACAGCTGTCGCTGCGTGCCAGGGGGCATGCAGAACGCGTGATGCGTGCTATCGGGTGGCAGATCAGAGCGGGGCGATTATGTCTGCGTCACTTTCTGAGGTCATCGCGTCGGTGGGCGACTCCCACGAGGTGGTCTTGCTGGACGTGTCGGGACAGGTCAACAGTGGCCATGCGGGCGGCTGGTTTGCGCAGCAGGCGCGCTCCCTAGGTGCAGACACTCCTGCATCGCTCTGTTCTCGAGAGGTTGGCTTGAGAAGCTATGGGGTCAGCATGGCGTGCGCATGACCCCCAGTGTCGTGCAGCCTCCATCCATGTACGGTCCGCCTACTTGGGGGGCATCTGAAGTGAAACACTCTCAAGCTCCCCCAGTCTGGGTATGCACGCTGCGGTGCCTAAGCCCCACAGTTGCGGTTAAGAGTCGCATGGCGCTGGGGCTGTCTTACCGGGGCTGTCGGGCTCGAGCGCCACCCGCCGCGGACTCAGATTTTTCAAAGTAGTTAAGCAGACCGCCGCAGGCGCCAATCTTTTTGCAACACATGGGTTGGTCGCGGAGCGGACCCGCGATGTTCGAATGCAAATTCAAAGGAGCCCGCCGTTGGCGCCAATCTTGCATACACGAAGAAAAAAGACAGCGGGTTTCTGTCCTTTTGCAAGACAAGGTGGGTGTGTCGCCGGTGGTTCGCAGGTGCGGATCGCGGCTGTGGGTCGCGCGTGGGTCGCGGGTGGGTCACGTCGCAGGGTGGGTCGCGGGGTGGGTCGCGGGTGTGACGCGTGGTGGGTTGCGCATGGGTCGCTGGAAGGGTCGGGGGGCGGAGGCGACAAATGACAAGAACCACCACATTCTTTTCACACTTCGTCCTTTGTTGCTCGTGTGCCTGTCAATATGTATACCCCAAGCCCTCGACTCCCGCCCGCTTCGTTTGTCATCGAGCCCCCATTTGGGGGCTTCATGTTTCATCTTAGCCTCTGCGTGAACCCCGGCTGGGGAAGACAAACGGGTCGGGCAGGCAGACCCCAACAGGCGGTCGGGTGGGTCCGACGGGCGGGTCCTATCGGGCGACCATCACGGGCGGATGGGGGCCGGCGGACCCTGAAGCGCGGGCCGGGTGGGAGGCCTCGGGCGGCAAATATGTCCAAAGCAACGGAACGCAATGAAACGCAACGCAATGTAGCTCGACACCGCTTGGACGTTTGCATTTTTTCTCTGCGAGGACCCTCAAGGAGCATCCTGGATCACCTTGCAAAACATATGCACATGTTACAGGAGACTGTCCACACGGCATGGACTTGTGGACAGTCTCTTGTAACATGTGCTTTTCAGTTTCTCAGTTGCCATTGGGGTGCAGCTCTTTCCCTTGACAGTCTCACTTCGCTGCGACGTGCCAGCGCGCGGTTCCACGTTCAGCGTGATTGATGTTGGATCCTTTGGGCTGACAAGGTCTTGAGACATCCTCAGCTTGCCTGGCTGCCCCCTCTGTCCGCGTTCCCTTCTTCCTCGTCCTTTTCTGCTTGCCACCCCTTGTTTCCTGCGTGGCGCCGATGCGTCTACAAAGTAGACTCGTATCGTTCGACCTGCTCGCATGTCCGCCCCGCTGTGCTATCTGTTTCCGGCCCGAGCCAGGGGCCATCGCTCTTATCTGGGACCATGTCTTTTATCTCCGCTGTAAGTGCCTCGAGTCTTCTCTCCCTCCATCCCTCCCTTCCCCCCCCCCTGTGTCTTTTTCTTCCCCTGGACGTCTTCACGCGATAGTGCCTCGCCAGCGTGTGGAGTCAAAACTGTGTACAGCTTCACATGCGTTGGATGGATAAAAAAGCGCACGAAACGGATAAATGCACGGGGAATGGACGTCCGAGCGATGGCAAGGTAGAGCCAGGCAATGCCCAGACTACGGATGGGACGGCGACAGCGAGGCGGCGGACCCAATAAGGGGGCCCAGACGACGCGCGGCGACCAGGCGGCGACGGGGCGGCGACGGCGACGACAAGGCGGCGGACCCGACACTGGGGCCCAGACGACTGGCGGCGACGGGACGGCGACGGCTACAGCAGGTTGGCGGAGCAGACAATGGGGCCCAGCTCCCTACGACGAGAATTATGAACCCCTAAGTGCAAGCACAGCTTAGGGAATCGGTGTACATGTATTCATATACATGTATACACGAATTCGCATAATGTCCTTACCTCGTGTCACATGTATGTGTAATATATGTGTGTATATATATATATATATATATTCTCATACGCACCTCTCCGAGGGAGTAGAGCTCAGAGGCGATTCATGCGCACGCGTCCGCGATTTTTCTGGCCGTTTCGCTCGGGACATCCTCGAAATTCTGAACATCGGTGGCACCCCTCACGCAGATCGTGACGTCAGGGTCCAAAAACACATGGGAATTTCAACATTTTAACATACAACCTTCGAAAACACATGGTAATTTCAATAACTTTGACCCCGATTCTCAGAGAATGGCGGTTTCGCATGACAAATCCTCCCAAACTCGAGCCCCAGACCCCTCCTCGGAGCCTCCTGGGGGCCTCCTGGAACCTCCTGGGGCCTCCTGGGGCTTTCTGGACCTTCTGGTACCCCAGACCCCGCCTCGGAGCCTCCTGGAGTTCTCCTGGGCCTGCTGAGGCCGCCGCCTGGGGCCTCCTGGGGCCTCCTGGGGCTTCAGAACTACATGCACACACAGAGACACAAATCACGCCCAACACATCACACGCTAGACAAACATAACATACACACACAACACCGACAACACACAAAAAGCACGCACCACACAAAGCACACATCACACACACACAACACTCACAACCCTGGGGCCTCCTGGAGCCTCTTCTGGTATCCAAGTCGGGCCTCCTGAGGCTTCCTGGGGGGCCCTGGTACACACATCGCAAGGTGTGGCAACCCCACTTGCGCTCGACTGCGACTTCGCTGTTGCATGTCACTCCTGCTTCAAACGCCCCGTCAGCTTGTTGTATGAGCCTGGGCACACACGTGCCACTTGTATATATATATATATATATATATAGGTACGTGGGGCACGAGAGTTATTCATGGACATGGGCCTTGTCTTATTCGTTTGGATCGTGATCGATGTCGGATCGCATTCCCAGCCAGTCAACTCGAGGAAGAGTGAAGTGATCGCCCCCGCTGGGCCCGAGCGCGTGAGGATTGGGCCGCTCGACAAGCAGAGTAAACGCATCTTCGCCAATTTCTGTTACATGGTGAGGAAGGGGAGGTCCCAGATACAAACATCTGACCAGTCGCCTCTCTCAGACCCTGCCGATTCGAGTCTCTGGGCACAGCTGCATCATGACTTCAGGAGGCAGGGCGGGGGCGGAGGAGGTGCACACGGGGGGGCCAGGGAGCGGGGCGGGAAGAGGGACAGAGAGGGGAGGGGGAAGGGTCAGACAGTGTGCGCCCCAGCCCCGTGCGATCCATTCCGGTTATCCCTCCTCCCTTCTGTCCTCTTGCGGACTTCAGGTCTTCAAGCTGAAGGTGGCGTCGCGGGCAGGGTCCCCAGCAGACGACCAGCGCAGTCGTGGCCCATCTCCTTTTGCTCCGCGTTTCTCTTCGGTCGGCGATGGAGGCGCAACGCGCAACGCAGGCAGTCTGACTCCTGCTCCTGCTGCTCCTCCAACGCTCACTTGGTTCCTGTTCCTCATCCCTCTGCCTCTTCTGTTTACTCTTATCCTTGTCCTTTTCTGTAGCTGTTGCTGTTGCTAGCCCCGTTCTTCCTCTGCTTCTTGTTCCTCTGAAGTTTGTCCTTCTTCAACCCCTGGGGATTCTGCTGCTGACTGTCGCGGCGCACAGAATTCTCTCTCCTTCAAAATTTTCCTGGCGAGGACGACGAGGAAACTCATGTGTAGGGCGAGGAGGAGGAGGAGGAGAAGAAGGCGGAAGAATTGGGAGAATCCGTTCGATATTTTTGCGGGATGACCACTGGGACGAGTCCAGGGGTGCAGGAGGAGGAACAGGCTGAGGACGGTCCAGTTCGCCGGGTCGAAGGAATGCACGCCCCGCCCTTTCCCGCAACCTGCTATCGGGATTGGAGGGCGCGTTCCCGCTGCGTGACCGCAAGGCCCTCGCGCGCGGTCCCGCCTCCGACGGCCTCCTGGCGACAAGGAGGCCTGCGCGGGCCGCGCAGGGGCGGGAGCGGCAGCGCCTCCGACGACGGCCTCGCAGACGAGGCGCGTGCGCCGCGCCGAGACAGCACTGCTATTTTCAGGAGGGGAAAAAACACACAGGTACAAGTCATCGTCGATCCCCCAGAAAAAAAGATGAAAATATGGGAAGTGGGGGGGAAGACAACAACCCAGCACACGTGGGAACATACAGATAATCCTGTTGTTTGTGTGTATTTATCTGTGTGTCCCAGGGCCCCTTCATACTTCGCTGCCCCAGGGCGTGGACAGCGTTTCGCCCGCTCTCGCGCGGCCCCCCTGCCACCGCCGCCTCCATCATGCGACTCGGCAGGCGAGGCGTGCGCCGCGCCCGCGCGGGCGAGGGCGGCAGGCCTCCTCCCGCTCGCGCGGGGCCCAACAGCTTGGCGCGTGAGACACAGGCGCCGCAGCGGCGCAGGAACGCCGCTGCGGCGAAGTCCGCCCAGCGCCGGGGCGAGAGCGGCAGCTTCCTCCACTCGCGCGTCGACGGGCTGTCAGCTCTCCCCGAGGCTAGGATCCACTAATGGTGTTTTTCATACTCTTTTTGTTGTTTTTTTGTTTTTTCTTGTTTCGTTTTTGCGGCGCGCGCTGGACTCGCGCTCCGAACTCATTGCTCATTGCCGTTTTTGTTGGATTCGGGCGCTATGGTTTTGCCCCCTCCTTCTCGAGGGGGGTGGCTGAATCGCGGGCGCGCGTATGCCCATGGTTGCGCATCTCGCCAGAATGGTTCGTGGCCATGGCGATTGCGCGGGGCGGGGCCCGGTGCATGCCCAACGGCATGCGCGTTGCATGATAGCGGCGGAGTCGTCTTAAACGTGTGGTCATTATTTTGGCGCGGTTTGGAATTGGCCCGCCAACGCCTTCCCGACATCGCAAAAGACTCACAGGTGGCCATTACTGTCAAACGCTCACAAATTGCCATGCGCCGCCCTGCAGGCACTCGGAGGCTTCCTCCCAGTGTCGTGCCCGGGAGGCTCACATAGTGAGTCGGGTGAGTGTTTCTCGGCCATGTCAGTCGCCCTCGGCATCCTTGCGCGCGCTGACAGGGGGTGCTTTCTGCAGACGACTGCCGACGGCCCATCGACCCATCGGCCCAAATTGCGTTGCCGATTAAGGAACTTGCGGGTGCTTCAACATGTATAACAGTTAAGCTGCAAAGGGGACCTTCGCCGCAGACGTGCGCAATATATGCATGGGCCAAGGTGCGACCATGTGAACCTTAAACGGTTTAGAACACGACATTGAGCATCGGCCAGCATATGGAAATATGCATGCATGGACGGGTAACGAAAAACACGTGCATGGGCCATTGAAGAACGAGAGCGATGCACAAGTGCATCCAACTTGTGGTAACGATGACTCGACCGTCAAAATACGTGGCCTGCCTCTCTCGAGCACTGTCTTTGGGACCGGCATTGCCTCGCGGGTTTTCGTGGGGCTTTGTTGGGCTCCCACGGGTCTCGTGGGGTTCGCTTGTCGGGCTCTCGCGGGGTTCTTGCGGGGCTCTCATGGGGTTCCCCGCAAGGATTTCGCTGGGCGTTCCTCGGGGTTCGCTCGGGGTCTCGTGGGGCTCACGTGGGGCTCTCGCCGGGATCCCCCAGGGGTTCTCGCGAGGCTCTCGTGGGGCTCCTGCGGGCTCGATTGGGCTCCGTCGGGCTCCTCATCTCCCCTTGTCATCCCCCCTCCTCCTTTCCTTGTCCTCCTCCCTCCTCTAGTCGGGTTATGTCAGGCTTCGTCGGGCTCATCCTGTCGCCTTTTCCTTTCCCTTTTGAGCTCTGTCGTGTTCCGTCGGGCTCCGTATGGCTCCTTCCGGCTCCGTCGGGTTCCGTCGGGCTCTCGAACTCTCCGTTGGGCTCTCATCGGTGGGTCTTGAAACCTTTCGGACTCTCTTGGGCGAAGTCACTCAGGGCTCGCCTCAAGAAGCCCATCAGGCAACAAAGAGGCTCTTCCAGGAGGCCGCCCACGGACGACCTAGGAGCGGACCCCCGAACGCCCCCACTAAGGGACCCATCAACGAGCCCGCTAACGAGCCCACTCAGGGACCCACTAACAAGCCCACTAAGGGACCCACTAACGAGCCCACTAAGGGGCCCACTAACGACCCACTAACGAGCCCACAAACGAGCCCACTAAGGGGCCCATTAGCGAACCCACCAACGAGCCCACGAGAAATCTTAAGCGGGACTTCGCACTCGACTGTGGCACTCGACTTTAAGCCGAATCGGCATGGCCACGAACCCTGTGACAGTCTTTAGTGGGGCGCTAGTGGGGAGTGCAGTGGGGAGTGCAGTGGGGAGCGCAGTGCGGACCCCAACGGCCCTCTGAATGCTCCGGGGCCCCTGTTGCCCTGAGGAGCCGGAGGAGCAGGAGGAGGCAGGAGGAGGCAGGAGGAGGAGGAAAAGGAGGAGGGAGGAGGAGGATGAGGAATAATAATATGCAGGTGCAAGAGAGGATGAAGGAGGGCGAGGAGGAGGAGGAGGAGGAGGAGGAGGAGGAGGAGGAGGGGGGGGAGGGGGAGGCAGGAGGAGGATGCAAAGGATGGGTGCTGCAGGAGGAAGCAGGATAAAGTAGGAGGAGGAGGCAGGAGGGAAGACGGCCTCGGAGGGCCGGAAAAAGGGGCCCCACAAGGCTCCCTGGGGCCCCCAGATGGCCCCCAAGAGCACCGCAGATGTCTCCAAGAGGTGCCCAGGAATATCTACCAACCGACCCCCTTGTGGTACATAATCCCGTGGGCCTTCTTGGGGGCCTCTTGAGGCCTTCTTGGAGACCTCTCTTGATTTTTCCTGAGGCCTCTGCCGCCGTCTTTGAGGGGCCCAAGGAGGCTCCCAGGGGGGGCCAAGAGGGCCCCGAGAGGGCCCCGGGGATGTTTCACGGCCGTGACACATCTCTGGGGACCTCTTGGGACCCTCATATGGCCCTGTTGGGGTCCTGATGTGCCCTTCTTGGGGCCATCTGGAACCCTCTTGGGGCCCTTTGGGGGTCTTGTTGTAGCCCTCCGAGGCCGTGAGAGCCCGAAGAACCCGACGAGCGAACCCCGCGAGACACGTGAGAGCCCGACGAGCGAACCCCACGAGACCCGTGAGAGCCTACCAAAGCCACACGAGAATCCCGCGAGGCAGTGCTCATCCAAAAGGCAATGCCCGAGCGAGGCCCTCTGCGTACATGGGCGGCTGGGAAAATGTCGCCACATTCTGGATACACCTGTGCGCAGCTGTCGTGCTACACTGGTCCGTGCATATCGTTATGTACGCCCGCCCATACATACATATTTCTCTATACTGGCGTATGCGTCATCTTGCCCATGCATAATATATGTTAACTCGCAGGCCCAAGCATCTATTGTTGGCCGTCTGTGGCCATGCCCCCCCCTCTGCGACCTAACGTTCTTGTAAATGTTGGAACACGCGCAGGCCCCCTCATCAGAAGTTCAATATGCGTTGGGGGTCAATGGGCCTCCGGAAGCTGTCTGTAAAAAAAACGCCGATTGCCAGCGCGCGCAGGAATGCCGAGGGCGACCGGCAAGGCTGAGAAACATTCGCCCGACTCACTACGTGGCCCCCTGGTCGCGACGCTGGGCGGAGGCCTCCGAGTGCCTGCGGAGCAGTGCATACGGGGAAGGTTTCGGCGGGCGTTTCTGCGCTTGTGTGGCCGCCTTTGGGCGCGTGCCCGCGACTGCGACCGCCCGCGGGCGCTTCGTGATCAGTTGTGGGTGCTCGTGGGCACGCGTGGAAGGTCTCGCCAACCTTTTTGGGAAGATGTAAACACGAGGGAGTGCTTGCCAGTGCTTCCGCGTGCCTGTGAGCGCCCGTGGTCTCGCATGGCCGCTTGCGGGCGTCTCCCCCAGTAGCTGCGCGCTTCTGAGTGCCCGCGTGCGCCCCCGCGCGCGCTGAATCGCGTTGTTATGTTGCGAGCCGCGCGAACTGCCCCCGGCGTCAACTGAAGCCCCGACCCCAGTGAAAAGAAAGTTTCAGAAAAAACGCTCCTGCGACGATCCTAGACACTGGGAGAGGTGAGGGCTGGCGTGCGAAAAATGTGCGCCGCGCCCATGCGAGAGATCAAGTCTCCGGGCAAGCGAGTGCGGCGCCGAGGCGAGAGCGACGTTTCGCCCCTTCGCGCGGGATGTGCGCCGCGTCCCGCTCCTGACAAGCATTCTGCGAAGTGGGCGACAAAACGTCCATGCTGAGACCACAAACACGTCTACTTTGTGTGGCAGTTTCGCACGTAAGACGGGAGGTCCCGCATCCGGGGGCTATGGGCCGGCTAGGAGGCAGAGTAACCCTAACTATACACTTTGCCAGGTCGAGCGAGTCAGAGGGCCCCGCCTGTTCCCGCGCTTCCCCCCAAAACGCAAATTTCAATTGTGGTACACTTTGGCATTCGTATTGGAATGTGTTCCCACCTAGCAAACGGAATGCGCTCGCGCACGGCCTCGTTTTCGACGACTTGGCGAATGGAAAACTACGCGGGCCGCGCAGGGGCGGGAACGGCAAAACTTTGGATGGGCCGCGGCAAAGACGAAGCATGCGCCGCGCTGACACAGCGTATCCACATAGCCACTTACGCTTGGAAACTGCGCGGCGTTTGGGTGAGGTTGGCATTTCGTCGGCTCTCGTGCGGCCCCGCTGTCGCTGTCATGCGATTCGGCGAACGAGCCGTGCGCCGCGCTCGCACGGGACTGCCACGTCGAGCGAATTGCACACGGAGTTTGGGCGAGGGCGACACATTGGCGAGTGGAACATGCGCGCATCGAAGCGAGACCGCCGCTGTCAGACGAAAGCTGCGCGACGCACGAGGGATGAGGGCGGGGGCGGAGCAGGGCGAGGACGCAGGATGGGAGGGGGAACGAGGAAGGAGGACGGGGGAACGGGCGGGAAATCGCAAATGAGGACGATGGGGCATGAAAAAGAGGAGGAGGAACGCGAAGCTGAGCGTCAGGTGGAGGAGGAGGACGATGTCGACGAGGATGAGGGAGGTGGGAGGAACATCAAAGTGCATGGGCTTCGTAGCCGTTTCGAGTGGCGGCGCCGCCAGGATTCTCGAGGGGATGTGGGGACTCTTGCCCTCCCTGTGAGATCCTTCTCACTCCTGCTGCATCACATCGTAGCGCGTTTAGTTTTCCAGGCCTTCTGTCTGGACACAAACCGAAATGCATCGCTATGGTCGTGAACTGCCATGCCTGGGGGCGCGAACGGCCATGCCTGTGAATCTGGAAGTCTATTCTTGACGAGCTGGACTCTGAACGTTGCGCTGGCCCTCATTGTTGCAAGACTTGTCGTTCACGCTGCTGGTCTTGAGCCCAGCTCAGGCATCCTGTAGAGCTGTTCCGACGACGGTCGCTGGAAGATCCTCGTCCGTTGCCGTTGTGTGCCAAGGGTGTTGGTCCAGGGGTGGCCAGCTCATCCTCCTACGCCTTGTCCGCTCCCCCTCCCCAGGGGCCCCACCGCTTCCCAGGAAACTATCGACGGTAGCTCATGCAAGTGGATGCGCAGCTGTCCACCTGGCCCCGAGCACGGCGAGCCCTTCGCCAAGCGACGCTGGCACGGTCCAAGACGCAGACGGATCGGCAAGCTGTCGATCGACCAGCAGAGCGCTAGCGGTCTTGCAGCTCCGCTACCGTCCTCGCTGGGAGGCGCTTCCGCAACCGTGTGTTTTGAAGAGGTGTCGGAGTCTGGTCTGGTCTTGCCTGGTCGGCGCTGGCTCATGGGGCTTACGCCATTCCGCCGACCCCCAGAAGAGGGCAGCAGTCCTCGGCTGAGGCCTTCTGGGGGCCCTCTGGGGGCCTCTCCCGGGACTCGTGGCGGCCTCTTCGGGCCTCTTGTCTGGTCGGAGCCGATTGCTTCTTTTCTGCAGCGAGCTCGTTGCAAGTTTTTTCGGGCCGAACGAAAGGGGGGGACAGGGAAAGGGGGGGTTACGAACTCTGCTGCATGCAGCTGGTTTCGGCCCCGCTGCCGGGCCCATTCTTCGATACATGGGCGCCTCCCAGCGCTGGGAGGCGCCGGGAAAATCGGCTACGCGAGCTGATTCTCAACCCCCCCCTTTGCTATCCCCCCCTTTCGCCCGGCCCGATTTTTGCTTCCAGTGGTCCCCCGGCCCCCACTTCGCATAGGCAGCGGGGGCGGCCGGGCTCACGTCTGCTCGAGGGGCCAGCGTCTGGCCAGAGCAGCCAGAGCAGCCAGCGCACGGTGCGGCCAGAAGGCGGGGCCGAGGAGGGACGAGGCCGAGGAAAAGACTGTTTTTTGTTAGGGTCGGGCGATGACCCCGGTTATCGGGCTTGCCCCCGCTCCCCCTCCCACACATCGATAACCTAACCTTGCCTGTTGTGCAGGTCCGCGGGAGGGCGGGCGCGGGCATATGCAGGGCTGCCCACAGCGCGAGGGTTAGCTTATCGGCCGGCTCCCTCCTCCCCCCCCAGGATAACCCGGGTTATCGCCGATTCAAAAATCTCGAGGAGGGTCGTCGGCGGACCGTGGCATGAGCGATGTGCTGTGCTCCGTATGAACCTCTGCCTCGAGAGAGAGAGAGAGAGAGAGCAGATGGCAACAAAAAAAAGAAGAAGCAAAGGAGGCGAAAACGCCTGCGAGGTATCCTCGAAGAGGCCCCGATGGAGGAGCTGGCTTCCTGGGGCCGTCCGCAGAGCACGGGCCTGGTGCTCCTCGCGGGCGGGGAGGGGAGGGGGGGAGGCGGGAGGTAAAAGGCCGAGAAAGGGTCCATCGGGACGATCGAAATGGGTACGGAAAGAATGGGCACGACGCCCAACAGCGGTTCCTGTTCATTTTGAACAGGACTCGCTGTCCGCGCCGCCGCGGCCTGTGTCCATTCGAGACAAGGCCGCCTGCCCAACAGCGGCCGCTGTTGATTTGGGACAACATTTGTTGTTGGGCAGTGTACCCATTTTTTCCGTACCCATTTCGGGCGTCCCAAGTCCAGAAGTTGTGAGGGGGCCCATGGGGTCCTAGGGGCACCTGGGGGTCCAGGAGGTTCGGGTGGGAGGGCGGGAGGACTTTCCAGGGCCCCCCTCCTGCCCCTCCCGCCGAGGTCAAGTCCGACTACTACGTGGTGATGGACGCCAAGAACACCCTGATCCGAGACGTCGAGGCTGGCGCCCGGCGCGCGCGGGGCAGGCACAGGGTCCAGCAGAACTACCTGAGTCTCGATTCGTTTCAGGCTAGATCGCGATCTGGTTCGAACGGGGTAAGCCTGTATGGACTGTTTCACGAGTCCGTTTGGACTAGATCGGGATGTGCTCCGTACGATTGTTTCTCAATAAAAGTAGACCAGATCGAGATCTTGTCCACTCGTCTTGCTTCGGCCTGGGAAGACCGCTATGAGCTCAGCTCACCTCAGCTGATCTGAGAAAAGTTTCAAGAATGCTCTCAGGAAGCATGCAAGACGCTTTCAGAGAGTTCAAGGCAACATTGTCAGCGACGCAGCCAGGAGGAGGGAGAGGGGGGGGAGAAGGAGGAGGGGGAGGAGAACAGGGAGGAGGAGGAGGAGGAGGACATGGAGGAGTAGAAGGGGGACAGGGGGGAAGGCTTGCAACGCTCAGCCGAGCAACGGCTTTCAGTACTTTACCGAAGAACGGCTTTCAGTGCTTAGGACTTCCTGAGACAGCCGTGCTCTCAGACGTGCACCTCTTCAGACGAAGGCGGGGCTGCCGTTGTCGTGAGCCGCCCTCAACCCGTGCAACCTGGTTAGATTATCATAGCGAGTGTGCGCGGCGCTAAGGAGAGAGCTAGAGTTAAAAAACGATCCGCCTTCAATCCGTAAAACTTGTGCACAGTTGTTATAGCGAGTGTGCGCGGCGTCAGGGCGAGAGCTAGATTTTGAAACCGAGCCGCCCTCAATCCGCGAAAACCGTTCACAGGCTTAAAAATCAATGAGCGCGGCGCAAAGGCAAGAGGTAGATTTTGAAAACGTTCCGCTTGCAACCCGTGAACCTCGTGCACTTTTTCCAAAACGAAAGTGCGCGGCGCTTGGGCGAGAGCTAGATTTTGAAACCGAGCCTCCTTCAATCCGTGAAACTCGGGCAAATTTCGCGGCGCTGCGGCGAGAGCGTTTGTTGCTGTCTATTGTTGTTGTTGTTGTTGTTGTTGTTGTTGTTGTTGTTATTGTGGTTGTTGTTGTTATTGTTGGTGTGGCGTTGTTGTCGTTGTTGTTGCTGTTGTTGTTGTTGTTGTTGTTATTGTTGTTGCTGCTGCTGCTGTTGTTGTTGTTGTTGTTGTTGTTGTTGTTGTTGTTTCTCTCTTTTCATCTTCTATACTTAAACATATAGAAAGAAGAAACGAGCCGCCTTCAATTCGTGTAAGCGAGCTTTAAACGAATGCGCGCGGGGCTAAGGCGAGGGCTGGATTTTGAAACTGAGCCGCCCTCTACAGTGAAACTCGTGCACATGTTCAAAGACCAACGAGCGCGGCGCTAAGGCAAGAAACAGATTTTGAAAACGTTCCGCTTTCAATCCTGGAAACTCGTGCATTATATCTATATATATATATTTATATGTATGTAGTGTGTGCGGCGCTTGGGCGAGCGCCTGAATTTGCAACCGAGCCGCGTTCGACCCGCGTAATTCGGGCAAATGTTTATGGCGAGCGTGCGCGGCTTTGCGGCGAGATGGTTTATTGTGTATATACAGTGCGTGTATATGTATATGTGGACTACAAACAAGAAGCGAGCCGCCTGCAGTCCGTAAAAATCGTGTACAAAAAAAACGAATGTGCGGGGCGCTAAGGCGAGACCCACATTTTGAAACCGAGCCGCGTGCAATTCGTGAGTCTCGTGTGTTTTTTTGAGCGGGTGCGCGCGGCGCTAAGACGAGAGCTATGTGTTGAAGACGATCCGCCTTCAATCCGTGAAGCCCGTGCACATCTTATAAACGAACGTGCGCAGCGATAGTGCGAACGCTGTAGTCTGAAATCGAAGAGCCCTGAGTCCTTGAAGCTCGTGCACAGTTTTAACAGCGAGTGTGCGTGGCGCTAATGCCGGAGCTAGATTTTGAAACAACGGGCCGCGCTCAATCTGTGAAGCCCGTGCACATTTGTTTTGAACGAGTGCGCGCGGCGCTAAGGCGAGAGCGAGGCGTTGAAAACGACACGCCTTCAATCCGTGAAATTCGTGCATAAAAAAGAACGTGCGCGGCGCGGCGCGGCGCTAAGGCAAGAGCTGAAGTTAAACAAAGGCCGCATTCAATCCGTGAGACCCGTACACATTTACAAAACGAGCGTGCGCGGCGCTAAGGCGAGAGCTACATTTTGAAACCGAGCCGCCCTCAATCCGTGAAGCTCGTGCACGATTTTTAGCAATTACGCGTGGCGCTAAGGCGAGAGTCAGATAATGAAAAACGGCCGCCTTCAATCCGTGAAACCCGTGCGTATTCTAATAACCGAATGTGCGCGGCGCTGGGGCGAGAGCTATAGTCTGAAACCGACACGCCATCAATCCGTGAAGATCGTGCGAGCTTAGATAGCGACTGTGCGCGGAGCCAAGACGAGAGCTAAATTTTGGAAACGAGCCTGGGATGGGCGGCATTTTTGGCTGTTTGGCACAGTGCGAAAGTTATCCTTCCGCTAAAATCGCCCAACGGATGTTCGTTTTGCGGTGCTAAAATAACGGGGGGGCGGTCTTAGATGCTGGACGGGGATTACGGCTTGGGAAACAAGAGCAAGTGGGCAGGGAACCGCTCTTGCTGGAAATTGAACATCGAAGTAGAGCGTTTACCCAAACCACGAAATACGAGCATGATGTCGGATGGACAGACATGTTGCACCTGGCGTCAGCGTGACATAATTGCGTACGATTTGGGAATTTGGTCAATTGAGATTTTGATGATGGTGGTGGTGCTGATGATGATGGTGATGAGAATCACGATTTTGATGGTGGTGATGATGATGTTGATGATGATGATGATGCTGAAGCTGCTTGTGTTAGTGTCGGTGACGATGGCGGTATTGGTGGGACTGATGATGACGATGATGATGGTGATCATGGTGTGGCGAAGATGATGATGGCGATGATTATTTCGACGCGTGGCGTCAGGAGGACACGTTCTTCACAAACTGCCACCTGGGCAGAATTTTCGGGGAGTTCGAGGCGAAGGACATCCCGCAGCCGCATTCGCAGTGGTACCAGGACCGGCCGCGCAGATGGAGCGTGAGGGGCCGGAAGTGACCGTTGGTGGGTGGAGGGGGGGCAAGGGAGGGTGCTGTTCAATTTTTCTGGAGGAGGCTGCGATGGTGCGTTGGGTTTGTGTATTTGCCGCTTCTTGTATCGCATCGCATATGAATGCATGTCGGCCTGGTCCCCCACGCTTGCGCAAATAATCACCACCCCCGAGGCTGTAAGATTTACAGGCCCGTTTGCGCAAACCGATCTGCAGCCTATTGAACCACACAACACACCAATCTCACTTGAATTTGCATGCGTCGGCGAAACAGGCACTCTGCGATGTGAAGGCCCAGGCACACGTAGCATGCTAGGCAAAGTATCGGAGGTTGGGGGGTGAGATCGCAGTGAAACGGAGACCCACCACCGGGAAATCGGTTTCGGTTTCGTGTTCGTGTCGTGCGTGCGGGCGAGGCGAAGCTGCGCGTGATCCTCCTGTAGGTGTGCCGAAGGAGGAGCGAAAGTCCATGCGCCCAGCAGCCAGCGGCTAGGACTGGGCCCGCGGTGTCTCGCCAGTGTCCCGTGGTGTCCCGTGGTGTCCCGTCCGCCGGTGGCTGGGACGGGGCCCGCGGTGTCCCGGCGGTGTCCCGTGGTGTCCCGTGGTGTCCTGTGGTGTCCCGCTGAGTGAGATCGATAGTGAGATCGATAGTGGGATCGACAGGTGTCTCGAGGTGTCCCGTGGTGTCCCGTTGAGTGAGATCGATAGTGAGATCGATCGTAAGATCGATAGTGAGATCGATGTGGTGTCCCGCGGAGTCCCGTGGTGTCCCGTGGTGTCCCGTTGAGTGAGATCGATAGTGAGATCGATCGAGTCAGATGTTGGTTCCCCCCCCCCACAACCTCCTTATCACCCGAAGGGTGGTCGTATAGGTATGTGAAGGTCCAGGCACACAAGACACACTTGGATTCGAAGGTCGCGGCACACTCGCCACGCTATGTCGACGAGCTGGGATTTGAAGCTCTGTGTGCATGTGGCACGCCAGACACAAGGATTTCAGGGCTGGGGCGCATCATGCACGCTGCGATATTCTAGTGCGTATGGTCTAACAGTGCCCCCCCCTCCCTTGCCCCCGTCCCCCTCCCAATCCACATGTCCCTCTTTCCTGTTCTTCCCTCCCTTTTCCCCCTCCTTTTTCCTCCTCTCCTCTTTCCTCCCCTCCGACCTACCACCCCCGCCCCCTCCCCTTCCCCCCCCCATTGCAGCAGAGCATTCTAGTTTGAGGGAGAGGATGGGGTGCTGAGTCTCCGGCTGTTCCCTCCCGCTGGCGAGCAGGCTGCCCGTAAGAAGGCTAAGCAACAGCCACAGGGAACGAGCTACTAGACGTTGGTGACAGCACCCCTACGCGGAACCGCTTCCGCTGTGGTTCCGTTTGCGCGGGCCAGGGGCCGAATGGTGGGCCGGTTTTGCCAGAACAGTTCTTTGTTGTCCGCTCTCGCGCTGTTAACATATATTCATACATATACATAGATATAGGCATATACAAGCATATACAGGTACCTATGTATAGAGAGGCATACACAAGTACCTAGGCATACACATATACATTTGCGCACACACATATACATACAGACGCGTACACATACATAGACATGCAATCTACACAATTGCGTGCACCTGCATGTACAATGCAGGTACAGCAACGTATCCCCATACCCATACCTACACATGCGTGTCTCACGCGTGCTTGGTCTCAACCATTCTTGAAGACGCTGTGGAAGGGATTGGTGCCCTCCAGTCCCCTTCCAGAAGCTGTCTTCACACTCTCCGATGAGTGGCCGACCTCCAACGATATTGCTGCTCCTTTGATGGCTTGATATTCCATCTTGCCTGTTTCTCTTCATATCGGTACGCAAGGCTTCAGCACGTGTTCTCAATGTAGAGCCGCCGACGAAGGGCAAGTGGCCGTCCTCGATCACGCCGATGGTGATCCACACTCAGACGGTGCCCCATGCAGGAGAGAGGATCGTGAGTGGGGCCAACTCTCTTATACGCAGCTCGCTTGAGGATTGTCTTTTTGTCCGATTGCTTGTGTCCGTTACTTCTTGGATTCCGTCTTGTGGGCCAGTTCGCTATCCAACGGAGACCTCAATCTGACAATCCTTCGCGTACGGGCAGTAGCTGAGTCGAGACTCTTGGCTCATTCAGATGTGTTGCCTTTTTCGGAGAAGTGTTCGCACAGTCCTTATGCCCACTTGTGCCGCAAGGCATCTACGCCATCGCGCCGTGTAGCAGCGCTGCTGGGTCGCACGGCGGTAGCGTTGCATGATTGGCGCGATGGCTGTTGGGAGGCCTCCTGGCGGCCTCTCGGGAGACTTAGGGGCCTCATGGGCTCTTGGGACTTGCTTTGTAGGTTTAACGCATGCCTCGGTGCGTCTTGTGGCCGTGGGCCTGAAGTAGTCTTGGTGACGTCGTGGGAAAGTCTTGGGGCAGTCCTGGAGTTTGGGGCCGTCTCCTGGGATGGTCTCGGGCAGTGAGGCCGCCATTCCTGGGCACTGCAGGGGCAAGGAGAGAAGCAACCGGGTCATATTTTCGGAACCAGCGGCAAGCAGGTAGCTTGTCCGCATGTGGCGCCTTAGCTGCGCCCGTGGCCTGGAGGTGGGTACCAGGCACGGGGATTGCGCATTTGGTCGGGAGGTGGGGTCGTGTGGCCCGTGAACCCCATGAGACCTTGTGTCCACCCGCCCTGGGCTTGTCGTATTCGTTCAGTCCAGATGCGCATGCCGCTCGATTCGGCAGGGTTGGTCGTGGTTCCCCTGGAAGAGGAACTGAAATAACGGTGAAGGCTTCAGGGGACCATGCCACCCTACGCACCGAGCCGTGTCGTGCGGGCAGCGAGTCACGGCCGACGTGGTCTTCTCACCGTTCTTTGGTTTGCTTGTTGGGAAGACATCGTTTTTGTACAGTCTACAGTCCTCCTCCTCCTCCTCCTCCTCCTCCTCTTCCTCCTCCTCTTCCTCCTCCTCCCAAGCCGCACAAAAGGTGACAAAAGGTCGGTTGAAGACCGGCCCCTTCTAAGGTTGTTAGACTCTCTTCCCCTCAATGGCGTGCAATCCTCCTCCTCCTCCTCCTCTTCCTCCTCCTCCACCTCCTGCTCCTGCTCCTGCTCCTCCTCCTCCTCCTCCTCCTCCTCCTCCTCCTCCTCCTCCTCCTCGTCCGGATATTATTCCTCGTCCTCCTCCTCCTCCTCCACCTCTTCCACCCCATCCTCCTCCTCCGTTTGTTATTCCTCTTCCTCCTCCTCCTCCTCCTCTTCCTCCTCCACCTCCTACACCTCATCCCCCTGCTCCTCCTCCTCGTTTTACTCTGTTCCTCCTCCTCCTCCTCATCCTCCTCCATCCCCTCATGAAAACGAGACATCGCACGCAAGTGCCCTATCATCCTCTTGTGTGTGTGTTTTCCCGTTCAAGAACGTCGTCGTATGCATCGTTACCATCATCATCACCATCATCACCATAGTACAACGTCATCGTCATCACCATCATCATCATATGTCTGTTCGTCGCGCCTGGTATCGTTTTGCTACTCTTCACCCGTCTTCCCGATTGCCCGATTTCACTTCGGAATTCAAAGACGATAACCTCCCTACTCGTTCTCCTTCCCGCTGTGATTGAGGTCATCCCCGTCAGTCAAAGATCCACCTCCTCTTTTTACTCGCCTGAACTCCCCACCATCCACATCCCAAACGAAACCGCCACATGTCGCCTCCTCCTTCTCCTCTTCCGCATCGCGTTTTATCTCGTCTTCTCCGTCGTCAATGTTCTCGGCGCCTATCCTTATTAGGTCGGGCACGTCCCCCTGCAGGCGGATTTGGGGCGACAGAAATAAGATAGTCAAACACATACCCCAACATACTTATGCAATAATCAAACATCGTCCCCATACTATTGTTTTTACAATTTTTGAATATTCCTCCATCCGTATCATGTGTACCGTATTGCTCTTCCTCCTACACCTATTCTTCTTCATCATCGTCTTAGGGGGCCCTGGGGTGTCAAACCCTCTTGCCATATAACCAATAGCTGGCACAACCATACAAAAGGAACTAGCGCAAGCATGCAGTAATAATCAGCGGCAACACCGAGCCTGGGCCGCGCGCCGCCCCATGGTGGCACGCCAGCGCTGCTCGGCTTCCGCCCACTCGGCGAAGCCCGCCGCCGCCAGCAAGGCGGCAGCGCGGGGCGGCCCAGCGCCAAAGGCCACTTGCTCCGAGTCCGTCTCCGTCGCGGCGCTGGCGACCCCGACAGGCCCCGGCTGCGGCACTCGCGGCTGTCTGGGGCCAGCAGCGGCCGCAACCGCGCGCACAGGCGGCCCAGGAACCCCATTCCTGGCCAAGGCTCGCCCGCACGCTCCCCAGCGCCGTTTCCCAGCGTGCCCTCGTTTCCTCGGGCGGCGCAGCCAGCGCGCCCATGGGTACTGTCGCGCTTTCTTCGTTAGATGATGGCAGCCGGCCCTGCAGAATGTCGCTCCAGGCTTGCAGCCGCGAGCCTTTCAAAGCCTCCGTGGGATGACAGAAAACCTCCCGTGATGGTGTCACCTGTCATCGCTCTGCCATCCTGAAGATCCATAGAACGTGCCCGCTCGGGCAAGGGGTGGCCTTCGGGCCACCCTGCTTTCTGTCGGCGACTCAACGAGGCCCTGCTGCAGCGGGCAGCCCTGATAGTATGCCCTGTACTTGAAGACTGAGTACCAGGATACGGTACCCAGTGCCCACGCGTAGGGCAGGAGGAGGAGGAGGACGGGGAGGAGGAGGAGGAGGAGGAGGAGGAGGAGGAGGAGGTGCAACGGAAACCGTGCCTCTCCTACGTGGTGGGCGTGGGTGGGGGGGAGCGTTCGCGGCGCGCGCCTGCCGCCTGGGTCACCGGGCCTTCCGCAGGGAGGGCGCGGCCCCGCGGCTGCTGCAGGCAGCTGCCCGACCGCGCTGCAGGGCCGCACCCAAGACAGCCCGACCAAAGCGGGTCTCGCCTGTGCCCCGACGCCGAAGCGGCATTGACCTTCACCTGCGTCGCACCGCCGAGCACGGTGACAGAGAGACCAAGCCAGGCTTCTCCTCATACTGGCAAAGGGCAAGAAATTATTGAGCGCCCGTCACTCCAGTGACACGAAGATGACATCGCTCATGCTTCTCTTCTTTGGCTCGCAAGAAGCAGTTCTGGTATTTACTGATGCCAAGAACGTGGGCGCCAGACTGGAGGACGCAGCAGAGCCAAGTGACGGAGCAAACTGACACATCACAACAGGGTTACCAGGTGCAAGCCAAGCCCGGCATCGACAACACGGTGATGTATACAGCAGTATACGCTGTGCGACATCCAGCGCATCAAGTACTACCAAAGGCAGGTGCAGCGAAGAAGGTATCCAGGAAGTGCATCGATGTGAAGCTGGCCGAAGTCAGCGAGTCCATGGTACTGGGTAGGTGAGAGTCTTGGAGCCAACTCGCGCGAACAGGCGCAGTATATGTATGTATTGAAGTATATGCCTTGGCTTTTGAACCTGTTGAAGCGCATTGCAAATAATGCAAGCTGAACGTCACGCATCGCGGGGAGCGCGTCACGGCACGACTTGACGCATTTGAGTCGCTGAATTACGCGATGTTGCACGAAGAAGGCGTGTTGGCGTACAACACAGGCCTGCTCAAAGAGTCCTCCGATGCAGCCGCCAAGGTGGACGCGCAGGAGGTTAGTTCTAGAGCTGATGAAGGTCACGGTCGCCGGAAGGCCCTTCCCAGACAAGCAAAGGAGGAAGTCAGGGCAGATCCGCCGTCGAGTTGAGTTGCGAGCATTGCATCTCGGCTTCATGCATCGTTAAGCTCAGCTTCGGGGGCGGCGCCTTGCCGACGCTCCGTCGCCACCGCCGCCACCTCTCCGCCCCCGCTGCCTGATCCAGTGCCCATGGAAGTGGACTACACAGGCGCGACTAACGGTCTGCAGTGCAGATGCTTACGCCATTGGCCGATTGTGAGCATATTCGCTGGCAGGCCTCTGTCGTGGCAGCGTCGCGCGGAGGACAAGTGACAGCTCGGCTCGGGCCTTAAAGTCCACGCCGAGACGGTGCTCGCCAAGTGCCACTGCGCGTGCCCGCGCGCGGCGCAACACCTTGACCTCCTCACAGTGCGAGGCTTTCGCTACTGCCCCCCCCCCCCGAGGCCCTCGCCCCTTTTCAGGCGTGGGCACAGACCTTGCGCCTGAAATGGCTGCCAGAGTATTCGAACTGGGTTTACAACAGCCTGCCATCAGTACGTGGATTTCTCGCGCCTCGACCTACTCGATGCCAGAGATGCCAGAACACGTGTTGGCAGCAGTGTTCAGGGGAGCGTAGAAACTCTTGTTTTCAGAACAGGCAATGGACGGACCGCTCTTTAGGACCTATTTATGTTTCGCAGCGCACAACGGTGGCGCGATTGTTTTTCTTCGTATCAACGGGGGAGTACGGAACTTCGGCGTGGTAGGACAAGTTTGCGGGCAACAGTGCGCGCCTTCGGAGCGGCCCTGAATGTTAGAGTGCCGAATGGAGTTCGCAGGTGGTGAACTGCATTGCGTCGGCAGAGCGGCTTTGTGCATTGTGCGAAGTCAGCAATTCTTTTTTTTCATATCTATTTGTTTGCGGCAATTCCAGCCGCCGTGCCACCCTGGCACCATGGGTTGTGACTTGGGCGCCCAGGTGCCCGTACCGTGTGATACGCCTTGTCCGGAGGAACGGGAGACCCGAAGCGTCTGACATATTCTTCCGCGTCGTGTCGGCGATACCCTTCCCGTCTTCACCGTCTTCTTTCTGTTCTTCCATTCCTTCTTGGGCTCCCGTGGGACTGCCTCGGGGTTCCACATGGCCACTGTGGGCCGTCTTGGGGCTCATGTCGGCCGTTTCAGGGGGCCGACCTGGGGCTCTATTGGCCGTCGGGGGGTCTCTAGCGGCCGTCGTGTGGGGCCGTCTTTGGGCCGTCATGGTCCGTCGACTGGGCTCTCTGAGGCCGTCTTGGGCCCCTCTGGAGGCTCTCTCTGGTCAGCTTGGGGCTCTCTTCGGCTGGTCTTCCTGGGCCGTCTAGGGGCCTTCTTGGGTTGTCTTGAGGCAGTGAGGAGGAGGAGGCGGAGGAGGAGGAGGATGAGGAGGAGGAGGCGGACGGGGGGGGGGGGAGGGAGGAGAGGAGGAGGAGGAGGAGGAGGAGGAGGAGGAGGAGGAGGAGGAGGAGGAGGAGGAGGAGGAGGAGGAGGCGGAGGTTAGATGGTTGTTTTGCAATGCTTGGGCTCTCTTGTACTGTCTTGGCGTCATCTTGGAGCCCTCTCGGGCCGGCTGGAGCTGCAGGAGGTGAAGACGTTGATGCATTCATGTCCAGGTTGCATCATGGCATCGGGAGCTGTGGCGGTGTACACTGAAATCTGCGGTGGGAGGGGAGGGAGGGTTACTTACAAGGTTGCGGACACCTACCATATTCCATTTGGCATTTTAATATGCCTCCCCGTGCCAGGGGGCTCGATGGCGGATCTGGGACTTTCCCGTCAAAGAGACAGTGGGCGAGGAGGTGAAGAGGCTTGCAACGGATGTGAACTGCAGGGTCGTCAGCGTGCCAGAGTGCTTCGCTAACGTGAAACAGGATTTCTGGACCGGCAGACCACGGCCTTTGTGGATTGAAGATGCCCCCCCTTAATGGGCAGATTCTTTCGTTGGCTGGTCTCATTTAATGCGCGACCTGGCTCATCTAGGCTGTAATCGTATTGGTAGACGATTGCTACTCCTGCTTCGCACGGGAGCACTTCCCAGTCAGAACAGTTTTCGAACGTGATCTCGGCCACAGGAGCCGCCTGAGCAAGGTCATCTGAAGTGAAAGTGCGCTGGGCCCCCTGGCGATCACCAATCGCATGAATCTGCGTATGTGCGGCGATGGTGCTTTGAGCTAGAGCGAGAGAGGAGCGGGGGTTGCAGTTCTCTGCAGTTGCACGTCACCGTGCATGCGAAACGTATTGTGCAGGGCTGGGGAATGTTTTGCACCACTAGGTTGTGTGTGTTTTCCTCATCGAAGTGTTGGCCATCGGAGTTGGCGCTGGGGGTGGTATTGGCGACGTTTCTAGGTCGAGCGATATGGTGATGTTGTGGCAGGGGTCTGTGCGTCGGTGGCATCGTCTCGCATCGCAGAGGAAAAGGAACAAACAGGAGCATCAGAAGGCGCTCGGAACTTTGATTCCATATGATGAGGCGGGGGAGGAGGAGGAGGAGAAGGGCGTAGGGTGATGAGGATGATGCTTAGACTGATGAGTTTCGGGAAAAGGATTTGTTGTTGTTGGTGGTGGTGGTGGTAGTGAGGAGGAGGAGGAGGAGGAGGAGGAGGAGGAGGAGGTGCAGTAGGAACGGAAATTCAGGCTGAGCAGGAGGGTGATGAATTAGAGTATGGAGTGTATAATGAGGATGGCGAGGAGGGAAACCATGAGTTGAGAAGGCGGATCGCACTGGCAGGGTCACGCCCTTTGGGAGTCGCATTCGTGCGTCTTTCACCTAGGTGCTCGACATGCTGAGCGATATCGGCGAGGACGTAAGCGTCAGCTCCCTCTGCGCTGGCCCGCTGTGCGACATGCTGGGGGTGGGCTCCGCCAATGGTGAGGTGCCACCGATCGCGGGTCATGGCACTCATAGCGCAGTGTTCATTCCCAACTTGGTTGGATCTCGATTTTGTATGTTCGGTACATTATTGGCATGCTAGTGGTTCTGTGCTGTGCAATCGGAGCAATCGCTTCCTGGCGAGCCTTTATTGGCGACTTTCGTGTCACAATGCTGTACAACCCGCAGTCCTTGACAATGTTGCGCTGGTTCGCGTAGACGGCAGTATGTTCTCAAGGGCTTTTTCAATTTTACCAGGGACGCTGCTTGAAATCTCAGTGATGCCATTGACTTGCCAAGCTGGCACTGTCGTGTTCTGTGTGTTTGTGTGTGTGTGTTCTCCGGAGCATCAGAAGTTGGAGGTGTCTACTTGCCAAGGTTTGCGTTCATAGTTGATGGTTGACTTCGCATGGCCGCGCACCAGACAAGCACATTCGGCACGGCCCGTTCGCTGGCAAACAAACATGATGGATCATGGTGGCTTGATGTGTTTTACGTGCGATGTGACAATATTCCGAACATTTGGATGGGACTACCTGCCAGGGGGCCACGGAGTTCACGATGTACGTGTTGGCTGCGCGTGCCAGGCTCGAAAGCTGGCCTTGTCCGTCTTCGCACCCTTCCCACTCCCCTGCTGTGGGTGCGCTAGGCGCCACACCCTCCACATCCTCTTGTCCTTGTCCTGCTGGTTACTCTCTGTGGGCCCCTATTGCCGTGTTGCCAAAGAGAACATATTGTGTTCTTTGTCATGCCGTTTCGCCCAAGGTTGTGAATGATTTTGTGAACCGTAATGCGATGATTCATATTACCCGCCGTATGCGGGTGTTCGCAGCCGTCCCAGTAACAGTTGTGGTTCGGTGTCCTTTCCGGATTTGCAGAAGAGGCGACTTCGCTTTAATTCTACGTTTGCATTCAAGCAGACGGGCCGCTCTGGTGTCAAGACTTTTGCATACACGCCGTTGTTGTAAATGCCGGTCTCGAATGCATGGGTAAGTCTGCCTGATGTTGTAGGCGGGCAGTGGGCGGTGGGTGGATGGCTGCGCGTGTGGGTTGGGAATGGGAGGCGCGACGCCATTCATACACAATCTTACCAGCTACACGGTTGATGATGCATGCCTGGACCCCTTCGCATGGTTTGTTCCTCCACCTCTGGCTCATCCGCCCGACTTGTCTCAGCAGGCCTGATTTCGAGTGTGCCTTGGCAGTGACGGAGATGGATCCCAACGAGCCGCCGGCAATTTCTTTGTGGAGGCAGGGCTTTTCTCTGTCTGCCCCATGCGTATATTGCCCGAGCAGTGTTCTTACTTCGGTCACTACGGAATCAGATGGTTCCGCCAAGGCTTCGCCACGTTTCCGTCCGTTGCCGTCTCGCTGCCGCCCGCCGCGTTTGGGGGGTTCCCCGAGGTTTCGTCACATTGCCGCCTCGTTGCCGCCTCCTTGTCGTTCACCGCGCTTGGGAGATTCGCCGAGGTTTCGCAACATTGCCGCCTCGTTGCCGCCCACCGCGCTTGGGGAGTCCGCCAAGGTTTCGCCACGTTGCCGCTTGTTGCCGCCTCGTTGCCGCCCACCGCGCTTCCGGGGCCCCGCTGAGGCTTCGCCACATTGCCGCCCGTTGCCGCTCCTTGTCGCACACCACGCCCTTGCGGTCCGCCGAGGTTACGCCTTATTGCCGGATTGTTGCTGCCCACCGCGTTTTGGGGGGTCGCCGAGGTTTCGCCACGCTGCCGCCCGTTACAACTTTGTTGCCGCCCTCCGCGCTTGGGGGGTCGCCGAGGTTTCCCCACATTGCCGCCTGTTTCCGTCCGTTGCCGCCCGCCGCGTTTGAGGGGTCCGCTGAGGTTTCGTCATGTGGCCGCACGTTGACGCCGCGCTGCTGCCAGCTGCGCGTGGGGGGTCCGCCGGGGTCTCGCCACATTGCCGCCACGTTGCCGCCTCGTTGCCGCCCAACGCGCTTGGGGGGTCCGCCAAGGTTTCGCCACGTTGCCGCCTGTTGCCGCCCACCGCGCTTGGGGAGTCCGCCAAGGTTCGCCACGTTGCCGCCCGTTGCCGCCTCGTTTCCGCCCACCGCGCTCGGGGGATCCGCCGAGGTTTCGCCGCATTGCCGCCCGCTGCCACCTCGTTGTCGCCTCGTGTCCGTTATCTCTAGCAGCATAGTTTGCACCACATAGCTTGCGCATCCACGTTGAATCATTTTCTGTTTGCCGTCCACGCTTGTACCCACACGCGCATAGTTGTATATACATATGTATATTTGCAGTGTTGTATTCAAGTGTGCATGCATATATGCAACTACGAGTCATTGTGTCGTCTGTTGGTTCTCGCGTTCTTGCTATATCCCTGTATTTTCCTGTGCATGCCGATGTATACATCGTATACTCGCCTCACGCCCGAAGGAGCAGCAGAAGGAGGAAACACACAGTATCGAGAGGACGGGCAGCACCAGGAGCAGCACGGGAAGAGTGCGGGCGACGAGTCATGTGAGGGGAAAGGCGCAGGAGGAGGAGGAGTACCATGTGCGTTGTTTTGTTGTTCGCGCGGGTTCTCTCTCTCTCTCTCTTTCATCTCTCTCTCTCTCTCACTTTGTTCTCTCTCTCTCTCTCTCTCTTTCTGTTCTCTCTCTCTCTCTCTCTCTTTCTGTCGATGTAGATACCCCTCGGTGGCCCGCCTCTCCCGAGGGCTCTGGACCTCGATCGGGCCCTCGTCTGGTGCCGACCGGCCTCGTCCGCACCTTGCACCTCCTCTTCTGGGGGGTCTCCTGCTGTTGCCACCGCGGCTGGTCCTTCGCCCGTGCGTCCCCTCATCAATATGCCTCTTCTATTCTCTGTGAGCAAGCTCCTGCTGTCTCCGCAGCTTCTCTGCCCAAGTGCCCCCCGTCGGCCGCGCGTGCGGGCGCCTTATGCAGGCGGTCGCACAAGCGGCTCTCAGGGCGCTGGGGAGATTTTGTTCAGGGGGCTGCGGGCCGCGCTCTACGAGCGGCTCGTGGCTGCCCCCCTCTCTGTGCTTCAGGACCAGGGGCCTCCATCGCCTGCCTGGTCCATCCAGCAGGCGGACTCGTCCGAGGGTGAGGGGGCCTCCTGCCCTCTCCCTTCGGCGGGTTCCACCTGCCCCACCGTCTGCCTCGGGCTGGCGGTGGACCTGAGCGGCGGGGTCTCTCCCTGGCTGCTCAGCACGGTCGCCGCCCTCCTCTGGGTGACGGCCGCCTGCAGCGCCTGCGCGGGCTGCTGCCTCGGGCTGCTGGGCCCGTACGTGTGGCGGAGGCTCTGGCCCTCCGCCTGGCCGCGCGGCGCGGTTTCTGCTTCACCTGAGCAGGACCGCCGTGCGGCGCGAGCGCTGGCCTACGGGGTTCCGCCTCGACCTCAAGCGCTCGAGCGGGCAGACGCCCAGCGTGCGGGCGGCGGCGTCCACGGCGGCGCCCACTGATGGCGGAGCTGCCACCAGTTGGCGGAGGGCCCCTTTGGCCCGAGCTCTACCCTTTCGCTGCGCCCACGGCGCGCGACTACGCACGATGGCGCCTAGACGACGGCGACACCAGCTGGGCGGCTATCCCCCTCGCCTCTCGAGAAGGGGGCATCCTGCTGGCCCTGCCTGGCGCCTTTCGCTCTACAGCGGAGCTCGAGGCTGCCGAGGCGGATGGCTTTGCTGGGATGATAGGCCCCTTCCAGCTAGTGGACGTCCAGCTCCAGGGGGCCGCTTCACGGCCGCTCGCCACTACCGCATCCGTCCTCGTTATAGATATCGAGGTTGCCGAGCTCGAGCTCGAGTCGCTGTACCCTCTAGAGGTCGGCGACGACGCAGGCATCGTTCCCTTCGCCGAGGTGCGCAGCCGCGTCTATTGGCCGCATCCTTCGGGGGTTCGGGTGCTTCGCGAGGGCTACGCTCGTTTGCACGGCGCCCCGCCTACCGCAGGGGAAGAGCCTCTCCCAGGGGCCGATCGGGCTACCCCCTACCACTCTGCCGACGAGATGGAGGAGCCCGAGGGGTTCGCGGCCGACGGGGAAGCCGACCGCGCGGCCCCAAGTGCGCGAGCCCCCGCGGTCGCTGGAGCGCCGCGCGGCCCGCCCGCCAAGCGCGCTGGCGCCGCCGCGCCGCCACGGGTCGCGGGTCCTGCTCCGATTGCTCCTGGTGCTCCTGCGGCGTCTCTGGACGACGGGGCTCCCATGACCCGCGCCGAGGTAGCTGCCGAAATGCGCGCCTTGCTTGCAGCCCACGCGGCCTCCACGATGGTCGGCGGACCCGAACCGCTGGGCCCCGCTCCGGCTGCCCGGAGCGCTCGGCCCGAGGTGCCTCAGCTTTTCAGCGACGAGGCGGCGCGCCTCGGGCTGGATCCTGCGGGGATCGAGGCCGTCTTGTCCCACGCGCCCGTGGCCCCACATCGGGTCTCCGCGCGCCCCAAGGGACCCACCTCCGCGCTGGTCTCGGCGTGGGAGAAGGCGCGCTCTCTTGCTGTCCCTCGGGCCCCTTCGTCCGCTTTCGGACCGATGGGCCCCCCGCCGCCGCCTGGGCTAGCCCATCCCGCTGCGGTCGACGGCTTTGCCGAGGCGGGCGGCGCCGACGGGTTAGAGCCGCCCCTTGCGGCCAATCCGACGGACTTCAGCCTCATGCTTCAGTGCCTGCACCAGTCCCTTTCCTTGCAGCAGGGGCGGGGCCATCGCCCAGCCTTCCACCCGCTTCTGGGGACCCTGAGCGACCAAGCTCAATCTCCGCCCGCGACCTCGGGCGACCCCGCGCACGCATCGGCTCAGATGGGGGGAATCGCTCGGAGGCGCGAGTGGCAGCAAGCGCTGATGCAGCACGGCCCCGACGTGCGAGGACTGATGAAGGAGAATTTGGCCCGCGTTCTGGGCGTGGAAGTCAGCGCCGTGACCCCCATGGCCATGCATCAGTACTTTCGCGAGCACAGCCCCCTCGGGGCTCAGCCGTCGACGCACGAGTTGTTGACGCATTTTGCCTTCCTCAGCGCCGAGCTGTGGCGGGCCTGCGAGGAGGGCAACCCCGAGAGGGTCCAGACCTTGCTGACTTGCCAGTGCATGTTCATCGACCAGTTGGCGGGGGACCGCGGCTACCTCGAGGCCGCTTGGTTCCTCACGGGGCTGGAGCCTCCCCCGTGTCGCGTGACCAGTCGTCACACGGAGCGCGAGGCCCAGACCCCGTTTTCACCCCTAGTGGATCCTCGCTGGCTGTCGGCGCAGGGCGAATACATGAAGGAGCTGCAAGCATTTCGGGCGCGCCTCGACGCCGAGCGCGCCGTCGCGCTCCCCAAGCATCCACCTCATCAGCCCAAGCAGCCCAAGGTCTCAAAGCCCCCCTTCAAGTCTCAGGGTGCTCCCAAGGCCCCGAAGGCGGTGCCCAAGAAGGACTGAAGATGCCCTTGGCGCCCGCCTTCTTGGAGGGGGGGCCTTCGCGTGGCCGGGGTACGCCGCCGCAGACAGTCTGCACCGACGCTGCTACGGCTGCTAGGCGTGTTTGGGCGCAGCGAGGGCGTGAGGGTAGGAATGCGCTCCTCCAGCGATGCTGTTGCGGCCCCGCAGGGAGGAGTACGTTCCGCCACCACGCCCCTCGCTCTGCTCCGAACCGCCCCTCGGATCCATTCGGCCATTTTGGCCGTCACCTGCCTCAGTCGAGCGCTCCCCCCATGGGGCCTGCAGCCCCTGAGGTTGGTGTTCTTGCTGGTGCTTGTTCTCCTTCAAGCACCCCTGCTGCTCTTGCCAACGTCGCGCCATTTGTCGCTGACTTGTCTGCCTTGCTGCGCCTGTTTCCAGGCGCGAACATTGATATCGCCCACTGGGCGGCAGCGCTGTCCCAGGTTGGGATGGGTGCTCGATGTTCTCTTGGATCTTTCTCCCGCTCATCAATGCGTGCAATGGACAGGGACGACCCGTACCTTTTGGGGCCGCCTCCCCGCGATCCTTGGCCGTGCCCGCCTGCTCCACCTCTTGGTCCCCCGCCTGACGGCTTGTCGGCGAGGCGCAGGGAGCGCTGGAGATTGCGGCGCGCGGCGCGGACGCTCGCGCAGTATTCTGTTATTGCGTTGAACTGGCTCACTTTGGGTCATCCTAGCCTCGCTCCCGCCGAGGCTCGTGTCCGCGCCACGGTCTCGCCCTGCCAGGAGGGCGTCCGCACCCGTATCGAACGGTTGTGTCGGATCGCAGTTCGCCTTGCCCGTGGCGGCAAGAGCGACTTAGGTCGAGCCTTCGCCAAGTTCGACTCTACTGAGGTCTCGCTCCATGGCCTGGCCACCCATGTTGCAGCTTTGGAGGCCTCCTTCACCTCCTCTTCTTCCGTGCCCGCCCCCATGCGGCACTGCCCGACCAGCGCTCCTTCCGTGCCTGGTTCGCTGGCGTCTGCGGCGGCTTGGGACTCCACCCAGGTCGAGCCCTTCGATTTAAAAGTCAGGGCGTCTCGCATTAAGTGGGATTACTCGCCAGAGTTTGATCCCATTCCATTTCTCTCTGACGCTCGAGTCCGCGAAGCGTTCATCAATCCAGAGGAGATGCGGCTCCCGGCGTCAGAGTGGCCTGCTGGCCAAAAGGGGGCGCGTGTCCATATGGACCGCGCCGAGCTGTGGGCCCTGCTCCAGAAGTGGGATGCCTGCGGCGCCCTGTACCTGACTCCTGCTTCGGACCTCGCCTGGGATGAAGCCTGCGGAGCTTTCAGGGTACCGAAGGACAGCGACTTCGACAGGCTGATCCTGAACCCAACGGTCGTGAACAGCCGCTGTGCCTCAATCTCGTCCAGCACCCAGCGCCTTGGCCAGGGTTTCCTGCTGTGCCGTTTGGGTCTGGCGCCTGGGGAGTGGCTGGCAGTTTCTTGCGACGACCTACGGGAGTTTTACTACACTTTCCGCGTTCCTCCCGCGCGCGCCAGGCGTAACGCCCTTCGCGTTCGTCTGCCATCATCCCGCTTCAAGGCCTTTCGAGCCTGGCGCCCCGAGCTCGAAGGTGTGGACGTCGCGCCTTGCCTCAATGCTCTAGCGATGGGCGACAACATGGCGGTGGAGATTGCCAACTCTGCACATGAAGGCGTCTTGCACAGCTTCGGGGCCTTGCGGCCTCACGAGCAGGTTGTCCACCGCTCGCCCTTCCCGCGGGGACCGTTTGTCGAGATGCTGAATATTGATGACCATACAGGTTTTCAGAAGCTCTCGTGGCATGGCTCCGCTCCTCGCCCCGACGACCCCTGTCGTCGTGATCGTGAGGTCTTCGCCGCCTGCGATGCAGGCTACCCGCGCGTGGGCCTGATTCAGCATCCAGGCAAGCGCGCGCGCGGCGAAACGCACAAGGTGGTGGTGGGCGCCGAGGTGGAAGGGCGCATAGGCATCGTCTGCGCTCCCTTAGTGCGGACGGTGGCCTTGTGCAGGCTGACCCTGATCCAAATCTACCTCGGCATCACCACACGCTCCCTGTTAGCCTCTCTTGTGGGCTGCTGGGTCCAGGTGTTCCTCTATCGCCGTCCGATGCTCGCCATCTTCACGCACGTCTACAACTTCCTGTCGCGCCTGGCGACCGAGGAGGGCATTGAATACGACTTGCCTCCTTATGTTCGCGACGAGCTTTTGGCCTGCACCTTTTTAGCCTTTACGGCTATAACCGACCTTCGGGCGCAGCCTTGCCCCGAGGTGTTCGGTGCGGACGCGTCTCTCGGCTGGGGGGGCGTTGTCCGCGCTCCTATCAGCCCGCAGCTCTCCGCCGAGCTGTGGCGCAGATCGGAGCACGGGGGGTGGCACACGATCCTGCACAATCGGAGCCTCCTCGCCGTACTCAGCCGCGGCGTGCCCTTGGGCCCTGAGCTCACCCAACTGCATCGCGACCTGGGGCTCCCGTCTATTGAGCCCCCCGTCGCGCCGCGTTGGGTCACCGAGCTATCAGAGGCGCTGCGCTTTCGGCTCGCGTACAAATGGGAGTTTCGCATGCCCCGTCACATCAATATCCTTGAGACAACGGTGTATAAGAGCTTGTGCAAGTACTGCTGTATTCGCCTCCCTGACTCTCGTATCCCCGTTCTCTTGGATTCAAAAGTGGCTTTGGGCGCGACCGCGCACGGGCGCAGTAGCTCTCCTGGTCTATCTCACGTTCTTTCGACCACTTTGCCCTATGTGATAGGAGGAGGTTTATATATGGGAGGCATGTACGTGCCTACGGACGTGCACAGGGCCGACGACCCCACGCGGAACCGTGCGGTGAGGCCCCCGTCCCGTGACCCTCCCGCCTGGTTAGTTGAAGCAGAGAGAGGAGAATTTACTCGCTTTGATTGCATTGCGTACGCCGACTCCCGCTCGTCATTCCCTACTTGTCTCTGGGGCCGATTTGTTGCGCAGCTTGTGGCTCGAGGCCCCGAGGGGCTGCTCAGCCACCGCTGGGCGGCCGCCCCCCCCCCCCCGGAGGGCGCGGGGATGGCCGCCGACGCCGCCAGCGACGGCGCCCAGGGGGAGGCACCTGACCCCTCGGGCGCCGCCGAGAGCAGCAGTGAAGCTGCTCTCGCCAGCGGAGAGCGTCGCGGGCCTCGCAACGCGCTCTTCGCGGATAGCGAACGGCCTCTCGCGTCCTCGGCAGACGCCACGCCAAAAGCGTCTGCCTCCGCGGAGGGCGGCTCGCCCGGCCCCGACCCTGGCGCCGCCAGCGCAGGATCGGCTCCCCAGGCCGCCAAGCGTGCTCCGCCACTGGCCCTCCGCTCCAAGGCCGCGGCGGCCCCTCCGCCTGCTATCGGGGTGGGCTCGTCGCGCGTCGGCTCGCGGGAAGCGCCAAAGGGGGCCTCAGCAGCTACCCCCCGCACCTTCCAGCGAGCGGCCAGGGTGAGCGCCTCTCGCCAACTGCTTGGCGTAGTGGACGGGGCCTCGCGCGGCACAATTGAGGCCGCCTTCAGGCGCCAGTCCCTAGTCTACCATCCAGACAGGACTCCCGCGCACCTGGGCGCCGACGAGCGAGCAGCCCGCGCGCTGAAGTGGAAGCAGCTCTGTGACGCCAAGTCAGTGTTGCCCCAGGCCGTCTCGCAGGCCGCCGCGCCGCCCGATGTTCCTAGCACGGGCGGCGACGGTCCTGCCGCCCGCGCCTACGCCCGGGCCAAGGCGGCAGGAAAGGGCGCCCGCAAGGGCAAGCTGGCTCCAGGGTCGACCATGGCCCTTCAGGCACTCGAAGAGGCGGTCTCCTCGCGGGTCGCCCTTGCGAGCGCCGAGCTGGCCCCTCGGGCTGCCCTCCCCGCCTCGGGCGCGCCTCTCCCGAGGGGCGGGGTTTCGTCTGCCCTCGCGACGCGGGCGGCTGAGTCGGATGCCATCCTCGTCTCCGCCGTGTCGCGCGGCCGCGTGGAGCTCGACGCACTCCGCACCGCGCGTGCCGACGCCACCAGGCGCACGGTGCAGGCTCCTGCACGCGGCGAAGGAGAGCGTGCCGTCGCTCGTGCCGAGCTCGCGGAAGGGATGGCCGATCGCGCCTACTTCCGACGCGTGCGCGAGGCCGCCAGTCGAGAGGCCGCGGGCTTGCCGCGCACTGCTCCCGTCCAGCTGGGTCGGGATTGGCGCAAAACCTTGCGCGCCGTCCTGCACAACGCTGAGGTCTCGACGGGCCTCGCCATCGCAGAACGTGCCGCTCGTGCTGGGGACGCACCCGCGTCGTCCACTGGCCGCTCCTTGGCCGAGGTGGAGGCTGAGGACCCGCGCGCCTTGGCAAGGCCCGCCGACGACCCTGCGTCCAGCTTCAGCCGTCGTGAGCGGCGCGCGGTCCGCGCCCGCCTGGGCCCGCGGGATGAAGCGGTCGAGGACCAGCCCAACCGCGGTGGTCACGCGCCGCACTCCGCCTCGCGCACGGGCGCCGCGCGCACCAGGCGCGCCGCCAGGCAGCGGCGGGCTTCGATGGCGGCGCTCCCCGCCCCTGAGGGGGGGGCCGCCACGGCGCCTGGCCGCAGGGCGCGTCGCACTGCCAATGCGCGCCGCTGGGCAGGCGCGGCACGCCCCAGCTCCGCCGCGGGAGTGGGCTCCCCACCGCGGAGCCGCAGCCCTGCCCGCAGCCGTACGCGGTCTCCAAACCCGTACGGGACCGACCGCACCTCTCCCTCGGGGGGCTGCTCGTCGCCTCCCGTCGACGGCCCGATCTCGCCCGAGGAGCCGTCGGAGCCGCCTGCGGGGGAGGCATCGGAGGGCCCGCACACTCCTGACGGGTCCCCGCCCGCGAGCGTTCGCAGCCGCTCGAGAGCGGAGCCCGCGTGCGACGAGGACTCTCCGACGGAGCTCGAGGACGTCGTGCTGAGTGCCCTCGCAGACTCCTCGATGGACCTCGAGCGCGTCGTGGCGGGCCTGAACCCCGAGGTCCTCCGCCGCCTGCAGGCGGCCTTCCCTCGCCGCTCGGGGGCCTCTCCGCCCGCCGCTCGCGCCTCGGTTCGCAGTCGCTCTCGGGGCCGCGGCACGCGTGTAGGCTCCGAGACTCCGCGGCCCGTGCCCTCCGCCGCCGCCGCCGCCCCCTCACCGCTCTGGTGGGCGTGCGGCGTCGCGATCCCGCGCGTCGACCGCAGGCCAGGGGCTTAGTCGGGCCGTCGCGCGCGGCTCCTCTCGCGCGCCTTCGCGTCAGGCGACGTCGCCTCGGCGTCGCGAGGTGCGCTCCCCTCGAGTCGCTCCGAAGCGGCGCCCGAGCCCCGCTACTGCGCAGCGGCCAGCCACGTCCCGCCATGGTGCGAGCTCGGGCGACGCCCACGCAGACAGCTCCCGCGCGGACTCCGCTGCTCAGGCCCCTCAGTCTTCGGTAGGCACGCGCTCCTCCAGCGATGCTGTTGCGGCCCCGCAGGGCGGAGGGCGTACCGCCGAGGAAAGGGGGTCTTCGAGCGGCCCCGCGCCTGGCCGAGATTCAGGGCACGAGCTGCATCCCAGCGGCTCCCACAGCGGCGACGCTGGGAGCGCCGCGGCTGCAGCCTTCGCAGCGCGGCGCACGGCCTCCGCGGCCGTTGAGCAGCCCTTGCCTCCAGGGGCCGCCACCGCCCTAGCGTGGCGTCTCAACCTCGGCGGTGAGAAGGTCACAGTGGTGAGGTGGGGGCCCGCCTGGCAAGCTGCCTTCCAGAGCGCGGCGTCGTGGCTGAGGTCTTTCGCACCCGCAGGGGCCGCCGAGCCCGAGGGCAGAGATGACCTGCACTGCCTCCTGCAGGCCTTGCACGCCTATAAGCGCCTGTTTCAGACAGGCGGCGCCGAGCCGATCGACGAAGCCTCGTGGTTGCATCCTTACGTGGCCGCCGTCGAGCCCGAGGCTATCCCCGCGGGCGCTGACCTCCAAGCCATGGGGGCGGGCGCCATCCGTGGCATCGGGCTCGGCTCAAAGATCGAGCACAGGAGGCGCGCGGGCAAGTTGGCCTGCCTTTTCGACCTTCTGTACCACGTGCAGGACGGTCACGGCGCCATCCCAGCAGCGCTGTGGGGATCTCATTCCCCTCCGTCCGAGATCCTCGACGCGTTCGCGGAGGTGGTGCCCGTTCCACATCATTCGGGCCTCACGTCCTCGGCAGCTCGTTCCGAGCTCGCCGAATCGGCCGCAGCTGCGCGCGCCGAGCCGCGCCCGCCCTTTGACTGGGCGACCCTCGAGGGAGGGGACGCTCTGCCCGCCGAGATCGAAGCAGGGGCTCGCCGTGCTCACCGTAACATGGGCGGATCCTTCACCTCGGCGCGGGCGATGCTGGCGGAGGCGTCGGGGTTCGAGACCGACGGGCGGGACACCCTCGTTCCGCCCTTCTACGCGTCCAGGAGCAGGAGGGCCGCCACGCTGATCAGCTCTCCCAGCCCTGGCCGCCCTGCGCTCATCCTGTGGTGCGTCTGCGGCCTCTGCATCTCTCTGGGAGCCGCGGCGCCGACCGCAGGCCAAGGGCTTAGTCGGGCTGCGCCTTCCGCGCCCGCTCGCCCTCCGCGCACTCCCTTCGTGCGCGATTCTCACCTCACCTCCGCGTATCTCGATCGTCGCTCGAGATCGATTGATGCGTTCGAACTGTGGTTAGCAGAACACACTGGCGTGCCGCCCGCCACTCTTTACCGTAGCGGGATACTTCTCGCCCGCTTCCTCGCGACCTTCGGCGTGTGGCTTCATGATGCAGGTTTCCCTCATTATATTCTGGTTCATGCCATCTTGGGAATCCAGAGCGCTCATCCGCATTGGAAGGCCTTTCTAACAGAAGCTTGGGACGTAGCGAAACAATGGAAGCTCGCGGAGCCGCCAAAGCTCCGCCCGCCCTTACCTCGCGCTCTGCTGCGCGCTATGGTCGGTCTCTGTTTCGCCTGGGACTGGCCTGTGATGGCGGCCTTGCTGCTCATGGGCTTTACGATGTTCCTCAGGCCTGGCGAGCTGCTGGCGTCACGCCGCTGTGACTTGTCGCTTCCTTGCGACCGCCTCGAAGTTGAAGGGGATGCTTTTTTCGATTCTTGTTCCAAAGACCAGGAGAACGTACCCGACGCAGCATGCTCGCTGCTCCGATCGGGGCACGGTGAAGATTCTGAATCAAGTGTTTGGGCGGTTGGCTTCCACCGATCCTCTCGCCCCTTTCGGTGCGAGCGGCTTCCGTACTCGGTGGAATCATTTGCTTTCGGCCCTGGGCGTCCCTCTTGCCAAAGCGGGTCAGGGGCTCAACCTGACGCCCGCATGTCTGCGGGGCTCTGGCGCAACAGACTTCTATATCGCTACGGAAGACGTCCCTCGCGTCTTCTGGCGGGGGCGTTGGCGTCAGGCTTCCAGTGCTGAGCGCTACCTGCAAGCCGCCGCCGCTTCCACAGTTCTTGCTGCGCTGCCCGTGCCCGCACGGGCGCGGATCCTGTTCTTCGCCACCGCCAGCGACCGCCTTGTCGCTTCATTTCTCCAAGTCGGCCCCGCCGCTTGGCCTGCCCTACTTGCGGCCGCCCGCCGAAACCTTGTCACTTCGCAAGGTCCTTGAGCACGGGTATGGCTGCCTCGCCGTCGTCGGCGAGCAGGCGGTCTCCCCCGCCTGACGCGCGGCGCCCCGGCACGAGCGCGCGGGACGGGCCTGCCCATTTTGGGCCGCCCCGCGCGCGCGAGCCGCGGCCGCGCTCGGAGACAGCTCGCTAGCGCGCGAGCGGGAGAATGCCTCTTCTATTCTCTGTGAGCAAGCTCCTGCTGTCTCCGCAGCTTCTCTGCCCCCCTCCCTCCTCTCCCAATCTAAGGCTGATGGGCGCTGCCTCGCCGTCGTCGGCGAGCAGGCGGTCTCCCCCGCCTGACGCGCGGCGCCCCGGCACGAGCGCGCGGGACGGGCCTGCCCATTTTGGGCCGCCCCGCGCGCGCGAGCCGCGGCCGCGCTCGGAGACAGCTCGCTAGCGCGCGAGCGGGAGAATCTTTCTGGTTTCGACCGGCCTCGGTCTGCACTCGCACCTCTTTGGAGGGTCTCCTGCTGTTGCCACCGTAGCCAGTCCTTCTCCCGCGCGTCCCCTCATCAATATCCTGCTCGTCCTGCTCCTCCTCCAGAATCACGGCTCTGTGTGTTTCCGTCGTCGTTTCTGGCTCCAGGGGCCTGCTCCTGAAAACCCCGCCGTCGAGCCAGCGCCACGAGTGCCGTGCTCAGAGACTTCCAGACGGGCCTCCCCAGGCCAGAAGCTACTCACACAAGAGTACCTCCATGGATGGCAATGGCAGTATGGCCCCAGCGGAGGCACATGCCGCTTAGCACGTCTCTCCGCGGACTTGGCCCTCCACGCCTCGGCGCGACACGCTATCCACTATCTGGTCCCCCAGCGTCAACGTCTCGAGCTTTGCCGAGCCTCCCGCCCCGCTGTGCGGAGCGACGCGCTATCAGCTCGCAGGGCATAGCGTATCGCCCGGGGCCGCCGCGGCGACACGCTGAGCAACAGTTCCTTTCTGCAGGCAGCTTGTGAACAATTCGGTCTGCGCGGCGTTGAATTGCACTGCGTGCAGGAGAGGATGACCCGCAAGGAGGGGGCGCATGGCAGTGCCATGGGAACTGATGTCGAGCACGCCAGGACGCACAAGGTCGCGGAGGTCGACGTGGGCGCCTCACGACGACGTCCGCCCAGCTGCATCATGACGTGCGCTTACAGGTTTTTGGTTCGAATTCTTTGGCGGGCTCTACGGCAGCATGTCCTTGTTGGATTGGGCACCGTGGCAGGCGTGCTAGGGCGAACTGACAAGCTTAAATCGATCAGAGTCGAAAGTGGACGAGCACATTTCTCGGAAGTTGACTGGGTCCGCAGAGAAAGGATTTCTATGACTACAAGGTCGCCTTGCGCCCTCCGAAACACGCTCCCCCACCTGATCTCGACGACAGGGAAAAGCTTCGTCACCAGTTTCACCAACCCGCTCGTTGCGCAGGAGTTCCAGTCGCTGCTCGTGGACAGGCTGTTTCAGTGGGTGGTGCCACGTGACTTTCAGGTCCACCCTATTCGTATTATTGGATATCTTCTGCCGGATGCACGTGCTCGGCAGAGGGCGGCGTCACACGTGCGAAATGATTCCCAAAAGTTGCTGCGTGAGCTTGGCGCCAATCTGCAGGGGTTCATACGCCGCGGCGGCTACCCGTGCGCCATCAGCTGGTACTCGGACTGTAATTTGCACTGGTCGTGCACCTTTGGAGGTCTTGACCAACGCGCCCGGCGCTCCAGACCCTTCCTTTCTGAGCCCCGCTCGCCGGGCATCTGGGGTCGGGCTGTATGAGAGAGCGTTTTCTGCCGCCGCCGGCGGGGGGGCAGGGCTCCGGACCCCCCGCCCCCCTGGGCAAAAGTAGTGGGTGGGGGTCTGGATCCCCCCCCCCCAAGGAAACTTAGCGGGGGGGCCTCGGACCCCGCCCCACTTGAACGGCGACGGCGACGGCGACGGCGACGGCGACAACGACGACGACCCCGACGACGACGATGACGTCGATGACGCGCGACGCACGACGCACCACGCACCACGCACGACGACGACGCTGGCGCCAGCGACGAAGCAGACGCCGACGACGACGACGCAAGGCAATGGCGACGACGACGACGGCGACGACGCCGACGACGACGACGACGCCGCCGTTGACGACGACGGCGACAGCGGCGACGCCGACGACGTCGACGACGTCAACGACGACGACGCCAACGACGACAACGATGATGTCGCCGACGACGACGCCCACGACGACGACGACGCCGACGCCGACGACGACGACGCCAACGCCGACGCTGACGACGACGACGATGACGACGACGACGACGACGGCGGCCACGGCAGTGACGACAATGACGACGACGCTGACGATGGTGACGACGGCGGCGACGACGCCGACAACGACGACGCACGACGACGAATCACGACGCGCGACACGCGACGCACGACGACGACGACGACGAGGACGTCGACGATGACGACGACGCCAGCGCCGAGGCTGACGCCGAGGCTGACGCAAACGACGACGACGACGGCGACGGCGACGACGACGACGACGTCCACGACGACGACGATGCCAATGACGCCGACGACGACGACGACGTCGCCGACGACGCCGGCGTCGACAAAGCCGACGGCGACGTCGACGGCGACGGCGACGACGACTACGACGACGACAACGTCGACGACAGCGACGATGTAGACGACGACAACGACGACGACGTCGACGCCGACGCCGACGTCGACGACGACGCCGACGCCGACGTCGACGACGACGCCGACGCACGACGACGACGCACGACGACAATGCACGACGACGGCCACGACGCCAGCGCCGACGCCGACGTCGACGATGACGACGACGCCTGGCGACTGCGACGGCGCCGGCGCCGGCGCCGACGACGACGACGCTGGGCGACGGCAACGACGAAGACGACAACGACTACGACGACGCTAACGATGACGACGACGACGATGACGGCCACGCAGATGACGACGACGCCGCTGCCGACGACGACGACGACGCCAACGATGACAGCGATATTGCCGACGACGACGACGCCCACGATGCCGACAAAGATGACGCCGACGACGACGCCGACGCAGACGCCGATGCCAACGACGTCGATGACGACGACGACGACAACGACGACGGTGGCCACGGCGACGACGATACTGACGCCGACGACGTTGACGACGACGACTGCGACGTCGCTGACGACGATGACGGCGGCAACGACGGCTCCGACGCCGACGCCGACGGTGACGTCGCCGACGCTGGCGACGACGACGGCGGCCACGGCAACGACGACGACGACGCCGACGCTGGCGACGCCGACGACGACGACGCACGACTTACGACGCACGACGCACGGTGCATCCCGACGGCGACGACAATGATGACGACGCCGACGCCGAGGCCGACGCCGACAACGACGACGACGACGACGCAGGCGACGACGATAACGACAACGTTAACGACGGCGACGACGCCGGCGATGACAACGACGCCGACGCCGACGATGACGAGGACGTCGACGATGACGACGACAATGCCGCCGACGACGTCGACGACGCCGACGACGGCGACGACGTCCACGAGGACGCGGACGACGTCGCTGGCGCCGAGTGCGGCGACGCCGCGGCAGATGCCGACGCCGACGACGACGCAAGGCGATGCCGAGGATGACGATGACGGCGGCGATGCCGACGATGACGCCGTTGACGACGACGACGACAACGTGACGCCGACGACGACGACGAAGCCGACGACGTCGACGACGTCAACGACGACGACGGCGCCGAGGACGACAACGACGACGTCGCCCACGACGCCGACGACGACGCCGACGACGATGCCAATGCCGACACTTACGCCGACGACGATGCCAACGACGACGGCGACGGCGGCGGCGGCAACGACGACAATGACGACGACGTCGACGATGACGACGACGGCGACGACGACTCCGACAACGACGACGCACGACGAGGACGACGCACGGCGCACGACACACGACGTACGCCGACGCCGCGGACGACTCCGAGGATGACGCCGACGAGGACGCCGACGACGGCGGCGACGGCGACGACGACGACGACGACGCCGAAAACGATGACGCCGACGACGACGATGCCAATGACGACGACGATGCCGACACTGACGACGACAACGACGACCACATTGCCGACGCCGACGCGGACTACGACGACGCTGGCGTCGACGACGCCGACGCGACGACGACGACGCCGACGACGCCGACTGCAACGACAACGACGGCGACAACGTTGTCGACGACGACGACGTGGACAATGACGACAACGACGACGCCGACGCCGACGCCGACTTCGACGACGACACGGCGCCCGACAAGGACGACGACGACGTGCGACGCACGACGACGGCCACGACGCCAGCGCTGACGCCGATGCCGACGGTGACGACGACGCTTGGCGACGACAACGGCGCCGACGCCGATGCCGACGACGACGACGCTGGGCGACGACGACAACGACATTGACGACGACGCTGACGTCGGCGACGGCCTCGGCGACGACGACGACGACGACGGCGATGCACACGACGACGACGACGTCGCTGCCCACGACGACGATGCCGAGGACGACGACAACGACGACGACGACGACGCCCACGATGCCGACGATGATGACGCCGACGAAGACGACGACGACACCGACGACGACGCCGAACACGACGATGAAGACGACTTCGGCGATGGCGATGACGACGAATCCGACGCCGACGCCGACGTCGCCGACGCTTGGCGACGACGACGGTGGCCACGGCAACGGAGACGACGACTCCGACGACGACGGCGCCGATGACGACGACGCACGACTTTCCGACGCACGACGCACGATGCACCCCGACGACGACGACAATGACGACGACGCCGAGGCCGGTGCCGTGGCCGAGGCCGACACCGACGACAACGACGCCGACGACGGCGACACCGTTAACGACGTTGACGACGCTGACGATGGCGACGGCGCCGACGCCGACGACGACGATGCCGACGCGACGACGACGTCGTCGGCGCCGACGACGAGGACGCAGACGACGACGTGATGCCGCCGACGACGACGCAGCGGACGAAAACGACGGCTGGCGCGGCGAGCGCAGAAATCGAGGGAGAGATGAATCGACGCCGCGCTAACGTTCATCTGCGCGGCCGGGGCCAAGGCCCCGCCGCGCCTCCCGCGCAGGGGCGGCCTCCGGGCCGACGGGCGCGCGCGAGCGCGCGCGCGTGTGCCGGCGGGAATTCCGCGAGGCATGCCAAGATGGCCAGGTTGCGTGCGTTCGCAAGGTAGACTCGCGCATTCGGAACAGTTATCCCGCGCAGAACGCGCGGCGCCTTCTCGGATTTCGTCGGGCAGGAAAGGTTCGCCATCGATTGGAATCCCAGGGGGCCTTGTTCAGTTTGGGGGGCATTGCTGGCCGCGTTGCTACGATGGCGAACGGAGCGTTGCGCGGCCGTTTCACGCGCGGGAGTTTCGCCAATGCTGGGCGAGGGCGATTCGCCGTCCTGGTGCGGAGCTTGCGGGGGCCACTGGCCAAGCGCGTTCGCGCGGCTGGCCTCGGGCTGGTTGGTCAGTGAAGAGGGGTTCCGTTGGCAGGCGCGCGCAGCGCAGCCGGCGAGGCCATCTTCTCCGCTTGACTTGAACTCTAACAGCAAGCGTCCAGCTACCCTCCTTCACCTGCTCCATGCTTGTGGGGCCTTCCAAGGCATCGCATGTTTCGTGCTTCTCGCGATTATTCGCATGTGTTTCCGCGGCGCGGGCTCGCGGCCAGCCGCGCTTCGCGGCGATTGTCTGCGGGCCCCCTTTCCTCGCCGCGCAAGGCGGAGTTGACCGCGTAGCCCGATTGAAGCACCGCCCGCTGCTGCTGGTCCCGGGGTTGAAGGGGTAAGCGGTCCGCGCGGGGCCAGCCGGGAGAAGACGAAATGTCGGCATCTGGAAAAGACAGGGGCCACGGCGGTGGAGGTTTCGTGGACGTCATCGCTGTTTCTGGGACGTGCGACGAATTTTGGAAGTTGCGAGAGGACAGCGTCGGGCGTTTCTGGGCCGCGCGCGGCCCCGGCCCGAAACGGAACCCCGCGGCATGCATCGGGCGTGGAGGTTCGCGAGACTGCGGGGCGTCGCGTTCGATGGGGCCCGCGCTCGCCCGGGCGCCGCAGCGTCGGCGACTTGTGCCTGCTCTCGCGCTTGCCCATAATATCCCATAATGGGAGTGCGCTCGCAGACCGCGGTGAATGCGTCGCCTGTCTCGCGCGCCGCGGGGGAAGGCTGCGCGCCGCCGTCGCGGGGGCCCCGCAACGGCGCCCAGCGGTTGCGGGCTGGCCCCCGTTCGGGCAGGCATTCGGCGAGGTCGAGGACTCCGCCCCCCAAGGCCCTGCGGGATTCTGCGCGGCGCCTGCCGGCGCGCGGGATGCATCTCGCGCTGTGCCCCGCGAGGTCCGCGCGCCCACCTGGCGGACTGACGTGCGCCTCCGCATGTTCTTCTACGACGCCGGCCCCAGCGGCGCCCAGCCGCGGGTCGACGCTGGCCAATCTGTCGGCCAGTCCTTCTACGCGAGGAATATTTGCAGATAGTTTGCAAAATAGTGTGGGGCGATTTCTGGAATGTTTGATAATTGAGTAGTTCATTGATTTTTGTCGCTGAAATCCGCCTGCAGGGGGACATACCCGACCAAGTGCTGGCCCAATGCGATCTCGACAGGCCCTCGCGCCAATGGCTTCGCGACCGCAAACCAGACTTGTCTTGCGTAAGTCATCGCCGCCTCGATGGTTCGCCCGCTCGCGCGCCCCATGCAAATTGCTAGTGTTTTCCGCGTGCGTGGGGGGCTTCGTCCTGGGCCGGCGCGCGCTCGACCTCGCCGTCTCAGTAGACGCGGGCGCGGCGCTCGGGGGCGCGACTGTCGGCCGGCAAGAAGTGGGCGCGTGCTTCTCTTAGCTGGGGCACCCCTTCCTGAGCATGCCGCGCTATTTGGCTTGTTTTGTGTTAGAACTGGTGGATGTCCAACAACCGAGTTAGTTGTCATGCCGCGCGCGAGAGCTGCCATCGGCATCCACTTTCGTGGCTCAGCATCTGTCCTTAATGCGCTTGGGCGGGGGGGTCGTCGGTGATCTCTGCTCGTGAACTGCGGCGGCGGTTGCGCGCGACTCCCCGAGCGCGGCTTTCCACTCGTGGCGTGGGCACGCCGCGGGCAGATCTCGCTGGCTCTGCGGACGGCCCTTACATGGTGTTCAGGAGCGTGTGTCGAGAATCAAACCGGCATGGTCCGCGAGCTTCACGCGGTGCTTTAGGCTTTTTTTGATGTCGGCGCATGTACGCAACGCTGTGATCATTAGCTATGAGGATTGCGATTTGGCGGAGGTTCAGAAGAGGTTCCAAACGGAGGGGGGCACCGTCACCTCGATCCAGGAATGCTTGGGCATTGCGGTCGCTTTGGGTGGATATTGACGTCGCGCGATGCTGCAGGGTGTTTTCGTTTGACCCTTTGGTTTTGAATGTGAGGGAGCCGCCGCTCAACCTGCCCTACGCTGCGCTGCGCATTTTACCGCCCCTTGAGTTGATGTGTCGCCAAGCAGCGTGCATGGCTGTTTGCAGCAATCGCATGTATCGCGGGTTAGTGGGCGTGTGCGATGAGAGAGTTGGGCCCGGCATGTGCTAAATCGCCCGCGTTTGGGAATTCACTTCCAACATTTACGCGATCGCTTACGCGCGTGAGGTGTCCGTGCCCGCGCCATGTGCGGCAGCCAGGTGTAATGCCCCCCTGTAGTTACGGGATCTCTTTCCATTAGTTCCATCGGGATGTGCTGGAGGACATGCGCGTGCACGCGCGCGCTGGATTACGTTTGGCTGCTGTTGCTTTTGATCTCTTGTTGTGCACGCAAGTGCTCATGAAGGGGAAGTGCCCTCAGTGGCAAGACGCAGCCTGCGGCCTGATGCGGGCCAGAGTTCGGGCAATGGCCCGCCTCTGCCCCGTTGCCAGAGGGCGGTACTACTATCCATGGGATGACCTTATCGTGGGGTCGTGGCGGCCATCCTCCCCGTGTTCCTTGTAATTATCCTGCTCCTCCTTTTGCTGTGCCTCTCCTTATTTCCTGTGCCACGATTGTCATCATATGTCCTCACATCCTTGCTCCTTCTGCTCGCGCTTACTGACGCAATCCGGGCGGTTCTGCTCTTGATCCCCAGATACTGACTGCGAGCTTTCGTTCATAGCGCGGTCACGGATATCCTCCTTCTCGGCGTCGCCCCTTGTGTCATCATCGTGTTTGATATTATCGTTCCTCCGTGTCATGCTCCTTCGCTGTCATTTGCTACCGCGTCCCCAAATCTGCCTCTTTGCGCGTGGTATCGCTTTATATCGGGTGAGACCTTCCCCCGCGTATTTCAACGATTGGTTCACCGATCCAAAGCTGCGCGGCTACACTTCAAGTCGTGTCACCAGGATTGTTTTGCATAGTTCATTTGCTCAGGCGATATGATTAGTCCCACGCAGTTTCCACGCAACAAACGAAACAGGCAGTTGGATCCATTTGAACCCCGCGCACATACAATGACACCGAATAGGGCACATGCTTCCCATGCGAGAGGATCACATTTGCCTGGGGATGCATGTTGGGGTTCCTGCTGTTGTTGATTCCCCGGCGTGTGCACAACAAGGTACATACGTAGTGCGATGCTGCACAAAGTGTGTGCATTGGTTTTTTTTTGGGGGGGGACCTTTTTGTACCGAGCGTCTTTCGTCACTCCCTATCCAAGTGGCGCCATGTAGCACCCATTCGCTCTGGATGGTGCTGGGCAGCATCAGATATCATCAGGTCGCCTCGCATCGCCTCGAGGATGGAGCGGATCGCTGGGTCCGCAATTTCAGAGGCATACTGTCCATATTCACATATGTATACATGTGCAAATCTGTACGTGTTGTGTATATGTTTACATTTTCGTAACCACATCGCTCACCGTCCTGCCCTTGTAACGCCCTTCCTGACCTCTCCCGCTCCCTTTTTCTCCCCTCGTCTAGGTCCCCCGCTCCCCTGTTCTTCCGCTTGATTCACACATCTGGCGCACGACAGGGGTATCGACGAAGCGGCGGATGCGCAGATGATCATCAATGTGGACAACTGCAGGATGCCAGCTATGGGATGTTTGGAGTAGGGCGAGGAGTATGATGGGGGATTTTGGGAGAAGAAGGAGAAGAAGAAGGAGCTCCTCCAAGGGCTCCAGCCTTTACGATCGGCGCTGTTGCTTGGAGGCGGCCAGTAGCAACAGGTTGAAGAGGAGCACAGAGTACAAGGCCGTAGTGGTCACACCTAGTTCCTCCAACAAGAATCGCGCCGCGAGTGGTATCCATACGTCGTAACCGTGTACAGCACCAGGAGTCCGGCGGTCACACACACAACCAGCACGCCACAACAGCAGCGTATGGCACTCGTTTTCAAACGGCGTCTTGAATACGTGTCCCTTGATTTTGTCAACATACACGCAACCACAAACACACACGCACACAAATACACACACGCGCACGCACGCACACAGAGACACACACACACACACAGACACACATACACAAACACACACACGCACGATTTTCCAGTGTCGCGAGGGACATCATCTGGACGTCAGCACTCGGAACAGAGGCTATGTCAGGATCCAGTGCGTGCAGTCCAGCACTGACGGTCTCGTGGAAAGGCTGGGGTCCCGACGAAACTCGCGGTACAGCAGCCGTCAATCGCTCCAGTCGCCTTGCCTCCAGCGAGGCCCGCCTGCGCACCTTCAGAATCCTCATCGGTGCGGGGGTCGCCCTGGCAGAGGGAACCTGCCCGATGCAAAGAGCGACGTGATCGGACCCGCGATGCAGATCCCCCCCTTCTCCACGTCGACAGTTATTCAGACATCCAGGTAAGAAGGCCGAGCGCATATAATGTAACTTCCCGCAGCTGGACAAGACATTCCCCCAGCGGCGACACGAACTCCACGAGTAGAGTCGCGATTGGCGGCAGCTCCGTGCGAGTCCACCGCGGGAGGCCCAAAGATTGGAGCACCAGACTCAGCTTTGTTAATGTCGCCGACGCGGTGTGCCTCGTTGTGACCGGCGGGGTGGCGGGCTCCGCATGCGCCGCCTGGCCCACAGGAGCATCACCCATGGCGACCTTCTCGAGCCGAGGGCCCGCTGCGGCCTGTACGACTGGTGCGTCGCTCGCCCGAGCAAAGCCGCCGAACGGCGTAATGTGCCGCGCACCATGCCGCGCTGCGGCGCCGCTGTGCCCTCCCAGGCCTGCGGCACCCCGCGGCTCGTTTCTGCCAAGCGGGCGGCACCGCCAGATTACGGTCGAGCCAGCTGCTGGGATTTGCCGCGCCGCTGCCGAGAATTCCCCTGAGCGCCTCTTCCCAGGAGGCATCCACCCAGGTGGTCTCCTGCCGCCGCCTGGACGAGCGGAGCACGTGCAGCATGGACTCTCTCTTGACTAGCACGCGCGAGGCCGGAAAGGACCAGCTGGTTTGAGACAGATTGAGACCAAGTTGAAACGGAACGGAGGAAGAGGCGGAGGTTGAGCACGAGGAGGAGCATGATGAGAAGAGGAGCAGGTGCGGGAGAGAGAGGGGGGGAAGAGGCAGAGAAGGGACGGGGCCGGGAGGGATGTGGGAGGGAAAGGGATAATGGAATAGAGGGGAGGAGAGAGAGAGAGAGGGGGAACAAAAAAAAGAGAGAGACAGACTCAGAGACAGAGAGAGACGCTTTTCTGCGAATCCCATGAGCACGCTGCAACGAGAGAGGTACTGCTGCCAGGCGGGCACCTCCGAAGAGATGCGAGTCAAGTCGCAGGCTGTGAGCACTCCCTGAGCCTGTGGACCGCCCTGGGCCTGAGCATCATGGAACGAACGCATGGGCGTGCGAGAGAGAGAGAGAGAGAAAGAAAGATACATATGGTGAAGGGAAGGGATGCTGACACTCAAGTGATGGGCCTGTCTTCCACCACCACCACCACCATCAGCTGGAGGGGGAGGGGGTCCTCCTCCTCCTCCTCCTCCACCTCCTCCTCCTCCTCCTCCTCTTCTTCCCCCCCCTTGATATCTGTTGAAGGATAAGGATGCTGACTCTCAAGTGTGGGGCCAGGCGGGCGCCTGGGCTGTGGGCCAGGCAGGCCGCGGGCCGGGCGGCGGCGGCGGCGGAGGGTGGCCATCCTCCCCTCCGGCTTCCTTCTCCCACGTGCGTTGCTTCGAGGGATGCATAGCTGGACTGACGAGAGAGAGAGAGAGAGAGATTTGTTTTCCAGGTAGGCCCTTGAGGCAGAACAGGCATCCCATGATAACACAGGCGGCACGGGCGGATGGCAGGCTTGCGTGTCGTAGCAGGGCACGTTTCTGGCGAGCTTGTCGGAGTGGGGGGAGGGGGGAGGGGCAGGAGAGAGGAATCCCACGAAACCGTGAGGACGACGGTCCTCCCGCTTCACCGTCCATGGTGGTGCTCCCTCCCACGGAGACGAGGTCGGCGCCCACGTGTCGTGGCAACGATATACAGAGCTATCCTATTGCTGGTCGAAGCTGGAAACGAGGTCGGGAACATAGCGAATCAGAATACGGAGCTCCGCATCCTATAGCTTCTTGACGCGCGCGGTGGTCAGCAAATGGATGGTGGGGGGAGGGGGGGGATGAGGGGGACGTCGGTGTATGTGAATCGGGGGGAAGGGCTCGAGGAGACAAACACCCACGTGCCAAACTCAGCGTTCGCCATACAACCAAAAACAACAACTCACCAGTGACCGATATGCTCTTCTTCGCTCCCGCTGGAGGCGGAGTGGCGAGAGTTGGGAAACAAGGGCGGTATCCCTTGACAAAAGGCCATGGCAGGGCTCATTTCGATTCCTCCGATCCGATTCGGTTCGACCTCGATGGCTTCCGATTCCGAATCGGTTCGGCTTCATATTCTGACTTGGATCCCGATTCCTCAATGCGGCCTTACTACTCTGCCGATTCGACTTCTCCCGGCTTGGCCGCCGCTTTCTGCCGATCCGATTAATTTCGATCGCGTGTTCGACTTACCGATTCGATTCTGGGCTCTCCTGCCAGGAGCATGGGAACGGAGGTCCCCATGCGGCCTGTGACGGGGTGCTGCATTACAGCCTGTTCTCGATTATATCTGCCAGAGTGAAAAAGGGGTTGGATGGAATCGATCACGCACGTTTCGGAGATACCATACCCAATGTTTGCCAATGTCAAGGTCACGTAGGCCTTGAGCGCGCGGGTCGCACGCCAGTTGTCCTGTTCACGTGCAGCATTACCCATATCACATACACCAGAAAGAAGCCTGCAACACATGAACCAATCACCACCGTCCTGATCGTTGCCGCTCGTAGCTCAGGTTCGTCCTCCCACTAACTATTACATTCCTTAACAGCGTCGGCAACATGCTTCGTATTTTCTCAGAGGGCCGATCTGGTGATGATGCTGAGCACTATGGCGGCACGCTTTTCTTATGAGGCTGGGATCGGCCTTCGTGTGAATTGGGCCCCGATACACTTGTTGACCTGACCTGCCACAGCCTTGTGTTTGAGCGCCCCCTCCAGGGTTGAAGCAGCCTGGCTCCACGAGGGCTACTTCTGGGAGGTGTTTCTTGGCTGAGACCGACTGGAGCCCTCCCCATCTCGGCCCTAATTCAGAAAGTCACCATAATCTAATGGAGAGGCCCCCACCAGTGCATGAACACGTTCTCTGCGATTCCGTCTTGGGCTTCGTGTCTGCCTTGGCCTCGGCCAGCTTCGTGAGTTTGTCGCCCGACGCTGTCTTCATCGCTGCCGCCACGTGCTCCCCCTGGTTTTTGTCCTCCTGGCACGCGCTGTGCTAGCTTAGGGGTCCAGCTTCGCCAGGGACTGCCTGAGCTTCTCCAGGTCACGCGGCCGGCGGGAAGGTGAGCGCGAACTGCCGCTGTCCTTGCGGCTGCGGTCACTACCGCACGGGCCAAGAGCATCACGGCCGCGCCTCTCGCGGTCCCGATCTCTGTCACGGTCCCGATCCCGATCCCGATCATTGTTGCTTTGGTGGCGGCCCCAGTCGCGACGGTCGTAGCCTCCGGCACGGTCGCCTTCATGGCGCGTCCACGGGCCTTGTTCTCAGGGTACCAGCCACCAGCACGGCGGCCGTCTCTGTCCTGATCGTTATTGTCCTGAGGCCGGCGCTTGGAGGGGTTGGATGCGGGGTTAGGTGCGGGGTAGAGCTTCACCGCATAGGCCAAAGTCAAATATTCGAAGACACATTTCCAGCAATACGCTCTGCTCACCCTCAGGCTATCATCAAGCTATCGTCGTTGTCGAATGTAGGTCGACGACGGGAAGGCTGATGTCTTAAACCACTTCTGGCCGCTTCTGGGCCGGTATCTCGCACCACGCCAGCAGAATAGAAAGGGCACCGCCTCAGAGGACTCCCCCGGTGGGTAGTGCGCATAACTCATCGACTATTCCGCCAAAGTCACGAGAGAAAGCCAGCAGTAAGCTAGCATCGCCCTCGCAATGTCATCCACTGTAATCTTGAAGCAGTCGGGTGGCGTGCCAGTCGCGAAGGTCCACGCCTTGACCTCCCGACCTCGCTTGACCAGCGCTGCGTCGATACCCAACTGACGTACAATGGCCGCCGACACTTCCTGCCACGCAGTGCCGATGAGCTGCTCGTAGGCTTGGTCTGCGCGGGCGACAACAATTAACATATTGGATAGTTGGCAGCCGCAACTGAGGGAAGAGTCAGTCGAAGGAGGCTCCAACTCCTTCAAATCACTTTCACCTCGTGAGCTGCAGAATTCATGCTGAACACTTCTGCTGAGATGCCGCTGACTTGTAGCAGGTGACGGGTGGCACTTCCTACACATCGGTACCCGTCGATGCTTGGTGCGCCCGCTGAGTTGACAAATGTGCGCACGCAACTGTTTCCAGTTTTGGTACAGCAGCGGGTAACATCTCCTGGGAATCATTTACTCTTGACCGTGATGGCAGTTCATGGGGGGTTCGTGGATTTGGAGGGTTGGGGCATCATGCTCCTTGTTCGGAACAACGGAGGTAGACCTTGATGAGCCCGAGTCAAGAGCTATAGGTAAGCATCGTACGTAAACATGTCATGTCTAACCGTCCAATCATCATCTAGTTCCGCCGTATGGTGCGATTATCGTATCATGCCTGCTCGGTCCGCTATCCAATCCATGCCCCCTTGTTAATCCTTTGCAGTCATGGTATTGCCGTCCTACGCCTAGGACACAGCAGCCGATATCGTGGATTCCAGATGCTGTCATTGCCTGGGCTGGGGTCCTCTCTGGCCCTTCGGGGGGCACTGGTCGCTGGAGAAACGTTTGACCATGTGGTCGAAACCCTTCCCGATGTTGATGATGAGGAGGAGGAGGAGGAGGAGAAGCTCGCTGGCCTGGTGGTCAACTGGAATAGTGCCTTTCGTGTCGACCTTACTCAGACCTTTGGGGGGGGCGACTCCGGTGGGCGCCAACATCCAGGGAGGCTTCGTCGATGCAACGGGCCAGTCATGAAGTTGAACTCTGCACTTGACGCGAGCGGGCATTCCGACTTACATTACGCACAGAACGTGTTCGCTGAAACTCTGACTCTCCAGACTCGCCGCCCCTGATAGGCAACTCTGGTCGGCCGCTGGTACCAACTCCTCGCAGGCTTAAGCTTCATACTGCGGGTCGTACACATGGGCGCCCTTCGTACGGCCTGCTGGTGCGATGTTGAGCGAAGGTCACACGGTAGGCGAGGGACAGTTGATTTCGCATCCGGCAGGGTCAAAACTCCCAGATGACGATTGATATGAAACATTGCCATGCGGAGGCGGGGCACCTTTTGGAGGACGAGGGGGCGTCTGAATTAGCTGGCTCCGTGTTCCACTCTGCTGGTGTACGTGCAACGCGGTAGAGGTTTTCGCTGGCCCGTGAGGCACTCTATGAGAATGTGAGAAATCTTAAGCGGTGGGGCGCCAAGCTCCACAGCGGGCCTTCCTACCGTGTCAAGTGGAAGTGTTCTCCGATCTGCAGTGCATGCAGTTCCTCGAGCGGGACCGACACCGACAGCGCACCAGGGAGACGGCCCAGGGGCCCCCGAGCTTCACGTACCTTCACTTCGGATGTTGCTGGTGCAGCCGTCAACCGTGCTGGAGGAGCTCGGCGCCGTGGGGATCATCGCCACGATGTGGGGCGCCGTCTCGTCTTCCTTCGCCTCGGAGGGGCGTCTCGGGTTCCTAGTCGGCACCGTCGGCTTGCACGTTCGGATTCTAGTTCATCAGCTCCGCTCGCACGTGTTCGGAATCGCCTGGTGAGCGTTCTCTTGTTCGGCGTTTCGGCATTGGGCGGAAGGGTGGTGGGAGGGGGGGGGGTCTCGCTCCAGACCTCTGCTGAATGCCACTGTTTGGAATCGTGCGTCCTCTGGGGGAGACACCACCTCCTCGAAACGGGCGCCCAAAACAGCCAAGAGCTACTCCATGGAGGGGGGAGGGGGGGGGAGACGGGCCGCGTCGATCGGCAAAATGATAAGAAGAGATCGATCACCTGATCGCCTGGGTTTCGAAGTGGAAGCTGGCCGACTCCGTGGGCAGTCACAAGAACGGGATATAGAAAAGGGGCCCTGCACTTCGTCGGAGCTCACGATTCCGTGGTCGGTTCCGTGGGCGAATCCCAGGAAGCATGATCCTTCGAATACGTTCCTGGACCCGTCCGGGTACTCTTGAAATCTTTCCCGTTCAAATGTGCGTTGTTTTCACCAATACGCCGACGAGTGCGAGCACAGAACGTAGTCGACCGCGCTGTGCGGGATCGTCGGCATGCCTGGCATACCTTGGATGGCGGTCAGCAAGATGGGGTGTCCGAACTAGAGGGTGCGACAAACCTGCCGAGCCCATCTCGCTGGAGATGGTGACCGAACTCTGCTTTCAGTTGTGTGAGCCCTGATCGCAACAATTCCACTCCGAGGGTGGCCCAGAAGGGTGGTCCCCTGAATGCTCTTGACTGGGTGGGTTGAGCACCGATGAACTCTGAGAGGAAGGCGAAGGTTGTCGAAACGCACGCTCGAACATGACGATGGAATCTGTGGGCCCACAACATTGATCGGATCTCCGCTTCGACTTCGCCCTGGTTGAATCCAGAATTCTTTCGAAGGGCATGCTGCAACAATGCTGGGGCTATTCTCAAAGCCCGAGGTTGCTTCTGGGGGTAGGGGGTCAGGATTCGTGTGACCTCCAACTCCTCCTCCTCGGGCGAATCGAGAACCAGTGCCTCGTCATCATCACGTCGCTGCTGCTCCAGGTACTGCTCTCAGGCTCCGAACTCGACGTCTCGTCTTCTCCTCTCCCCGAGAGCTGTCTCAGGCTGTCCGCCGTGAGCCATGTCCTCGCCTGATCCTCGCGAGCCTGTGGATCGATGTGGAAACGCCGCCACGCCATCCTCATGTCCGACCCCACAGGCGGGGACCACAGACCTGGCGGCACTGGATGGATGCTCACGAGACACTCCCGAGCCATCTCTCGGGCTTGCGGCCGAAACTCTGCATCAGATCGAACACGTTTTCGATGACCGTCGCAAACGAGGGTGTCATGGCTGATACGCGTGAGGTGGGACAGGTCGAGCACGCAGCGGAAGAGGAATGGCACACACGGGCAGGGCTGAACGAATCGCGCACCCGAAGGTCTGGGGCATGAACCTCACCATTCCGTAGCCTGAGTAGTCAAATTGGCACGTCGTAAGATGGCTGCGAGACCGTTTCTGCGAGTTCCGCGAGCACGCTGCAACGATAGAGGCATCGCGGCCAGACGGGCGCCTCCGAAGAGGTGTGAGTCAAGTCGCAGGCTGTGAATACGCCCTGGGCTTGTGGCTCGCCCTGAGCCAGAGCATCATGGAACGAAAGCCTGGCCGTGCGGCAGAGAGAACCATGGTGAAGGGTAAGGATGCTGACTCTCAAGTGATGGGCCTGTTTTCACCACCACCACCACCACAAGCTCGAGGGGGAGGGTCTCTTCCTCCACCTCCTCCTCCTCCTCCTCCTCCTCCTCCTCCTCCTCCTCCTCTTCGTCCTCCTCCTCCTCCTCCTCGTCCTCCTCCGTCCCCCCTCCAACTTACGCTGGTGGTGGTGGAAAACAGGCCCATCATCAAGGGTGGGAGGAGGCGAGAGAGAGGGGAGGAAAGCAGGGCGGGCACATGGGGGAGGGATTCCGCTCTGGCAAGGCCGCTTCGGAGCAGATGCCTGCCTCCCCCCTCCCTCTCCCCTTCTCTTCTCCCTCCTCCTTCTTCGCGCTCCTCCCCCTCGTCATCCAGGGAGATTTCGGAGGGCAAGACGCTGCCGGTCATGTTCGGCGCCCAGGCTTGCCCGCGGGGCAGAGGCAGATAGGGGAGGAGCAGGAGAAGGGGGCAGGGTGAGGAGGACAATGAGCAGGAGGAGGTGAAAGGGGTGGGGGTGTGGAGGAACGTGAGGAGAAGGCGGGGTGTGGAAGAAGGCGGCCAGATGGACTGGCGCCGCGTGGGGTCGGCCGCCGGATGGATTGGTGACATCTGGGATTGTGGGGCTGCCCGCAGCCAGCCTCGGTTTTCCGCCAGATTGCTGCGACGAGGAAGAGGATTGCCGCAATGATCGCGCGAGGCTGGCTGGAGGCTAGAGCGCGCGTCGCCCAACCTGCCTCCCCGGGCGATGCTCCCCCCCCCCTTCTGGCGAGACGCTACGCTCGCGTGCCTCCCGTCATGCTAGTTTCTTGTGCACCAAAGGCGGGGGGCGCGTGATTCAAGCATGACTCCCCTGCTCGGGCAAGTCGCGAGGAGAGCGCCCCCCAAATGGCAACACGCCGCGGCGGCGCCAGCGATAAGCGCCGACGCCCGCCCGACAGCAAGAGGGCGAGAGGAGGGCCGCGCAAGCGGCGCTGCTTCAGCGGGGGGGGGACTGCAGCGTCTCCGCTATAGCGGGTCGCTTGGGCCAAAGTGGCTACAGGCAGCAGAGAACGAGGATTAAGTCGGGCCTGTCCCTCTACATGGGGAATGTTCAAAAATAGTCAGAAAATAGTCTGGGGACGATGTTTTTACTTTTCTGGCCATTTTTGAGCATGTTTGAACTACTTTTTAAGTTTTCGTCGAGAATCCTTCTGTAGGGGGACACACCCGACCTAAAACGAGGAGGCGGGGGGGAGAGGCGCCTCACCTGGCGGGCGGTGCCGACACGGCTGCAAGCATGAACGGGAAGAGGGGGGATGAGCGGCAGAGGCAGGTGGAAAGGACTCCTCCTTCTCCTTCTCCCCCCTTCGCCCCATCCACTACAATATGTCTACGACGACGACGACGACGACGACGGCGACGACGGCGACTGCGACTGCGACGGCGGACGACGACGCACTGCGGATGCTCCATGGGGGGGCGGGCGAGTGTGCCGCGCATGCCCGCTGTACAGTCGGACCGAGGTATAAGATCGAGAGCGGTTCGGGGAGGTTGCCCTAATGTTCTTCGTGTTTGGTGTATGTTCGTGTGCGCCCTGAGGAGGGTACCCTTGGATGTTCTGTGCGTTTTGGCTGGTTGAGGGTCTCGTGTTCTTGAGGGATGCTCTTCTGTCCTAGGTTCGATTGTAATCGTCCACGACGACGACGACGCACTGCGGATGCCCCATGGGGGGGTGCTGCGTAGGCCCGCTGTCGTCGACGTCGACGTCGACGTCGTCGACGTCGACGACGCACTGCCGATGCCCCATGGGGTGGTGGTGTATCGTACGCCCGCTGTAGTTGACGATTGCGACGACGACGATGACCACGACGACGACGACGACGACGAGGTTCGACGACGACGACTTCGACGACGACGGCGACGACTGTGGCACGTCTGTAATCAGCCGGAGTGGAGGAAACTTCGCCTCGGATGTATACGACCCTTATGCCACCTTCTATACGAAAAGCCATCGTCTTGAGGCTGCCGCGCACGGGGGTACACGGTCCCCTCGGCGGCGCCCGCGATGACCCCCTGGCGCGCGTGGTTGACACGACTGTTTCGCGCCTCGCGGGGTGTGCTCATCGGGCCTGGGGCGGCATCATTTCATTATCACAAGCAGACGTTCGGCGGCGCATAGGCTGCTGCAGATGCACGGTCTTCCACGGCGCGGGCCCTGCAGCGCTCGCAGAGGCGCGGCGCCGCAAGGCGGAGGCGTGAGACGAGTGCGAGCTGAGACTGCCAGCAGCCCCGCTCCGCGCCAGACTCACAGAAACGCTCGGGAGGGCGATTTTCCCAAGCGACCTCGCCGGCCTCGTGCACCAGCGCCTGGCCAGGTGGGTGCCCGAGCTGGCCAGGTGGATTGCAGAGCGTGGCTTTGGGCACCGTGCAGTGCCATGCGCTCAGCCTGCCTCTGGCATGGCAGGGCATCCTCGGGAAGACTGGCTGAGGGCGTGGCCAAGTGGGCGCCGTCTGCAGAGGCTGGGGCTGGTCAGCCTCTGTCTGCTCCGGTGCCGTGCTCGCCGCTCGAGCGGGCGGCCCACGCGCCGACGACTTGGCGGTCGGCCTGGCCTTCGGCTCGGGACGGGCTGCGGCAGCGCGCGCCCTCGGCAGCGCGCGCCTGCGGACGGACTTCGCCTCCCGAGGGGGTCCGCTGCCCCCTGGGCGGCCCCTCGAGCACGCCAGAGGCTCGGGCAGCGCCGCGGTGGCCGAGGAGCCGCGGGGCCGCGGCGCGGGCGGCCGGCCCAGCCACGGCGGCGCCGGCAGCGCCGCTCGTGGCGCGGCGGGGCGCGGCGGGGCGCGGCGGGGCGCGGCTGCCGGAGCGGGCGCGCGCTGCCGCGGGCGCGCGGGCTCTCGGAGCCAGGGGCTTTTGCTTGGCATCGCTCGGTCGCGTGCGTTTTGCCTCGGCGAGGACCATCGAGGAGCCTCCTCGACCATCGCGCCAACAAAAGCACGCACGAAACCGAGAAACATGCTCGGGGAATGGGCGTCCGAGCGATGGCAAGTTTGGAGGAGCCCGCTCGCGGAGGGTGCGGGGAGTGAGCGGGGCGAGGAGGAGAGGGCAGAGCCGGCCGGCGGCGGGGAGGCATCCTGGCAGCCCTACGGGCACTGAGCGCTCTTTCCGACACCTCTGGAGCTTTTGCACATGGCTCATTTCTAATTCTTCGAAGGTTCTTTGATTTTTCTGGGGCCAAGATCCTTTCCTTTCTAATCGTTCTGTCCTGGGCCTCTTCCTGGCCACTAGGGGGCCAGGAACAATTAGAAACGAGCAGAAGTAGAAATGAGCACGATTAGAAATGAACGACGTGTACGAGCTCTCTGGACAGGCCGCGGGTGTCTGGACTCGCCGGCTCTCAGAGCTGCCCGAATCGTCATCACGTGCCCAGTTGGCCATGGCCTAGACTCAAGCCGATGCGGAGAGCGAGCCACTTCACAGTCCGATGGCCATTGCATCGCGTGTGCCTACTTCTTGTCTTTGTCACCCCTGCGGGCTGGGCAAAGTCGCCGGTGCTCACAGAAGCTCCCGCGTTCCTGGCTCGAGCTTAATCGGCGACCCACAGAGAAGGACATCCAGGGATCGCGAGCAAGATGTGTAAGATAGGATAGGGGCTCCAAGGGGGATGGAGCGCTCAATAATTCTAGAATTGCTGATATAGATGTACCTCTGCGTTTCGAGAGAGAAAGGTAGATCACGAGAACGAGGGAACAGAGAGAGAGAGAACTATAGGAACATATACATATACATATTTATATATGTATATACTATGTGTAGAGAGACAGAAAGAGAGAGAGAGAGAGAGAGAGAGAAATAAAGAAAGAGAAAGAGAGAGAGAGAGAGAGAACGAGACAAAGAGAGAGTGATAGAACGTCGCCACCCCTCCGCGGCCCTGAGACTGGCGCGCTGGACGGTATCGTGGGGGAGCAGAGATCTCGCACCGAGGAGGCATTGCTGAAGATCTTCACCAGGGCTGGCCTCCACGACAGCAACAAGACCTCGACCGAGGACCGAGCCGTGGGTGGTCGAGCTCGTCGAATTGTTGGCCGTGGGCCGGGCCTCTTCCGCCCGGCCGGCTGGCTTCCTGCACAAACCGTCGACCAGGTGCCGATCAATCGACCACGCGTAAGATCAGGCGATCGCAAACATGGATCAAGGGGGCGTGGATTAGCGACGGGTCCCGCTTCCATAGGGAATCTGCGATTTCCGCCGCCGAACGAAGCGGCACCAGCCGCATTTTGGGGAGGGCACCTCGCCCGATCCATGGATTTGGCGACCGCGCGCTAAATCCATGGATCGCTAATCCATGTTCGCGCGCCCCCGATAAGAGCGTCCTGTCCCTTCGCCGGAGTGGTCTTCTGTTGCGGGCCCGCTGGGGTTCCCCGAGCGCTGAGTGCGGAGCGGCAGCAGCGGCGTGCGTGCCCGGCTTGGCCTCTGCGCACCCCCCCTGAAGAGACGTGCACCAGAGGTCGCTCTTGCCAAGGGTCACTCTCACGATTGGCCCGATCACGGATTTTTCCCCATTGCAGTGAAGAAGCAGCCTGTCTTCTTCTTCTTCTTCTTATTATTATTATTCTGATAATTTTTATTATTCTTCTGCTTATTATTATTATTATTATTATTATTATTCTTGTTATTATTATTATTATTAATTTCATCGCTTCGCTCATTCCGCCGGCCCTCGAGCGCTCTATGGGGCCTCTTTGAAGCCTCTTGGGGGCCTCTTTGGGAGCTCCTAGGGGCTTGTTGGGGGCCTCTTGGGGGTTTCTTGGGGCTCCTTGGCGGCGTCTTGGGGCCCCCTTGGGCCTCTTGGGGGGTTCTTGGGGGCCTCTTGGGGCGGGGTAGTCGAGTGCACCCCCCTCGGAGGCCACGATCCTCGTGAGGGGTGTCGAAAAAGGCCCTCAAAACCATCTCTGAGTAGACCTGCTCGGGCTGCGGTCAGGATGCTTTTCGCCGGGGGACCCCCAGGGGTCGCCCCGCGCGCGCGAACTAGAAATATGGTGAACCAGTTACTGGAGATCTCAGCACGCCTCTGGCCCGTTGGGCCGGCGAATTATTATTCGTCTTCTTTTTCTTCGTCTTCTCGTTTGGCCCGATCGCGGATTTTGGTATCACGCACCCGCTCGGTGTTGAGACGATTTCTCGCTGCTCTAGAGCAGCATGAACGGGAAGAGGAAGGCTGGCTGGCAGGAGGAGCAGCAGGACGATAAATGCGGGCATCAGGAGGAGCCGAGAGAGAGGCGGAGGAGCGCCCCCCACGGATACGGCAGCGCAGGCCGTCAGAAAATAATCCTGATCTAGTCTGCTCCTCCTGCGATAAGCCGGGACGCCATCCTGGGTCTGTTTGTCGGACGTAGGTCGTTCGTTCCAGCCCTAATGTTGTATTAGACGGCAGGCCTGATGGTCTGATCGAGGGGTCGGCCGGGTTGGCTGGGCGGGGATTCAGATCGAAGCCTGCCGCCGAGACGCCAGTTTCTTGCAGGCTCTGGGGTGGATTAGCTTCACCCCAGGACTCGTCAACTTTATCCCGCGCCTTTTTCGTCACGTCTCATTCACCTCCTGGGTTCTCCTCCTCCACCCCCGCCCGCCTCCATCCTCCATCCCTCGCACCCTTCCTGCCTGCCATCGTTGGTCCCTCCGTCGTCCTCCACGGTCCATCTGTCGGCGTCCTGCCTAAGTCTGACAGGCCGAAGTGCCTCTCGCGCGGTCGCTCTCCTTTTCCTTCCTCCCACCTCGTCCCCCTGTCCTACTTGTCCTCCGGTTGCTCCTCTCCATGTTTCCCCATCTCCCGGAGTATTGCTAGTGCTCCTCCTTCTTCTTCCATCCTCTTCCCCTTCCTCCTCTCCGTCCTTCTTCCTCATCCTTCCCCTTCGTGCTCATCATCGTCATCATCATCATCAGCACCAGCAGCACCAGCAGCACAAGCAGCATCAGCATCAGCATCAGCATCAGTACCACCATCATCATCAGCATCAACATCATCATCGTCATCATCTTCATCATCATCATCAACCTGCATCACCACTACCACCATCACCATCACCATCACCATCACCATCACCATCACCATCACCATCACAATCACCATCCTGCTTGCTTGCCATCACCCTTATGTCTTCATGTGTTCCCACGTCTGAACACATCAGGGAGCCTCATGGGCCGAAGTTGCAGCTCCAGGAGACAGAACACCAAGACGAGGCTACAGAACACGATCAGACGTCCAAGAACTTTTAGCACTGCCGACCATCAGCACTTACAACTGCATTGCGGCCGGCGCACATGTCTACATAACACGCAGGCCAGGAACGACGAAACCCGCGGTCAGCAGCAAGCGAGGTTGACTACAGCGCGATGTCCTTGGATGTACATCAGCACATGCGTCGCCTGCCGTGCATCAATCGCCAGGACGGAACGCGTCAGCCTGGAAGGGATGCCAGCATGCAGCGTCAGATCCCCGTACACACATCGTGGGAAACGACTGGCAAGGAATCAGCCCTCAATACATGATGCATTAGATTCATCGTCTGCCTCCGTCTCCTCGTCCTCCCCTTCTTCCTCTCCTCCTCCTCCTCCTCCTCCTCCTCCTCTTCCTTTTCCTCCTCCGATACCTCCCCCCGTCCTTCTCCCAATCTTGCAAATCTGATGGTGAGGAGTCGGGGTCGGGGTCGGAGAAATAGGATAAGGGAAAAGAGGATACGGAGACGTCAGAGTGGGAGTCTCAGTCGGAGTAGGAGGAGGAGGAAGAGGATGCGCAGAGCAGCACAGTTGTGACTTGCGTTATGCGCGCAGTGCGTGCGAAGCCGGGCACGTTGCGGGCACCCCTTGGGGTGCTGGGGGCAGATGTTTGCTGCTGCCGCTGCGCTCGCTGCTGCCGCTGCTGTTGCTTCTCCGTCTGCTTCTCCCACTTCCAATTTACGTTCTGCGCTCGGTGCGATGTCTTTACGAGCGAGAGGCGATGCAAGATGGTTGAGGCTTGTGGCACGGCTCCCGCCAAAACCATGGCGGTGTATCGTCTCTCGCTCCTGCGCCGATGCAGACACACTTACATCGTGCTAAGCGCTCCCTTGGGGAGGCGTGTCGTTTCTCTTGCTGTGGGAATGTGACGCCTTCTGGGAGAGTGCTCTCTGACTGTGGAGGCGGGCGTGAGTAGCACATCCCTTAGTGCGCCCGCCCGACCTCCTCCTTTCACTGATGGCTGACTGAGGCAAGGTGGTGCCATATTGGCTCTCTCGTCGGGTAGATCCCTCTTGTTTTGACGACGCTGTGGGGCGTACAGCACCGACCGCCTCAGTGGCCTTCTCGAGAAGCAGTGCCGAGGCCGAGCTATGTCGTCTGCCTCTCGCTGCCGTCTCGGTCGTATGCGCAAAGGGTTGCATCCTCGGCCCAATCGAGCTCCAGGCGGCGCTGTGCTCCACGTCTCAAGTGAGATGGATCGGGAGAGGACGCTGATCTCTCAGCGTTCCCACCAGCAGCTCGCGGTCCATCTGCGGGCGCCCAGGAGGGGCAGCCTAATTCCAGGACTTGAGGCCATTTGGCTTCGGGTGGCCGCCCGTGAGAAGGAGGCCCATGGTTTTGGAGCCGGATTCCTTTTTTGTATCCCCTGGGGAAGAGCCCCTCTTCTTTTTGGCGGGCGTTCAGTGGGGATGGGCAGAGGGGTGTCTCATGGAGTTCTCTGGCGTTCCAGGGGTCCGCCGTGAATTCCCACGGTGCTCCAGGTGTCCAGCTGTGGCGTCTCGCAAGGTGCATTCTAGTATGCGAGGGTTAGAGAAGCAGTCAATGCTAAACTCGTAGCTTTTGAGTGGGCATTTGGAGACGGCAACGGGTAAGAGCACACAGTGTGGAAGCCACTGCGAAACATTTGGGCTATGCATGCCACCCGCCCTCCTTCATCATAAGCCAGAGGCCCTCTATCGTGGATTTCACCAGGACCACACTCATTATGTTTGGTCCTGTGCAATCGAGCGGGAGGACAAGGATGTCCTTGCAATGATCTGCCCGGTGCCCATCGAACTCCTACGTGCGCTCGACACAGACACGCCTGGCAACAGCTTTTCTTTGCAGTTTCTCCGCGGAGAGGGTGACCAGGCGGAGGCAGGAGGTGAGGCGTGTGGTCGGCTGGCGGAGTAGCCCAGCGTACAGCAAGCGGAAACCTCATTGCGACCGCCCGGAGGCGCTCATCGAGTGCGTCGCTGGAGGAACCTTGTGATTTTCAGTGCCTTCCTCAGATCGTCCAGTTTTCGTGCGCGTGTGCACATCCTAAACAGCACTGTCTTCTTTAAGTGTAGTGCGGGATTTCCATTGCATTGATCACAAGCGGTTGGAGCAGAAGTGCGATCAGAATGATGCGTGTGATGAGCTGTAGGGGCAGAGGCAGGAGGAGGAACTGTTGAGCAAGAGGAAGGATGAGGAGGAAGACGGAGTAGCAGGACGGAGGATGAGAAGGAGGAGGAGGAGGAGACGGCAAATGGGAGGCGAGAGATTAGTAGGGAGGGTGAAGACGAGGAGGCGTGATGATGATGATGACGAGGGTGATGATGATACTGATGATGCTGATTGTGATGGTGATGCTGAGTAGTATTATGTTGATGGCGATGGTGATGGTGATGATGTTGATGACGGTGATGAACATGATGTGGATGATGTTGCTTATGATGATGCCGATGATGAGGATGATGGGAGTGATGATGACGATGGTGGTGGTGCTGATGATGGAGATGCTGATGGAGATGATGATGAATATTACGATGATGATGGTGGTGATGAAAATAGTGGTGATGCTCATGACGATGATGCTGATGATGGTGATGATGATGATGCAGATGATGTTTATAACGACGATTATGATGGTGATTATGCTACTGCTGATGATCATCATGTTGATGATGATGATGACGATGACGATGACGATGATGCTGCTGATGATAATGCTGATTATGATGATGATCATGATCCAGCATGGCCCTCGGTCAGGACAATGTCGTTCTCCGAGCGACAGGCCCGCCTGTCTTCCAGGCAGGGCCGGCAGGGGAGCGGCATGGATATGGAGATCAGCACTTCAGCGTCGTTGTGTAGTCCCGACTTGACCCGCGTGTCCCCAGGGAGGTAGGCACACCTGTGTATGAAGTGTCTCCTGTTCTGGTTCTTGGGGTTGTTTCTCCCGGGACAGGAGAAGCCGGTTCTGAGGATGTTGCCCAGGTTCTCCCAGAGCGTGCCATGTATGAAATACTTTGGGTTGCCTGCCTGGCCTATCGAGCGTACTCGTGCAAATAACGACTCAGGGCTCAACATGCCCGATCTCGAATGCCCGCTCGTGGCTCGTAGATACAAGACGTGTCTGTCCGAGTGCCGCCTGAAGTACTTGAGCTGTAGTCGGACCTTTTGCGCTCCCGAGCGCGTGTTACGCATCTCCGATATCGTTTGGGTCAGCCAGTTTACGTACGACATACGTTTGTTGCACATCCAAGCCTCCACTACCTCACGGTGCTTGCCGCAAGTGATTTGCTCCAGCTAACCAGCAATTGAGATCCAGCCATCCTGCTGATCCCATGTCGCGCATGTGCTGGAGAACCGAGGGTCGATGGAGTCAACGCGGTATGGCCGATGCCAGACATAGTCGACCATTATTCCGAGAGCCTTGTCATCGTGTATTGGTCCGGCTTTGGTTTGGTCGAGGTGCCAGCGTCGTGCATGTCTTCGACTAAGCTGTCGAGCTCGTCACAGAGTCGCAGCGCTCGTCGCCCACGAAGGTAAATGCGAACCTGTTGCTGATGTGAATCTGCAGCTGACCGGCAACGAGCATTACACAATTGATCGCAAGTCAGCTGTAGGTATTGGTCCTCACCGCCCTCCTGGAGGAGGCGGAGTGGGCGTGGCCGCCCTGACAGGTGGTGCTGGCTTGGCCTTGGCCGGTACTTCTGGGCCAGTGGCCTGGCCAGCGGCTTTGGAGCTTGCACCCCTGTGGCTGTTCAAGTCGCGCGTGTCCGCGCCCGAGAAAGGTGTGACGTTGGGGTCGTTGACAGGTTGCTCCGAGCGTATGAGCGCCTGGTACTCTTGGTCAGTAGTGCGTCGATCCTTGGCGGGTTTCCGCTTAGTCTCGTACTTCGTCCTCTTCAGTGCGTCCATCACAGAAAGGTATGACACGCATGAGGGACGGCTCCTTCAACGCCGCCTTCGGTACGCGAGAAAGGCTTTCCTGTTCCTCGTCAGATTCGTAGACGGCTTCAATGGACTTTCCCATCTCATGATCATAGCTCGCTCTAGCCGTGGGTGGTCGTGAACGAGGTCTGGAGGCGGAGACACTTGACAAAGGAAAATAAGTAAAAGAGTCCAAATTGGGATACTTGCCTTTGCTCTTGCTCTTGTACCTCTCGGCGCTAGCATCTTGCAACCGTGGGGCCCAACCGCTGCCGCGATGCATCTGTGCCGACTGTGATGCACCAGACCGAACATCAAACGCTTGTTGCTGCATGGGGAGCTGCCCTGGAATGCGGCAGCCTTGTCCGCGACCCCAGTCCTAGTGGATCTCCCGCGCGGGGGAGGTCTTTCCACGATAGGCTTGCCCTCTTAGAGGAGCAACTCTTCAGAGCGAGTGCACTTGACGCGTGGCCGAGACTTGTCAGGCGTCTCGGTACTTGGGACCCGCTTCTTGCTAGGATTGTCAGCTCCCTTGCACGGTGGCGAAAATGGTGAGTACGACTCCAACATGTCTACTTGCTGATCGGGGCTCAGCTCTTTCTTGAGCGGGTCATCCTTCTGGCCAGTGTCCTGGCTTTTTTCCTCGCGAATATCCTGGCCGTCAGCGGGGTCTTTGTTGGAGCTGCCCGCAACCTTGCCTAGTGTGTTGAGCCACCCCTCCGTCAGGATGACTGGCGAAGCCGAAGGCCCAGCTCGACCAGCATCGTCACCGTCATAGACAGCATGGAAGTCACGCTCAGACTTCTTCAGTCGATGGTATCCGGGGAGTTGTGGCGATTCGTAATTTCTCGACCGCCAACATCTGCTCGCCGGTGAGGGGTATGTTCTGATCCTGGCTATCCGCCTTGCCGCCAGAACGGTCCCCGTGGTCGGGGTGCCATGGCGTGGCAAGGTGGTTCGGACTCCGTAATGGGCGATCGAGGGGGCATCTTGGGCGGTGGTTTCTTGTACCTCGTGCAACCACACACGCTACATGGTCCACGTTCGGCAATGATCTCCCGCTTCCTGGCGCGTGCCTTGCCTTTTGGTCGGATCGGCGGTCGGAGGTCTTCTGGATATTGCCCGTGACGGGGTCCCAGATGTCATGTTCCAAAGGGCCGTGGCCATTTGGGCTCAATCCATTTGCGCATGTGAGTATGCCGCGCTGTTGCCATGGCTCGTGGTTCTAGCGTGCCATCGGATGCACTTCGTGACAACTCGAGGCTGACATCGCTGGCAAAGAGAAGTGGGCGCTCCAGAGGTTCGCCGTGCAGTGCTTCTCCGCTTGTGCCGCGTCGCCTCCGCCGCCCAAGGACCCCAGCAGTCCGATCGAGGACTTGAAGGAGATGTGCTGCATGCTGTCCCGCGCGGCTGGTGTGATAATTCACCGCCCTGCCGCGCCAACCGCTCTCCGGCGTTCGGTCGGCGTTGGTGGTTTCGAGAAGAGGGTATCCACATTGACGTCTCGTCGAAACCACGCTGGTCATCCTGATGGAGGTTTTCTTCGTGGTCTTCCGGCTGCGATTGAAAACATTCCTCGTGCAGCTCAGTGCCAGCATGCTGCGACGCTTCGGTCCCGCGGCAATTCTAATTTCGTGGTGGACGCGAGCAGGCAGACAGACTTGTTGCAGACCGAGCTGATTTACCGACAAGGAGGTGCCCACCACCGACGCCCACGAAGCGGACATCAAGACGAGCGACTCCTGCTCCGACAAGTGCGCTGCGAATTCCGACGACGAGTGTGGCGAGCACCAGCTCATCGGCATGAAGGTTCCGGTCAAGGGTTCCAAGTGTTGCCAAGATAAGAGCATATCAGGTCGAGGGGTGACAGCCGAGATTGATACTCGCAAGGGCAAGCTGTTCTTCTTCGGCGTTTGCCTTTGACGCGTCGCTTTCGACGGCGATGACGGGGGTGAAGAGTGACTCGTGCTTGTCGGCTCTGGCATGGCCTGTTATCCCCGTGGAGTGCGAGGCAAAGTTCAGCGCGGCCGGGCGGCGGCCGGCGTTGCGGTTCATAGCTGCGCAGCCATCCAGACAACGTTGGGTAAATTATGTCCCGGCCTGCGCTGGCAGACGCTCCAGCTTTTCTGAGACTCATTCCCGACGGAGGGATGTGAGCTGAGCTCGCCGCCGGCGGGATTCCGGGGGTGCGCGGGCGTCTTGACTGCGGGCGCGCGCAGTGCAGTAGAGATTCGACCTGGGCGTTCCAGGAGTCGCCGCGCGATCGCTTCCCCGCCGCAACAGCGGCCGATGTGGCAAGACAGCCATGCTGACAAAGGTGGGTAAATTATGTTCCAGCCTGTGCCTGAGCGGGAAAAAGGGTAACATGTTCCAAAGGATACCAGTGCCGAATCGACGCTTCCGCTCAGCCCTGGCCCAGGCACGAGCGCATGTTTTCTTCGGGCACCTCAACGCGGAGACCGCGATCGTCGCGGGAGAAGGGGGGGCCCTTGCCCCGGCGCGTGGAATTTTACCTTTGCCGGTGGCCTGGCCCCTGCCTCGGCTGGAACTCCTGCCCGTGGCCGGGCCAGACCCGATGGGGCCTCTCGGCACCGCATTCCACCGGCAGTCGTAGAAGTCTGATCCCGCCCAATCGCAGCCAAATCTTCAGCAGAAAGACCGATGGTAGTGGGTGGCGGCTGGAGGGTGTCCACCCTGCTCGTATCCGAGCTGAAATTGTGCCAATCTTCTCGGTTGCAGGACTCGCTTCCGCCTCGGACATGTGGTCATATCGAGCTCGATATCATTGTCGCTATCGGCGCGCACGTTGCCGTGCGCGGGCAATCCCATCCAGTCCTCGCATGGCGTGTGTGTGTGTGTGTGTGTTATTATTATATATATACAAATGTAGATATAACAAAAAAGTGTCAAGCAAGTTCTTCAATAAGCCTTCGTATAAGCAGTCCGTGTATTTCTCGGCGGCCAGCGCACCATTGTAGAGTCTGGCCATCATAGAGTATCTGGTGCGATCTATGTGTGTGTGAAGTATAATTCTGAAAAAAGGTGACGTACTCTAGATGACATCCTCGTAAGGCTCTGAGCCGAGAAGTACTGAACCATCTCAATGTCCTTTCCCCGTCGTGCATTGTGCGTGGGAATGCTTGTAGTTTCCGTCATCTGTTTGCAGTGTTTTACTCCGAGATTCTAGCTTACGTCCTTTACCTTTCCTAGCGGTGCGCTTGCGACTTCGGCCTTTTCAGCTGAGGAAGGTTCCTCAACATCGTGATCAACAAGGTTAGTTAGGGATGTGGCCATTCCCCGTCCGTGCATCCTGCGAGTGCGCCTGCCGCCGCGCCCCTTACCCTTCCGATGGAATGCCCGTCGTGCTGCCCGTCCATGTTTCTAACTGGCTTTCCATACGTCGCTTCCATCTAGCACAATGAAAGCCTCGGTCTGAATACTGTGCGGTTTGATCGTTGCCAGTACGTGCATCTGGCCAGTCGATTTCAGCAACACCTGTGCATGAGACGGTGTCCGTGCCGATTCCCGAGTCGAAGGGTGAGTCGGGGTATTGTCCTGATGAACCCCAAGGAGTAGTCGCGGCCGGCGGTGAGCTACTGGCCGCAGCTGCAGCCGGCCCGTGGCTCCAATAGTTGTTATTGGGGCCGTTTGCCTGTGCATTGGCATTTTCTGGCCTAGAAGCGTCGTGGGTTCCTTTGGCTTTTGGTTGGCCGAGACGTTGCTAGGCGCGGCCTCCACTGCGTTGCTCGCGTCCGCGTGGAACGTGCCAGCGCCATGCCCTCGACCATTGAAAACCCCGCCGATGTTTCCAGGAGCGCGCGCAGCTAAATGTCCGTAGCTGCGCATTCGCTCCAACAATTGGTCGTATTGTAGGGGTTCGGGGCATCTGGTGGCTGAGGGTTTGTAGTAGCTGTGAGGTTCGGGAGGTGCTTATTCCAAAGGTTCAAAACAGCAGAAGTGCCAAAATTTGGGAATTCGGGATGTTGCGTCCAGATGCGTTCGCTTCCAAGCTGGCCATTTCGAATCGGGCGACTAGCGAGTCGATCTGTTCACTTCGGTCGACCCTGAAGTCGACGTGGGCTGTTCCTGGTGTCATCAGTCGCTCGTCGGTGTTGAGGAGGAACGTGATGCATGTAACACCGTCGGTGCGTTAACCTTGTAGGGCCACTCCGTAGTTGATGATCGAAAGAGGCACTTTTATTCGCCAGGGTCCTGGCTAGGCCTCCGAGGCCACGCTGCAAAGCAGCGTCTTGTTGTGGTGGAGTCGTAGCCCCATTTGTTGACTTGGGCCATTCGTGTACTTCGCGGTCGAATTCGCGGAAGGGGTTGTTGCCAGCAGGGTCCCAGTGAGGGAGTTTGGTACACATATCGTCCATTCTTCGCTGCATGTACCTTACTGCTAGACCAGGACATGTTCATAACATGGCCAAGATCGTGACCTTAACGTAGTGCATGGTCATGTTAGTGTTGGTGGTGTCGTGGACGTCGTGGTTGTGGGCTGACGTGGCCGTCAAGCTTCCGAATGGGTGTCGGGTTCATGTTGGGGTGTTGTGCGTGGCCGCACGGTGGTAAGTTGCAAATCGTGGGGATCGAGTAGGATGGTGTATTACTAATTTGCTGATGGTGGCTAGGAGCGTAGTGGCTAGAGCCGTAGCACACACGTGTAGCCCGACGTGGCCGTCGGTCGTTGTGATGTCACGTGTAGGCTCGTTTTGTTGGCTCTGATCTCCGAAGGGAAGCCAGCGCATGTGGATATACCACCATAAGTGTAGCCCGCTTTCTGTGCCGTGGAGTACTAGCATTCGAGCCAGAGCCAGCCACGTGACGATGAGGCCAGCTCCGCTACAAGGTCGGAGGTGGCATGGGAAGCCGTATCATACGTTACGCCTTAGGTGTTTGATGGCACCCCATGGTTTATCCATACAGCATGCATGGGCATGTAGACACAAGGTAAGGCATGGGATGAGATAGTGCAACGTCGAAGGATCTGAAATATCTGTTTGTCCATGTCTTTCAGGAGTTTTCAGGTAGGAATTCCAGAACGGCTGAACATGCGAACTCATTAAAACACCCATGGTGTTTCACCATGCCTGTCCAAATTTGAGCGTCTCACTCGAGTTATCCTTAACGTATTCCTTCGGACGCATTCCCGAACACGTCATGTCATGATGAATATCTTTATCATGATTACGATGCCGGCGATGATGTTGATGGTGATGATAACGATGCTGCTGCTGATGATGATGATGATGATGATGATGATGATGATGATGATGATGGGGATGGTGATGGTGATGGTGATGGTGATGGTGATGGTGATGGTGAGGATGATGACGATAACGTTGATGGTTCAAGAGAGGGGGGGACGGAGGACCTTGGAGGGTTGAGCAGGATTCCGCCTACATAGTCCCGCATTTGGTTGCCCCTGTGCGCTGGATTCTCGGACAGTGGCATCGGGGCTTGCTATGCCAAATTCTAGGGGCCCGCTCTTAGCTTCCCTGTGTTCTGGATTTCTTGTTGGTTCCTATGGAGCCCCGAAAGACTGTTCACGCGCTGGCGCCAATGTCTGGGCATCTGAAGGTACGTGTGTGTGAGTGTGTTTGCGTGTGTGTGTGTGTGCGTGTGTGTATGGGGTATGGGGGGATGGTGGATGGCCACCGTCAGGGATGGGGCCCTCGCCGGAACCGTCGCCCTCTACAGGAGGGATATTCAAACATAGTACAAAAATAGTGTGGGGACGATGTATCAAAAGACTATCTTTGAGCATGGCTGAATATCTTTTAACTATCTTTATTGAATCGCTTCGCTCATTCCGCCGGCCCGTGATATGGCATCGCTGGTTTTTGTTTGTGTGTTCGTTGCCCATGTTGCGCTCTTGGGGGCGGGTGTCGTTCGGACGCGTTGCGTGGGGAGTTTTGATGGTGAAGCAGTTCCCTGGGGGTCGTCTCTCGATGGGGCGAAATAGAGTCGTCGTCAAGATGCTTCTTTGGGGGGCCTCTTGGGGTCTGTTGAGAGGCCGTTCGGGGGCGCCTGGGAGACATGTTTGAAGCCTTCTGGGGCTTCTTTTGGGCCTCCTGGGAGTCTCCTGGGGCCTCTTGGCGACATCTTGGGGCCTCTTGGAGGCCTCTTGGGGCCTCTTTGGGACCTCCTGGGCGCCTTCTGGGACGGAGGGCTCCATTTTTGAGTTCTCGGTATCCCTCCTGAGTCCCTCTTGGGCCCGTCTTGGGGCCTCTTGGTCCGTCTTGGGCGGCACTTGGGCCGTCTTGAGGGCTCTCTTGGGTCGTTTCGGCGCCGTCTTGGGAGCTTCGTGGGCCGTCTTGGAGCGGTCTTGGGGGCCTCTTGGGCCGTCTTGGAGCGTCCGGAAGCCGAAAAAGCCAGAACACAAAAAACATAGAAAAAACAAATGAAAATCAACGATTTTGGCCTCTTGGGGCTCTCTTCGGAGGCCTCTTGGAAGGCTCTTGGGGCGTCTTGGAGGCCTCTTGGGCTGTCTTGGGGGCCTTTTGGGCCGTCTTGGGGTCATCTTCGGCGTCTTCGAGCGCTCTTTGGGCGTCTCGGGGGCCTCTTGGGCAGTCTTGGGGGCCTCTTGGGGCACTCTGAGCGCGCTCTGGGGAGCCTGAGAGGCCGCACCCAGAAGGAAAACCATCTCTGAGTAGACTTGGTCGGGCGGGCGTTGGTCGGGGTACTTTTCGCCGGGGGACCCCCAGGGGCCGCCCCGCGCGCGCGAACTAGAAATACTGTTAATACTGTTAACCAGTTACCGGAGATCTTAGCACGCCCTGGCCCGTTGGGCCGGCGAATTTTTCGTCCAACATCCCCCTGTAGGAGGACATGCCCGACCTGAGCCAAGGGGGCCTGGGTGCACAAGCGACTGGAAATTTGCGCGGAAGATCTGGAAGACGCGGTCGTCTGAGCCCGTTTTGTGCCAGCCCTGGGGGTTGATGGCCTCCCGTCTGCCTGGCTCATCCGGAATACCCGATCCGGGCGGGTACATTTAGGTCGGGCATGTCCCCTTACAGAGGGGTTCTGCAAGACAAATGAAACATAGTAAGAATATGCCCAAAAATGATCACACTACTCGAAATATCGTCCCCAGACTATCTTTACTATTTTTGAATATTTCTCCTGTAGAGGGACATGCCCGACTTAAGCGTATATCACGAGGCGAACGATGTCTTTGAGGCATCCCTCGATCGCGGTCCCGAAGTCAGAGTGGGCGAGACCGGCTTCCTGGAAGGGCCTCCCTCCGGCGGCAAGGCCGAGGCAGCCTCCCCTGCGGGCCCCCGCGAGGCGCCCGCGGGTCTGCTGCCTGCAGGCTCTGACCGAGCTGCAATCTCGCCTCGCTCGGCTCTCCTCCGAGGCCCTCCACCAGCTGCTCCCCATGGTTTCGTGCGCGTGCTCGAACCTTCCACTCACTGTCCCAGGCGAGGGATCGCCCGTTCACGCTCTCCACCACCCACCAAACCACCCCAACCCAACCCGAAGGCCTCAATTTGCCCTCCATCTCCAGTGGGGGGGCCGGGGTCGGGGAACATTGAAAAAACACATGGACCCAGTACCCCCCCCAGCCGAAATTCGGGTCAACTTCGGGTCTTCGGGTTGGCTTGGGGTGGTCTGGCAGGTAATCTTAAGTCGGGCCTGTCCAATAGTCAAAAAATAGTCTGGGGACGATGATTTGAGTATGTTTTGGTGATTGTTTGGGTTATTTTTTTATTTTTCGTCCAAAACCCTCCTGTAAGGGGACACGCCCGACCTAAAGGTAGTCAGCTCTGAGGCACTTTTACCGTGGCGGGCCGGATCTCCGTCGGCTGCCCGCTCCTCGCGGACGACGGCCTCTCCGTGAGCTGGGCCCGCCACCCCTACCAGTGGGCCCCAGGAGCTCCCACCTCTGGCCCGCCCTACGGTCCCATTTTGTCACGTCCACCCTTGGGGCCTGGAAGGTGAGCTTGTAGTCTATCTCCGCCACGATTATCATGTGGTCAAGCATCGCGATGGACGGGATAGCGCGTACTCTGCGAGTGAGGTTGTAGGCTATCTCACATCGCTGTACTCTCTGCAACCACGTGGCCGAGATCGCTAGGTGGTCGATGTAGCTGGAGCTCTTGTGTCCATGGAAGGTGGGCCGCATGTCCCTCTACAGGCGGATTTCCGACAACAAGTTAACACTATACAAACAATATTCAAACAATAGCCCCCAAATAGTCAAAACATCGTCCTCAGACTATTTTTGATTATTTTTGAACATTCCCCTGCAGGGGGACAGGCCCGGCTTAACCCTACACCTGTCTTGCCCCGCCCAACCCGCGCTCTCCCACGACGATCTCCGCAGGCTGGTCCACGCTACCGTCAGGAAGCGCCGGCCCTCTAGCCGAAAGGGGCTCGAGCAACGTCCCAATCACTTGTCTGGAGGCTCCTCATCCGGGGCCTGTTCGGGGACGGTCCCGCAGGGGACACCGACGTGACGCTCAACGGAGTTCACGACGCCGACCCCAAGCTACTGGTGCTCTTCCAGCGATTCGTCACCGTGGGGGGCATCCTGCCGCCCCCTTCTACCACCTTGGCCACTATGCGCACCCCTAGTGAGTCCCTGGTGGACCACAGCGGCTCTCGGCGCTCGAGGTCGCGGGCGTGAGAGGAGCGGCGGCCCCACCCCCGACGACGACCGTGACCAGGACCGACGCCCAGCCAGGCGCCGCGCCACATTCTCCCCCGCGCTCTCGCTCCCTCCTCCTCCTCCTCCTCCTTCTCCTCCTCCTCCTCCTCCTCCTCCTCCTCCTCCTCCTCCTCCTCCCGCTCCCCGCCCTCCCAGGGTCAGCCCAGGCGCCCAGGGCGCGGCCCCTGGCGGCGCAGGCTGACCCCCCACCTGGCGCTGCGGCTCCCGCCCGCCTGCCCCTGGACCGCTGTTCTGGCACTCCCATGGCTGAGCTGTTTGTTGGAATCGGATCGAGTCCGATCGTTGGCCGAAGGCTCCAAGCAAGGCCGAGAAGCTAACTCGCAAGCGTCCGTAGGCGTCGTTCCGACTCGCGTCGCGACTGTTCTCACTCACTCTTTCACTCACTCACTCACTCACTCACTCACTCACTCACTCACTCACTCACTCACTCACTCACTCACTCACTCACTCACTCACTCACTCCTTCACTCACTCACTCACTCACTCACTCACTCACTCACTCACTCACTCACTCACTCACTCCCATGGCTGAGCTCTCCCGGCAAGATCTGGCGCTCGTGACAGTTTGCTGGGTGCAGCTCGGACATCGGCAGGTCGGACTCTGGCGCACCTCTCTCCGTCGCAACCACACCACAGTCGCCACCCCCCCACCCTCAGCCCACGGCGCTCCTCCGCAGCTTCTTGGGTCGCGCCTATGGTTGCTACGGCCACCCTGCCACGCACGTCTATGCCTCGGGGTGGCCTCGGGGCTGCGACGCGCACTCCGCCAAGGCTTCCGCCAACCTCGACAAGCGCGTCAACGACATTAGGGGTGTCTTGGGGACCCCATTGGCGTGGAAAGACTTCCTCTCCCATGCTACGCCGCGCGGGACAGCCTTTCCTGCGCAATGACCCCAACTTAGTGGAGCCTCGCCTGCTGGAAGCGTTCACCAATGCGTTCTACCAAGGGCGGCTGCTGGGCTGGCGCCACGAGGACCACGGGGAGAAACGGACTCTTGCGGCGGAGCTCATTGGTATCAGAAGAGCGTCCAAGTCCCCTCAGTGGGGGGCTTCCGCACCCGCCGCCGGCCCCAAGACCGTGGGTGCGCCTCCGCGCTCCAGCGCTCCCATCGGCACAAGCGCCTGCCTCCCGCGGCAGGTCCTCCAGCGCTCTCGCCAACTCGTCTCTGCGCGGTTCCCCACCCCTTTAGGCTCCCTCGGGGCCGCTCGGCGATTCCACGACGCCGAAGCCGTCCCGGTACCAGGTGGCACCTGGGTTGGCCGCGACCACGGCGCCATCGGCACCCCTGGCCTGCCCAACACCCAGGAGATCCACCACCGGCTCCCGCGACTCGCCGCGCGCACGCCGCCGACCGCTCGCGCTCCGCTGCCCCTGCTGGTGGCGGCTCTTCCGCTCCGTCCACCAGATTTCAGTTGGGCACGTCCCCCTACAGGAGGAATATTCCAAACTAGTTAGAACATAGTCTGGGCACCATTCTTCACAAATCATGTTTCGCTAATTTTCTGAGCATGCTTGGGTTAACAATTTTCACTGCTTCGTCCTCAAACCCTAACACCGGGGCCGCCAGGCCACGGGAATGGGCGAGGCGCAGCCCCCCGGGGCGCCAGTCCGAGCGCATCCGGAGCCGAGGAGGCGCGTGGGAGGAGGAGGAGGAGGAGGAGGAGGAGGAGGAGGAGGAGGAGGAGGAGGAGGAGGAGGAGGAGGGAGGAGGAGGAGGAGGAGGAGGGAGGAGGAGGGAGGAAGAGGAGGAGGGATTGGAGGAGGAGGAGGAGGAGGAGGAGGAGGAGGAGGAGGGGAGGAGGAGGGGAGGAGGAGGAGAGGGAGGGGGAGGGGGAGGAGGAGGAGGAGGAAGGGGAGGACGGGGTCATGTACGACCTGACACTGGGGCCGCCGGGCCCACCCCGACCGCCGCTCCTCCGCGCCGGGCCTGGCGCAGTCCCCGGGCCCCCCGCCTCCGCCGCCGCCGCCGCCGTCGCTTCCCCCGCCCCTGGGTTTCGGTCGGGCATGTCCCCCCACAGGCAGATTTTGAACACGAGATAAAAAGTAGTCAGAAAACATATCCAAACATAATCCAAAAGTATTCGAAACATCGTGCTCATACTATGTTCTTACTGTTTGGGAATAGTCCTCCTGCAGAGGGACGTGCCTGACTTAACCCTGGGGGCTTGCACGGGGTCGCCCCGGCTGCAGGCGCGGGGGTCCACTTAGCAGTCCCTCCGGCACCGCCTCCGCTCCGCGCGCCTGGCCCTCCTTTGGCCATCCCCCACGCCCCGCCTGCAGACCGCCCTCGCGCCAGCGTGCCTCTGCGCGCCCCGGCTCGTTCCCCCCGCCCCCCCCCGCGGGCGCCTTGCCGCCGACAGCCGCCGACATGCCTGGCACCTCCTCGGATTCCGCAGGCGACGCTGAGGGCGTTCAGATATGATACAACGGCTCCTTGCTGACAAAGTCGCGCGCTCCACTGCCGCGGCACCACCCCTGCTGGCCACTTTATCGCGATCGCGTGGCGCACGTGGGCGGGATGCCAGCCCAGGGGCGGGCCGAACACCGACGGCACCAACTATCCGTCGCCACAAGCATACTCTGGTGCGGAGCTCAAGACTTTCTTCGCCCCTCTTGACTTTACCCTGCTGGCTGGCTTTTCCCCCACGTGGCCCACGCGCGGGACCTAAGTACCCCGAGGAAAGGCCCGCCTCCCGCCCCTACTATCAGCACTATTCGCAGAAGCGGGGGTGACTCCCGCTGCGACCCCCCTGCCTTCCCAAGCACAGGCGTTCCCTGCTACGGAGCCAGCTCTTGCTATCACAGGCGGCTTCCCACATGCGGTCACCGCCGACTCCTATGCTCCACTGGGCCTAGCCAGGACGTCTTGGCCCCCCGTGCATCCCAGCTCTGGGGGTAGATCGCTTCCTCTACTCACCGGTGGGGCCTGCTGGGATCCACCAGGGAACTCTCCCGTGGCCCCTGTCCTCGCAGGACAGGCCTTTGCCCCCACGGAGTCGATTGGGACGTTAGGTGGCGGGTGGCGGTGAATGGGCCCCTCCATTTTTTTCAGTTCCGGACCTCACCTTTCGCAGCGGCCAGCTCTGCCTCAAGTGGAGCACCCGTGCGTGTTCCCAGCCTTCCTCCCAGGGTCCACAGGGTCTCTGCCGCTGCTTGCGTCCCCCCCTTGCCTGGGGCGGCGCGGCCTCCTCGGTCCCTTCCAGCTGGGACTGCCCGCTGAGGCCCAGGTGCTGACGCTGCGGCCCTGGACCGCTTCACTGCTCTCCGCCTTCGGTTCGCCTTCGCTTCCCTCTCCCTTCCCTCTCCCCTCCCCCTCTCTCTCTGCTGGCCCCCCCCCCTTCTGGGGGGCAGGCCTGGGCCGCTCCCTCGGGGACCGCCCTCTCGGCCGCCGCCGTTGGTGGCGCGCCGCCCAGCTCCGCAGGCTTTCGCGGCTCCTTCGGCCTGCGACGTTTTGCGGCTCCGCCGCCTTCAGCTCGCTCCCCCCGTCGCTCCTTGACGCACTTCCTCGTCGGTCCACGCTGGCTTACTCGCTCTCCGCGCCTTCAGTCTCTGTTGGCTTCTGTCACCTTCCACTCGCCGCAGTCTGTCTACTCACCACCCCTCCCTGCCCAGGCCCAGATGGTTATGGCTGCTGCTGGCTGCGAGACCCTAAACGATCTCTGACAGCTCGGCCCGTCGTAGACGCGCGCGCTTCACTGTCTGCGCTCGGCATTGTAATCCCCGTCGCTCCGCGCGGGGCCGCGACGCCCCCCAAAAGTGTCTGGGTGTGCTTTGACGATCGAACGTGTCTCTACATGCTTACGGCTTCACCACCTATTCACAGCTGGTTTCTTGCCTATGCGGTCTTTCTTGTGTCATGCTACCCCCTGCCTCCTGGTGCGGACACTTTTCTAAGGGCATCTCGGGGGCTCTGCGCTTGGGACCACTTCAGGGGCCCTAGTGGGGCGTCCTCGGTGCCCAATAGGGGCACGAAGGGTTCACTTTTCGCCGCCTTCCGCATGAAGCAGCGCCCGAGCCTCCAGGCACATGCCGAGCAGGTAGGACCGTCCTGCGCGATGGCTCGCAACCTCCAGTGGGGCATCGGGTGCCCCTGCAGGGGATCCCCGCCGCTGGTGTTGAGAGTTCGACCTGCATGGGTCGGGTTTGCATTGGTTGCTTAGCAAGTGCGAGCTGGTTGCAAACTGCGGCGCTGAGACGAGAGCCGCATCTGAAAAGAAGCTTCCTTCCATCCGTGAGACTGTTGCGAACTTTTAAGACGCATGTTCGCGGCGCCAAAGCGAGAGCCACATTTTGAAAAATGAACCGCCCTCCATCCGCGAAGTTTTTGCAAACACCCACAGCAAGCGTGCGCGGCGGTAACGCGAGAGCCACCTTTTGAAAACCGCGTGCCTCCATCCGTGAAGCTGTTGCAAACTTTGAAAACGAGTGTGCGCGGCGCTGGGGCGAGAACCGCATTATGTTGAAAACGACCCGCCCCCCATCCGAAACGCTGTTGCAATTTCAAGTTTCAGGATCATTCGTGGTGACGAAGTCTCATGCGAAACGCCCAGCCCGCCCTTCCGTCCGGGCTCGGGGTGCGAGAGGAAGGAGTTATTCATAAGGAGAGGGGTTGGAGGCGTGTGGGGGGGTCGTAGTAGCGGGAGGAAGAGGAGAAGTGAGGAAGAATGGGATGAAGGAGGGGTGACAGTATTAGAAGTGGGAGAAAGGGGGCATGGAGGAAAAAGACAGATGAGGCGAGAGGAGACATGAGAATGACGAGTAGGGGGGACCGAGGGAGATGGATAGAGAGGAGGAAGGGTACGGATGAGAAACGATGGAGAAGCACGACCAGAAGTAGACAGATGGTGGAGGAGGGAGGAGGAAGGAGGGGGAAGGAGGGGGACTAGGAGGAGGAGAAGCGAAAAGAAAACCAGGAGGAGGAATTGGGGGGAGCAGTCGCAGGAAGGATAGTTGAGAAGTCTTCGATGCGGGAAAACAGTGGGGGAGAATGCGTTTCGTAGCAGTGGTTCTCTCCAACGGATTACGTGCGAGAACATGTATGTTGTAGGATACTGGAGTTCAGCTTGCCATTAATACGCATATGCGCAGAAATGCGGTGACAAGATGCCTGGAGTCGGTCTGGTGCAGTGACTGAATATTTTTGCACTTGCTCAACATATGTGATCTGCGTACGGCAGAACTCATGCTGCCTGCCGCTACTCTTCCTCTTCGCAGGCCAATTTCTGCTATGCACCGGGTCTGCCTTCTCCCCCTCCTTCTCCTTATGCGCCGCTTTGTCCCCCTTGCCATCTTGCTCGCCCCCCTTCCTCCCCGCCTCTCTCACGCTGGCCTCCTCCTCCCCCGCCTCCCTGCCCAGCGCTTCCGCCTCCATCGGTTGGCATCGCGGATGCGCCCTGTCCTGCCGGCACGCCGCGCCTGCAACGCACCCGCGCGGGCAGCGACTCCGACCCCTGCACGGCCCGACGCCGAGTGGCGGCGCGCTCGCGCGGTGGCCTGAGCCTCTCGCTCTGGCGAGCCCAGAGCCGGGCCTCCTCCAGCATCGAGTCCGTCCTCCTTGTCCTCGTCCTCGGTCTTCTCGCTTTCCTCCTCGTCCTCCTGCCCCCCCCCCCGGAACCAGCGGCCTCCAGATGCGGAGGGCCTCGTGGGTCCAGTGCACGACAAGCACGCGGAGGACGAGCCGGATGATTTCGATGGGGTAGACGCCAAGGATGCCGAGGACTGGGCGGAATTGATGATGATGACGATGATGATGATGATGATGATGATGATGATGAGGAGGAGGAGGAGGAGGAGGAGGAGGAGGAGGAGGAGGAGGAGGATGGGGAGGAGGAGGAGGGGGACGAGGAGGAGGAGGAGGAGGAGGAGGAGAAGGAAGAAGAGGATGAGGGGGACGAGAAGGAGAAGGAGGGAGGAAGGAGCTATGCGGGGGCGAAAGATTCGGACGGATTCGGTGGGCGGCCAGGTTCTTGGGTCATTTGTTCTTGGCTTCCCGTTTGCCAGATTCTTGATTGCATGACTGCGGCCATGTACCCACGTCTTTGCGAGCTCGGACGGACAGAATACGTAGCACTCCGCATTGCGGATAAGAGTGAGTGGACTGGCGCGGGGTGAGGGTGGATCGAGGGAGGGTCGCGGGTGGGCCGCGGGGGGTCGCAGGCAAGGGCGACGACAACAACAAGAATCCTCACCGCCAAAGCCCACCTCATGCACGCACCCAGGCATGGTGCAAGACCGTATGCCCCCCCCAGCTTTGACATCATGGCCAGCGCGGACAACTAGCAGTGATCTCCTGCAATATATGTGGCGCAATCTAGGTGATGCAATCTAGGTGGAGTAAACAATGTGGTGACAAGCAACGCAAAGCAATGTATAGCAATGCCGTGCAATGCGTACACATCTAACTGTGCAATTACAGATTTTTGGTGGAACAGAGAGAGGTAGTATCAAGGAGTAGGGAATACTATATTGCACACCTGTATAATGTGTATATATATATATCTACGTACCACCCCGCAGTTACGAATAAGAGTGAGGGGGCGGCGAGGACGTCGTCAGTCAGCAAGGCTCTGAAGAAGCCCGGTGCAGGCGCCAAACGTTGACAAATTATGCAGTGAGCCCGCCGCAGGCGCCGCTTTCTTCGTTAAAGCAATGTGGGTGGATCGCGGGGTGGGTCGCGGGTGGGTCGCGGGTGGGTCGCGGGTGGGCGCGTGCAGGGTCGTGGACGGGTCGCGGGTGGGTCGCGTATGGGTCGCGGGCCGGGTCGCGGGTGGGTCGCGGGGTGGGTCGCGGGTGGGTCGCGGGGTGGGTCGCGGGGGGGTCGCGGGTGGGTCGCGGGGTGGGTCGCGGGGTGGGTCGCAGGGTGGTTCGGCCTCCTCACTCTGATCAGAGTGAGGGGGCCGAACGCTCACTTTTTGTTCCTGGGTGCGTGGCTGAAGTGGGGATCCGCGGGGAGGATTCTGCTAGTTGTTGTTGTTGTTGTTGTCGTCGTCGTCGTCGTCGTCGTCGTCGTCGTCGTCGTCGTCGTCGTCGTCGTCCCCCGACCCCCCGCCCGCGACCCTCCCCGCGATCCACCCCACGACCCACCCCGCGACCCACCCCGCGACCCGCCCCGCGACCAACCCGCGACCTACCCCGCGACCCACTCCGTGACCTGCCCGTGACCTACCCGCGACTCACCCGCGACCCACCGGCGACCCACCCGCGACCCACCCCGCGGCCCACCCCGCGACCCACCCCGCGACCCATCCCGCGACCCACCCCGCGACCCACTCGTGACCTACCCCGCGACGCGACCCACCCGCGACCCGGCCCGCGACCCATACGCGACCCACCCGCGACCCATCTGCGACCCGGCCCGCGCCCACCCGCGACCCATCCGCGACCCACCCCGCGATACACCCACATTGCTTTAACGAAGGAATCGGCGTTTGCGGCGGGCTCACTGCATAATTTGTAAAAGTTTGGCGCCTGCGGCGGGCTTCTTCAGAGCCTCGCAGACTGACGACGTCTTCGCCGCCCCCTCACTCTTATCCGCAACTGCGGGATGCTACGTATATACATATTCACGGAGATCTAATTCTATTGGTTTACGCGCTCAAGGAGGATATTCATCCTACAGAGCGATTCATCTGTATACGTATATGCACACATTTTTGTTGATTCCCCATTTGCGGTCTGGCGGCTACGTTGTCGCCGTTGCCGTCCCATCGCCGCCTCGTCGCCGCCCGTCGTCTGTGCCTGTGTGGCGGTCTGGCGGCTATGTTGTTGCCGTCGCCGCCCCGTCGCAGAGTCGCCGCGCGTCGTCTGGACCAGCGCGGCGGTCTGGCGACTATGTTGCCGGTGTCGCCACCCCGTCGCCGCTTCGTCGTGATCTCGCAGAATTGCGCGGCATAGGTTGCACCGCGCGGATTGTACCACACAGCATAGATTGTCGTTTCTCAAAGAGTATTGAGGTCTACCTCCCCCGAACTTAACCGCCCCCTTCGCGTTTTGCCATTTAAATGCGATTCGGCCCCATCGCCCGTGCGAAATATGAACTCATACCATCCTAGGCCGGCATCGCCCCCCTTCATCATTTGCTGAAGATATTATGCGCGCGCATTCGTTTCTCACAAGTCATCGGTTTTTCAAGAAAACCTTACACAAAAGGACTAAATGCACACGCGTGCGTCGTGGTGGTATAGTTGCGCAGCAGGAGTTGTCAAACAAAACTTGCGCTCGCGCTCAAGAATATTCCTAAGAGAACCTTCGGGTTTCAAGTTTTTCATCACATGCTACTAGACGTGTGCCTCTCGCGCGCGCGCATGTCGACATCGCTCGAACGCCAATGCGCGAGTGCTGTCGCAAGAACCCCTTTGAAAAACAGAAGCGCAATATGCGCACGGGCGTCGTCGCGCGCGCATGTGGAAATCTTTTCAAAAACCTTGGGTTTCGGAGGGATTTCAAAACCGAGTGCCCCACAACACAACCAAAAAAAACATGTGGTTTGGCAGCGTCAGTTTTCGAACATGCCTCCGCTCGCGCCAGTGCGAATTCTTAACACAACCATTGGTTCTTTTTTTCACAACTATCATTAAATTCGACCAAGCGGGCCTCTCGCGCCGCATATCGAAATCATTCGAACGCCCTTGCGCGCGTGCTGGGGGGCAAGTGATACCATGCGGGCCACTTTCCCGGCCAGCCGCGCGAGCATGTCGAACTCTTTCCAAGTCTTTCACCACCGACGCGAGGGCGCCGTCATCGTCGTCGGCGTGATCAGCATCGGCGCCGTCATTGGCGTTGCCATGAGACCGCGCCCGCCCAAGCCGCCGACTCAGACGAAGGTGAAGTACCCGGTGGCAAATGCCCAGCGGTCGCCGCCACTGCGGCCGCGGCGGTCGCGCCAAACGAGCTGGCCGCTTCGCGCGCGAGCGTGCGCGGCCGCAGAGATGCATCAGCCAACGCCAAGCACCCATCCCAATCGCCGCCGCATGGGTTTTGCAACCAAGTTGTGTGTGGGTGGGTGGGGTGATTGCGCGAGCAGTGGAGTTGACAACTTCGAGTTCGGCAGGGTGAGTTGCATAACGTAGATTCTCCTTTCTAAAAAGAGAATAGACTCTACCCTCCCCGCCCGGCGTTATCCACCCCCCTTTCGGGTATGTAAATCATATATGATTCTGACCACATGTCCATCCTGAATATGAATGTGCGCTCCCAGAGGGGCCAGGATCGGCCCCCTCTGAGGTTCTCTTATTTTTAAAAAGATACGCGGGGACTTTTTTGTTCTAGCATAACACTGTTCCACAAATCCCTTGCAAAAAACGAGACGAAGTGCGCACGCGCGCGTCGTCGCGTGCGCATGCCGAAATCCTTCAACAATCTTCGGTGCCGGACGGATTTCGCAATCGAGTTTCCAATATACATACAAAACCACATGGTTTCGCAACACGGATTTGCCAAAAAAACTTACGCGTGAGCTCTTGCGAAGTCTTAAGAAAATCCTGCGTTTTCAAGATTTTCACAAAATGCTACCAAACGGGCTTCGCGCGCGCATGTCGAAATCTGTCGAACGCCATTGCGCGCGTGCCGTCGCAAGAATCCTCTGCAACAAATGGGACGAAGTGCCGACGCGCGCGTCTTCGCGCGCGTATGCCGAAATCCTTCAAAACCCATCGGTTTGGGAAGGATTTCAAAATCGTGTGTCCAAAAAGCATATAAGAACACAAGGTTTCGCAACACGGATTTTCAACAAAAGCGTGCGCGCGCTCTTGCGTCGTCGTGGTCGTCGTCGTCGTCGTCGTCGTCGTCGTCGTCGCCGTCCTCCCTCCTCCCGCGTCGTCGTCGTCGTCGCCTACGTCGTCCTGTCGTTCCTCGTGTTCGTCGTCGTCGTCCTCTTTGGCGTCGTGGTCGTTTCCGTCGTCGTTGTCGCCGTGGTCGTCCTTCCTCCTCCTCCCTCGTCGTCGTCGTCGTCCGTCGTCGGCGTCTCGTCGTCGTCACTCCTATTTCGTCGCCGTCGTCGTCGTCGTCGACGTCGTTGTCGTCGTCGTCGTCGTCTTCCCTCCTCCCTCGTCGTTGTCGTCGTCGGCGTCGCCATCCTTCCTCCTTCTTCGTCGTTCGCGTCGTCGCCGTCCTCCCTCCTCCCTCGTCGTTGTCGTCGTTGTCGTCGTTGTCGCCGTCGTCGTCCTCCCTCCTCCCTCGTCGTCGTCTTCGTTGGCGACGTCGTCGTCGTCTTCGTCGTCGTCGTCGGCGTCGGCGTCGTCGTCGTTTTTGTCGTCGTCGACGTCGGCGTCGTCGTCGTCGCCGCCGTCGTCGTCGTCGTCGTCGGCGTCGTTGACGTCGTCGTCGTCGTCGGTGTCGTCGTCGTCGGCGTCGGCGTCGTCATCGTCGTCGTCGTCGTCGGCGTCGTCGTCGTCGGCGTTGGCGTCGTCGTCGTCGTCGTTGGTGTCGTCGTCGTCGTCGTCGTTGTCGGCGTCGTGGAAGTCGTTGGAGACGCCGTCGGTGTCGTTGTAGTCGTTGTCGGCGGCGTCGTCGTCGTCGTTGTCGCTGTCGTCGTCGGCGTCGCTGTCGTTGCCAAGTGCCATTTGGTACCAACCGTCACGGTCTTAAGAGATCTTGCAAACCAAGTTGCGGGTGGGTGGGTGGATGTCTGCGCGAGCAGTGGAGGTGGTCAAGCGCGGTGCAGGGTAGTCAATTGCACTACATAGATTGCATCACGTAGATGTCGCAACGATCGCGACACCTAAATGGTACAACGGATATCGCACCGAACACATGTATACACATGTCTATATCTGTATCTTCGCACCACTCAGGTCGCACACCGTATACGGGACCACATGGATTTCACCGCATAGAATGTATGCATCACGTAGCGCGCACCACATTGATAGTACTGCACGCGCACACACATACACATGTACACACATATTTAGACATATATATATATATATATATACGTATAGCACTGCGTAGATTGCGCCACATAGGTTGCAGAGTATAGATGGCACCGTGTATACTGTAAATCATAGATTGCATCACGTCGATGGTTCCGCATGCGTTGTACCACGTAGATCGCATGACGTGGGTCGAACCGAGTATATTACACAACGTAGATCGCCGCATACGGTTACGCAGCATCGATCGCACCGCGTGCACACAACATTTATTGCACCTCATAGGTCGCACCGCGTACATGGCACCACGTAGATTTCACCACGTGTACTGCACCGCGTATAGTCTCATTTGGGGATTTAGCCGCCCCCATTTTCGTATTGCAATTTGAATATGATTCTGCCCAGCTGTCCGTTTTAAATATTAATTAATTTGATGCCAGCCTGGACAGTAAAGGCACCCCGCCTCATCCTCTGCAAAAACCAGTATGCGCGCTCATTCGTGCACGCGGAATATGGTGTCTAAGAACCCCTTGCAACATACAGGACGACATGCCCACGCGCGCGTTGTCGCGCGCGCGTGCCGGAGTTCTGAAAAACACATTTGTTTCCGAAAGGGTTTCAAAATCGGGCGTTCTGATAACATATAAACCACATTTGGTTTCGCAGCAGGAATTTTCAAAACAAGCTTGCGCTCGCGCACTTGAGAGTTCTTATGAAAACCATGGGTTGTTGAACAGTTTCATCAAATGCTACCAAATGGGCCTACCGCGCGCGAGTGTCGAAGTCGTTCGAACGCCCTTGCGCGCTTGCTGTCGCGAGAATTCCTGCAGAACAACAGGACGATGTGCACAGGCGCGCGTCGTCGCGCGCGCATGTCGGAATCTTTCACAAGCACTTCAGGTTTCGCAAGGGTTTTAAACTCGAGCTTCCCGACAGCATATACGACACACATTGTTTTACAGCAGCAGTTCAACCAAACATGCGCTCGCGCCCTTGCGTCTTCCCAAGACAAACCTAGGTTTTCATTATTTTTCAAAATTAAATTCTGCAAAGCGAGCCTCTCGCGCCGCATGTCGAAGTCAGTCGAACGTCCTTGCGCGCGTGTTGTGGGGCATGGTCCGTGTCAAATAATACCATGGGGACCAGTCTCGCGCGTCGGCTACGCGCGCATGCCGAATTCCTTCCAACGCCGTCATCACCGACGCTAGGGGCGAGGGCCCCGTCATCGTCGTCGGCGTGATCAGCATCGGCGCCACCACTGGGAGTGCCGTCGCCATCGTCATCATCGTCACCAGCGTCGCTTTTTTCATCATCTTGTCTACCGTTGTCGGCGTTGCCATCATTCCGCGCCCGCCCAAGCCGCCGATTCGCATTAAAGTGCCCGCTGGGATGTGCCCAGAGGTCAGCGCCAGGCCGCGTTGGCCGCGTTGGCCCGCGCGAGTATGCGCGGGCTAGCGCGGCAGAAGAAATGCACCAGCCAACACCAAGCATTCATCGTAGTCGCCGCCGCATGCGTTTTCCAAAACAACTTGCAGGTGGGTGGGACGATTGCGCGAACAGTGGCGCTGACAGCCGCGAATTCACACATCGATTCCTTCACGTATATAGCGCCACATGGGTTGCACAACGTAGCCCGCTAGACACACACGGTTCGGGTTCACGCGGGCGAACCTATCATTGAAATGCCTAGACCCCTACATTCAAAGAAATGCATACATATAAAACATAAAGTACATCCATATATATATATATATATATATGTATACATATTTGCACACATATATTGACACATATGTGTATCGTCGGGATTATGTGTACATGTGATATATGACATGTCGAACGTAAACGTTAACGCACAGGGGATCGAGGATCCACCGATGTGCGCCAACGCCACATCTGACATCGTGCTCTCCCCCTCGCACCTGTTACTGTATTGGATCCCTCTCGATATGACGACCATGGTTTCGACGTATCTTTTGCTGTCCAATTGGAAAGGGGGCGCGCATGTAGGAGTGGAGGAGGTTTAGAAACAGGTAGAGGAACCATATAAGCAGGAGGAAACGACGGAGGAGGTTGAGGAGGAGGAGGAGGTGCACAAGCAGGATGAGTAGGAGGAGCAGTAAACAGTAGGGTCAGAGGAAGGGGGAGAGAGGAAAGGATGGGAACGCCAACGATGATGAGGTACAAGAGCAGACGGTAGTCGGGAGCCTCTTCGGGGCCGTTTGGGAGTTTCTTGTATGCTTCTCGGAAGCCTCTTCGGGGCCTTTCGGGGCCTCTTGGCCCCGCAGGGAGAAGATCGCACCGTTTTTCGGCACTGAGCGAGTCTGCTCCACGTGACCCGAGGGCGAACCTACGTCGACAAGGTAGGCTGCGGTCGGCCTGCAGCCCGGGCGAGCAGGCATGGCGCCTGCCAGAATTTTGGGAACAAGTGCTGTTTTGGGCTGCCACGTGTGCAGTTCAAAGGTCCTCAGAGGTTTTCTGGCGTTGTTCCCATTAATCCTGGAGCTTTCTGGGGGGGGGGAAAGGATGATCACTCAGAGGCCCCCGATCTTACAAGACCGAGGTTTCCATTTCAAATGCGTAAGTATGTATGTTCGTTCATGTGTCTTGTACTAGTCCCCCTTCACTTTGGCATGTTTATTGTTCGTCAATTTTCAATTGGAATATTTTGGCAGGTGTGCGCCTTCGACTCCTGACCTGGTCCCTCTCCGGGTTTCTCCAACAGGGCCCGCTCGGGCCCTCTCCGTAGTAGCATCGGGTTGGCGGGGCTACGACCGTTGCTCTTGCCCACTCCCTCTTCCCTTCTCCATGCGCCCTCCTCGCTCCAGCCGCCTTCTCGACTCTCGCCTTCGCAGGGCTTCCATCTGAGTCCACTCGGTGTCTGAGCCCACTGGGCCACCGAATGGGCAGCCGCACGGGCTCGACTGCGCCAGGGCAGTTGGAATCGTGCCCGTTCTGCCGCTGCGCGGGGCTCGCTTCTGGGCCCACTCGGCGGCCGAACAGGCTCATACAGTGGAGGCCCATGCCAAGAAACACCCTTCCTGCCTCCGGGCGGGTTTTGTTGGTTTTGCGATGGGAAGCGTGACTTTCCCACACCAACAAATCAATGGACGTCCTGGGGCCTCAGGGTTGGGTTTCTTGTGGAAGGTTTTTTGTGGATGGGCCCCTACTGTATGCCGCCTGGGTTCAGATGGGGCCCTCGTGTAGTCCCAGCCTGTCTTGGCATTCCTCCCACAAGTCACGTAGCAGTTCAGGGATGCGCTGTGCTCTCTCATCAAAAGGTTTGGAGTGGCCGACCCTCCTCCCCCATTGGTGGACCGTTGATGCCTTCTTGGGTTACCCGCAAGTGGATAGCGCGGCTGATGATGTACGTACACATGTTCGCGCCTCCGCAAAGAGCAGGCGAAGGAGGCTGCTCTCCTGTTTTTTTCCTGAGCACAGCCCACCAGTTCTGCACATTCCCACCTCCACGGGTGTTGACCACACTTGCTTGTTTGCTTCGCTACATTCGTTTCCTGACGCCCATTCTCATCCAGAACCCGAGCCACGCGAGCATCACTATAACAGAAGTTTGCGTGTCTCCTGTCTTGAACTCCACCCTGATTCGTCGAGTCTTATTGGCCCCAAGGCTTCTCCCATGAGCTTGCGCCGCCCGTAACCCACCCACCACCCTGTCGTCTTCGAGATTTGGTTTGACTACAAACGTGGTGCGACGTGAATGTTGCAGAGGTCCGCGACTCTTGAAATGACCGTGCGAGGCCTCGTGATTGGTTGGCCGCTGCCCTCATTTGCGGCCGCCCGCTCCCGTCCACGTGCCTCCAGTGCTTCGTTGCGACTCCGTGCCAAAGCCTGTCGTCCCGACTGCGTTGTGCGATCGCCAGTGATGGGCTTGTTTTCCACCACCACCACCATAAGATGGAGGATGAGGGGGTACAGGCCCATCACGATCGCCAGCGCTGCGACAAGGCAGCTTGGTTGGCCAGGGGCAAAGCATGTTCTCATTGCGACGACGCCTCTCATCGGTGCTTGCGGTTCGTGGGTCCAGCTTTAAGTCGTGCGTGTCCCATTACAGCGCGGGCGCGGCCGCAAGAAACCCTCGCAAGAAACCCAACCCTGAAAACCCGCGCGCGAGGTGCACCCCAGGGGAAGCCCAGAGCACCGTTAACGCAGCAGCCTCTTCGACGGCTGCGGAAATGCACCGCGCACTTCGCGGAGCGAAGAAACCCAGGGTACCCTGACGAAAAGTATATGGTTTCGTGATGCTCGCCCCCACTGTCCAGGGGAAATCTTCAAAAATATTAAACCATATCTGGGGACAACGTTTTGGCATTTTCTTTTTATTATTACTAATAATATCAATTTTGAGTGTCTTGAGTTTTTCGCCCCAAAATCCGCCTGTAGCTAGGCATGCCCGACCTGATCGTGGCTCCAGCTGGTCACTCGAGTGAAGGGCGTGCCCTCCTATGGGTCACATCTTTCATGGCGCCAACATCGCAGAGCGGATTTCGTTCGGAAAAAGATAGGATGGGCCCGGAGTGTCCTGGGGAATTCCGTTCGGATTTCGAGGTGAATATCGTACGGATCTTTTTGGGCCAGGAATGAAGACTAAAACACATCCACGCGAAATGAACTTCGTTTTTCACTCGCCGTTTCGGGGTTTTGCATTGGCAGACATCCATGCAACAATCCGCTGCAGCACGTCTGCAAGGTCGGTGCAGTGACATCTCTGTATGCTACATGTTGCGCCTCCCTGTTTATCTGAGGTCTGGCAGACCTGGGCGTCGCCATCTCCTCGCGTTTCGTCCGCACACTTTCAATGAGGCTCCGGACAACGTGTTGTGTCGCCCTTGGCCTGACGAGTGACTTGCCCATCCCACCGGTCATGGACCTTTTCACAGGTAGCTTGCCCGTTTCTGTATTATCCTGGGGTGGTGGTTTCGGGTGCAACGACAGAGGGGGGAGGCACATCGGGGGATGCATCGACCCCCAATCGCCCATTGATCGCCGATACGGGCCCGATAGCCCCAACCTGCCCAGGAAGGTGTGGCTTCATTATCGGGGACTTATCGCCGATCTATCGGCGATGTATCGCCCATTCGAGGTCGATGCATCCCCCCCTATGCCATTCCCCCCCTATCGTTGCCCCTCAAACCTGCCCGTTTCTCTGTTACCCTGGGGTGGTGGTTAGTTGGCGGGGGATCTGTGTTTTGGCGCACAGCACTTCTGGCGCGCGCTGGCTGGAACTCTTGCCCTCTAGCCGCCCCTGCTCCTGGATACCATTTGGCTGCTGCGCGCCTCACGTCGGCGTCACCCCTCTATGTGCGTCGCCCCCCCAGGGGCGACGCGCGCACCGAGAAATCTTCTAGTACATGCGTCGTGGCGGGCGCTTTCTGGCCACACCGCTCGGGAAACGATATACTACAAGATGGGTATACTATATGTTCGGTTCGGACGCGCGCCTCCAAGGAGGACATAGTATTAGTATGTCTCTGTGCGTCCCATCACGCGCGAGGGCATAGCCGTTTACTGAGGTCTGTGCCTGGTAGAAGACGAACCTGTTCGGGCAGCTGGCGATCTACAAGACTCGTCAAACATAAGTTGACGGTTTTTGTTTTCGGTGCTTGCGTGGTAGGCGCTATTTCAATGCTGGCATGTGTGTCCGAAATCCGGCAGTACCTTCACAGCATTGAAGAACGCGTTTTCTGACAAGTGCCCGAACTTTCGAGCGCTTCGTTTTTGAATAGCATTCAAGTTATGCTTGACGAGGCTTATGGATGCGCAGTTGCATGCTGCCCTGGGGACTTGGGCCAAAAGGTGCTGCCAGTGACTACAGGTGCTGGCGGCGGACCGCATGCGATCCTGCTTGGCTTCGTTGGAGCAAACTGTGTCACCTGGTCAGGGCTCGGGGGGTTTCACGTAAACACGGGGCCGAACGGCCTCTGTTCGTCAGCAGGGTTCCGCATCAGGCATTGGGCGTCGTCAGGGCTTTCTTTGCCCTGCGGTGCCGTGTGCATGCCGTTCGATGGCAGGACATCGCCTCGGGCGCAGCGCGTGGCAGGTCGGCGTTGACATGCTGCGACGTTGTGCGATTCCTGCCGTTGCGTGGCAGGGCGCAAGCCGCGTCGCAGTGCAGTCGGTTCTCCGCCCGCCCGACCTCGTCGTGCGCGAGGATGCGGTGAGGGGTTTACCTTCCCACCTTAGCTACCGATTCCCGAAGTGGACAGGCCGACATGGAAGTTTCAGGGTGGGTGTTCACTGCATTCGACTCCCCATGGCTCCTTCCCTGGTTGGCTGAGTTACACGAGTCTTTTGATGCTGCGGTAGAGCAATTGCCCGACTCGTGAGATCTCCTGGTTCACCAGGGCGGCGAGTAGTCTGACGAAGCTTGGATGCGCAGGTGGAGTTTGCAAGCCGCAGTGCTGGCCTCCCTGCCCCAGCGTGCCGCATCCAGAGTGCTTTTGTAACTACCCACTCCCTGGTTGGGAAGCATGCTTCTAATCCTATTCTGGTCAGTTGTCCCCCAAGTTGGTTTGACGTACTTTGTCATTCCATGACTCATGGCTTGTCGACACGCAAGACCTTGCGCAGTGCCCTTCGCATCCACAGCGGGCTTGGTCCTTTTCCAGCAGAGCGCTTTGTCTATTTTGTTGAGGCCTCACATGTCGTTTCAAGTATTCCTGCCTGGTGCGAGTGCCGCGCACAGGAGACAACGTGGCCCCTGTGTGGGTACTGGTGTGTGTGTGTGTGTGTGTGTGCGTGTGTGTGTGTCATAGTTTGTGGTACGTGCTGCGATTCCCCACGCGTGCTGCACTGCGTTCCCAGCTCTTGTTTTCAAGGTCCACCAAGCTATCGCAGTCGCGCTTCGGACGCCAGAAACCATGTCAGTCTCAACCACTTCTTCCCAAGTCCCCTCCTATCAATTTTCCATTCACATCATTTCTCCTCTTCTCCTTTCCACTCTCCTGCAATGCTTCTCTGTGCGCCATCCTCTACTCTCTTCAGGCCTCCCTTCTCCCCCTCCCCTTCCCTGTCGGGTCCTCCCCTTTCCCCCTCGTCTCTCCTCCTTCCTTTTTTCGGCTCTTCTCTCCTCCATGACCCTTCGTTCCCATCTTCCTCTTTCAAACTCTTCCCTAGTCGCCCTTCCCTCCATATTCCCCCTCCCTTCTTCGCTAAGCTTTGCGTACCACTCTCCGCCCTCTTTGTTGTCTTCTCTCCTACCCTCTCGCTCATCCTCTTCGTCGCCGTCCTCCTGATATTCTTCGCTGCCTTCCCCATTCTCTCTCGGCCTCGCTATGGCTTCTTCTGTGCTTCATCGATTTCTCCCGTCCCATCCGAAGCATAGTTTTCTTCCCAGGTTCATATCTCCCATCACCATCATCAGCATCATCAGCATCAACATCATCCTAGTTCGCTCGCTTCCTCCTTCCCCTCGCTTCTTATCCCTTGCCCCCTTCTTTGCTTGCCGACTCTCACTGTGTGTGTGTGTGCGCGTCGCCCTCCCCGGTTCAAAAATCGGTCCCTCGCTCTCCGCTGTTATCCGCGTCTCTAATCCCTTGATGGTTCTCGACTTCGCAGGTTATTCCAGGAGGGGAAGAGCACACAGACACAATGCATCGTCGACTCGCAGGAAAATATGGGAAAATATAGGAAGTGGGGGGAAAGACGAGAATCCAGACAATATTGAAAATATGGAGGATCCTGGGATTTGTGTGTATTTATTTGTGTGTCCTTGGGCAACTTGATCCTTGCTTTGCGCAGTCCAGTGTGCTGAGGAACAGATCATCAAGGATAGCATCGATAAGACCGAGGCGGAGATGGCCGCCAGCAGCTCCGCATCCCTTGAGGACAGCCCTGGCTTGCCATCGCAGCCTGGTCTCAGCGGGCCGCGAAATCAAGCTCGCTCTCTCCCTCATGTTGAGTCCTCCTTCACCTTTTCAGTCCTGTGCCCGATGAGCTCCCACCTCTCTTTCTCTCATCTGCCTAGTCCTCATCTTCCTCCTTCTCCCCCTGCTACCTCTCTTCCTCTCTCCCTCCTTGTTTCTCCTCTTTTTGCACCTTCTTCCTCCTCTTTCGTTACTCTTCACTCCTCCCTCCCATCTCCATCCTCCTCTTTCGGCCCTTCTCATCCCTCCTCGCCCCTCCCTCCTTGCCCCTTTCATCCCTTCTCTCTCATCCATCCTTCCCCTTTCTCTCCCCCTTCTTCCGCCCTCATCGCTTCTTCGGCCTCGAGCGCTGCTTGCTCGTCATCACAAGTGATCTGCAAGGGGTGGGGGCGCGCGCGCGCAAGACGCAGAGGGAGGAGAAGAAGGGGGGGTCGAAATTGGAATGGGAAGAGGGAGAGAGAGAGAGAGAGAGAGGGAGACGGAACGCAGGCGAAGCTTGGGAGGGAAATGGGATATGAGTGGGGGATCTAGGCGTGAGAGGAGAAGGTGTCTTGGAGCCCGTGCCATTGACCATCCAGTTTTCGGACTTCCTTGGTGGTGAACCTCCTTGGCACCCAATCTTCGACTTGCCTTTCGAAGTGCATTTCTATGCGAAATTAAATTTGCATTCCAATACTCATTTCGATTGGACGTTCGACTTCCATTCCGACTGGCAGTTCGATGTGCATATCGATTTGCAGTTAAATGTGCATTCCGATTTGCGGTTCGACCTGCATTTCAGATACCATTCCGATGTGCATCTGGATTTACATTCCAGTGTTCATTTCGCTTTGAGTTGAGTTTCGCGTTGCATATATATATATATATATATATATATATATATATATAGATATATATGTCCCTGGGGGCGAGGCCAGGGGGCCACAAACAAATGCCCCCACCTCCCATGGGGGGACGGGGGCTCATTTTCCATGTGTTTTTACAGGGTTTCCGCGTCCTGGGCCTCGGAGGCCGCCGCCTCCGACCCCCCATGGGCCAGGAGGGCCTCCAGAGGCTCCCAAGACGGCCCAAGCGGGCCCCGAGTCGCCGAAAGACCGCTCCAGGACGCCCAAGATAGGCCCAAGACGGCCCGAGAGGCCCCCCAAGGCACTCCACGACGCTTCAAGACGCCTCTCCAGAGCGCTTCCAGAGGCCGAAATCGTCAAGTTTACTAAGGTTTTCGACCGATTTTGGCCTTCCAGCCTTTTCGGCTGTCCGACGTTCCAAGATGGCTCAATAGGCCCCCAAGAGCGCCCCAAGACGGCCCAAGAGGGCCCCAAGACGGCCCCAGAGTCGCCCAAGACAGCCCAACAGAGCCCCAAGACGGCCCCAAGATGCGCCCAAGAGGGGGACCACGACTCCAAAATTCGACCCTCCGGCTTGAAGAGTGCCCCAGGAGGCCCCAAGGAGCCCCCAAGAGGCCCCAGGATGCCCCCAACAGGCACCCAGGAGGCCCAAACGAGGCCTACAGAGGCCACAAAACAGCCCCGAGGAGGCCCCACAACGGTCCCAAAACGGCTACCGAGAAGCTGCGAAACTGCCTTCACGACGTCCCCGACAGGCCAACCACGAGATCCAAACCAACACCCATGAGGCCTCTGACCCACCACCCAGGGCACGGTGGCGGCTGCAGTGACAGCACTTGCGCACAGCATGTTCCGGCGGGAGCCTTCCGGAACACGCTGCAGGAGGAGGAGGAAGATCAGGAGGAGAGAGAGAAGTGGAGTGGGAGGAGGAGGAGGGGGACGAGGAGGAGGAAGAGGCCTCCCAGACAGCTCCAAGATAGCCGAAGAGGCTTCCAAGAGGGCCCTGGGCGGCCCACGAGGGCCCCAAGGCGGTGCCTGAGGCGCCCAAGACGGCCCGAGAGGGCCCCAAGACGGCCCCAAGAGAGGCCCAAGAAGGGAAACACGAACCGAGAATCCGAGCTTTCTACCCCGAGAGGGTCTCGGGAAGTCCCAAGAGGCCCCCAATCGGATCCAAGAGGCCCCCAAGAAGCTCCCAAGAGGGCCGACGAGGTTCCAAGAGATCTCCCAAGGTGGCCCCAAGAGGCACAACACATTGTTTTACGATTGGGCTTTGACGTTTTTTTTCTGCCTTTTGGCATCCCGATGCTCCAAGACGGCCCCAAAGGCTTCCAATACCGCTCCCATCATATAGAGGAAGAGGCCTCCAAGAGGGCCCCCCAAGACGGCCCGCGAGGGCCCCAAGACGGTGCTTGAGGCGCCCAAGACGGCCCGAGAGGGCCCCAAGAGCCCCAAGAGAGGCCCAAGAAGGGGAACGCGACCCAACAGCAGAGCGGTCCCCCCACAAGGCCCACAGGAGGCCGCAAGAGGCCCCCAAGTGGTCCGACGAGGACCCCAAAAGCTTCCCCGAGGGCCTAAAAGGCCACCAGGAGACGTCCAAGAGGCTTTCAATAGCCCAAGAGTACCTCGATGCGTCAAAACTGCTTCCAGGAGGCCCCTGGGAGGCTTCCGGATTGCCTCAATCTGGCCGCAGGTGGCCTCAAGTCGGGCCTCCACGCAGCCAAGACGGCCAATGACGGCTTCAGATTGCAGAACCGATGCCCCCAAGGGACCCTCAGACGCCCCCCCAAGAAGCACCCAAGAGGTGCCTCCAACAGCCAGTTGACGAAGCATGCGGAACACCCCAGAAGATCCTCAGATGCCGTCGCGCGCCTGTGCTTGATAGCGTTGTCCAAGATCGTCCAGCGCCCCCCCGGCCTGGGCTAGAACCTGAGCGCGCGCGAAGCGCGCGCGATGGTTCTAACCCAGGGGCCCGAAAACAGCTGCCCGACCCTCCATGCGAGTACCGGGGCTCATTTTCGCTGTGTTTTCACGGGGTTTCGGCGTCCCGGGCCTCGGAGGCCGCCGCGATGGTCCCGGACATTTTCCAGATCCTCGGCGCGGGCTCCAAGACCATTCCGCAGAGGGCTCCAACAGGCTCCAGGGCAGCCCAAGAGGGCTCCAAGACGGCTCCAGGAACGACTGCAGGGTCTCATTTTTCTTTTGTTTTCTGCAAGACGGCTCCAGGAAGACTGCATGTCTTCTGAGGATGGCTTCCGCCTCTTGCCCCGAGCATCCCAAACTGCCTGATCGGTTCCCACTCGCCTTCCTCAAACCCAGCGCTTGCCCAAGCGCGTTCCAGACGGTCTTCGCCGGAACGCGCTGGAATGATCACGCGCTGCGGTTTCCCATGCCAACGTCCTCGGACGTGGGCGCCCTGCCACGAGCGCGTTCCGGGAAGATGCTCCTGGAACGCGCTGAAAAGATATGGCCACATCTCGGGGACGCTCCCGGCACTGCTGCCCCAGCCTTTCTGGGCAGCCTCCACAGCGCTCCAGGAGGGCCCAAGACGCCCCCTAGGAGCCCCCAGAATGCGAAAGGATGGCCCAAGACGCTCCCGAGCAGCCCAAGTCAGCCTTCCGACGGCTCTCGAAGCTCCCAGGTGGCCTCCAAGAGACCCCAAGAAGTCTGATAGGTATCGCGGCACGGCCCGGAGAGGCCAAAGTCGTATATGTTCAATGTTCTTTTCAATGTTTTTGGCTTCTCGCGTTTTCGAGCTCCCATCGGTCCAAGAGCGCCGAAAAGCCTCCATGGGGGTACTGGGGCTCATTTTCCCAATGTTTTTAAAAGGGTTTCCGCGTCCTGGGACTCGGAGGGCGCCGCCTCCGACCCCCCATGGGAGGAGGGGCGGCCGGGGAGGTCCAAAATAGTCCAGGAGGGCCTCCAGAGGCTCCCAAGACGGCCCAAGCGGGCCCCGAGTCGCCGAAAGACCGCTCCAGGACGCCCAAGATAGGCCCAAGACGGCCCGAGAGGCCCCCCAAGGCACTCCACGACGCTTCAAGACGCCTCTCCAGAGCGCTTCCAGAGGCCGAAATCGTCAAGTTTACGAAGGTTTTCGAACGATTTTGGCCTTCCAGCCTTTTCGGCTGTCCGACGTTCCACGACGGCTCAATAGGCCTCCAAGAGCGCCCCAAGACGGCCCAAGAGGGCCCCAAGACGGCCCCAGAGTCGCCCAAGACAGCCCAACAGAGCCCCAAGACGGCCCCAAGATGCGCCCAAGAGGGGGACCACGACTCCCAAATTCGACCCTCCCGCTTGAAGAGTGCCCCAGGAGGCCCCAAGGAGCCCCCAAGAGGCCCCAGGAGGCCCCCAAGAGGCACCCAGGAGGCCCAAACGAGGCCTAAAGAGGCCACAAAGCAGCCCGAGGAGGCCCCACAACGGTCCCAAAACGGCTACCGAGAAGCTGCGAAACTGCCTTCACGACGTCCCCGACAGGCCAACCACGAGATCCAAACCAACACCCATGAGGCCTCTGACCCACCACCCAGGGCACGGTGGCGGGAGCAGTGACAGCACTTGTGCACAGCATGTTCCGGCGGGAGCCTTCCGGAACACGCTGCAGGAGGAGGAAGATCAGGAGGAGAGAGAGAAGTGGAGTGGGAGGAGGAGGAGGAGGGGGACGAGGAGGAGGAAGAGGCCTCCCAGACAGCTCCAAGATAGCCGAAGAGGCTTCCAAGAGGGCCCTGGGCGGCCCACGAGGGCCCCAAGGCGGTGCCTGAGGCGCCCAAGACGGCCCGAGAGGGCCCCAAGACGGCCCCAAGAGAGGCCCAAGAAGGGAAACATGAACCGAGAATCCGAGCTTTCTACCCCGAGAGGTTCTCGGGAAGTCCCAGGAGGCCCCCAATCGGATCCAAGAGGCCCCCAAGAAGCTCCCAAGAGGGCCGACGAGGCTCCAAGAGATCTCCCAAGGTGGCCCCAAGAGGCACAACTCAGTGTTTTACGATTGGGCTTTGACGTTTTTTTCCGGCCTTTTGGCATCCCGATGCTCCAAGACGGCCCCAAAGGCTTCCAATACCGCTCCCACATAGAGGAAGAGGCCTCCAAGAGGGCCCCAAGACGGCCCGCGAGGGCCCCAAGACGGTGCTTGAGGCGCCCAAGACGGCCCGAGAGGGCCCCAAGAGCCCCAAGAGAGGCCCGAGAAGGGGAACGCGACCCAACAGCAGAGCGGTCCCCCCACAAGGCCCACAGGAGGCTGCAAGAGGCCCCAAAGTGGTCCGACGAGGACCCCAAAAGCTCCCCGAGGGCCCAAAAGGCCCCTGGGAGACGTACAAGAGGTTTTAAAGTAGCCCAAGAGTGCCCCAAATGCATCAAAACTGCTTCCAGGAGGCCCCTAGGAGGCTTCCGGATTGCCTCAATCTGGCCGCAGGTGGCCTCAAGTCGGGCCTCCACGCAGCCAAGACGGCCAATGACGGCTTCAGATTGCAGAACCGATGCCCCCAAGGGACCCTCAGACGCCCCCCCAAGAGGCACCCAAGAGGTGCCTCCAACAGCCAGTTGACGAAGCATGCGGAACACCCCAGAAGCTCCTCAGATGCCGTCGCGCGCCTGTGCTTGATAGCGTTGTCCAAGATCGTCCAGCGCCCCCCCGGCCTGGGCTAGAACCTGAGCGCGCGCGAAGCGCGCGCGATGGTCCTAGTATATATATATATATATATATATATATAAAATCTAGATATGTAGATGCTGTTCCGAGTGAATTGGATTTCTGTGATAGTTCTGCCTTGTGGTTGGTTCCATGAGGAGCGTGCCCATCTTTTTTTCATGTCCGTCAGCTACAGTGATGAGGGGGACAACAGTGGGTTGTGTCTCGCCAGGGTCATCGTGGACATGACTGTCTGAGAGAGCATGTCCGCACCGATGGTGGTTGTCAGTGGCTACCCTTCGTATGACGTGTGGCTCGCTGAGGCGCACCCCTCGGTAAGGCACGTTCTTCAAGGGGCTCGGTCTTCTGATCTCATGTTTTGTTTCAGGCCATGGCGTCTGGGTTCTAGCGGTCGTAGGCTGCAGAAGACCATGCCTTGGCCATGCCTTGGCCACGCCAAGGTCAGGAGTGCCCGAGTGTGCGCGGCCATGATCCCCCAGGACCGCGACACCCCCAAGCCCATACGCGGCCACGGCTGCGTCGCAGCCCCCCTCGCCCGCCAACGCGCAGGATTTCTGCTGCACTGGGACCATGGACGAGGCCGATTTCTGCGGCAAGTGCTGGACCCGACGGCCCGGATGCAAAACCGTTCTTGTCTGCGCCGGTGTGCGATTTCGCGTTGAGTTTTGTGCGGACCACCTCCGCGGGCCCAGAGGCTAGCTTCCTCCGGCGCTGCTGGAGCCACGGGGGGAGGGGGGGTGGGGGGGGCAAGCACGCAGAGCGGAGAGCTCGCATTCCGCATTGCCACGGTCGTCAAGGCCCTGCCGAGGTCCTCGGGGTCCCGCCGAGGTTGCCAGGCCCGCCTGAGGACTTGAGTGGGTGCCTCGCCGAGGCCGCAAGGTGTCTGCGGGGTAGATTTCGAGGCCCTCCAGTCGAGGCCCCCAGACATGCAGGAGGTCCTTTCCAGGACCTCGCACGGGTCACCCAGACACCTCGCCGAGCTTCGGGAATTTCGGAACGTTCCAGTTCGATCCAGGGATGACAGCTGCACAGATCCACTTCGTTCGTCCCCCTCCCTTCCCAGTGAAAGGGGCAAACGATTGGAGGAGGAGCAGGGGGCCGCAGGAGGGAGGTGGACCTGTACAATTTATCGATTCCAGCTCGAATACCATGCGAGCCAATGATGAGTTGAATCGTGCCAGATGCTCTACCACGTTTCGGTGTCGGCGTGGCGGTCGCATCATTCCACGTGCTCTCGCCTTGTCCGACCAATGGTGCCCTTCTGAGACGCCTTGTGTGACTTCAGCAATCTGATCTTCCCCCTTGTGGCTTCAGTCCATCTGGGTGCCGTGCTTGTTTCGAGTCTTCTCAGTGTGAGGGGACGAACGTTCTTGCACTGTCCCTGGGTGTGTTGCCGAAATCGGCTTCCGCGGTGCGGGTTCTTGTTGTTCAGATGTCATTTTGGAAGAATAAGTTTGTTGGTTCCCTCACCAATGCCCATTGCGCTTCTTCAATTGAAGGGCTCCCCCCCGCGGTTCGCACCTGATGTTCGATCAGAGAACGGATTGATACACAAACTGCGCCCCTGGCCCCCAGTGTACAACAACAACAACAACAACAACAACAACAACAACAACAACAACAACAACGGCTCCAATCGTGTTTCCGTGCGGGAGGTTTCACGACTTTCTCAGGATTCGCGCTCTCGCGCAGGACATCCTACAACTTATTCAGGCGCCGCGCCCTCGACGCCCAGGGGTCGCGCTCTCGCACGAGATCTCTGAAATTATTGACGATTCTCGTCTCCCCACGAGCCCATCAAAAAAAATACACCAGGCGAGTTGCCCTGATCAGGGATGTGTAGCGCCCTGGTGGAGTGGCTGCCTGTCGTTGCCTGAGGTGCCTGTCTTACGTCGTGTGTACCAGGGGCCGCCTTGGTAGAGTGGTTGCTTGTCGTTGCTCGCCGTCTGCGCTTTGCTTTGGGCACGCGGGGACCAGCGACGCGCGCACTGATCATCTGGAACGCAGCGGGCGGCGACAGGCAACTACTCAACCCAGGCAGTCGCGGGAAGCGTCTGCCCCCTACCACCGCGTACATGGTACACCCAGGACAGATGCAGCAACGATGCCGAGACAAGTTGATTTGATCAGGGAAGTGAAGCAGCACGAAGTGTAACACGGTAGGCGGGATGACGACGACGACGTTAGTGCCGACGGTGACGATGATGGCGCCGACGGCGGTGACGACGACGGCGAGTACGTCGTCGACGACGCCGACGCCGACGCCGCCGCCACCGCCGACGACGACGACGACAGAAGTCAACCATTAAGGATTTTTGTAGGCCTGATACTCTGGGAGCGTCTTGGAGGCCTCTTGGGGCCATCTTGGTTCCCTCTTGGGGATCTGTTGAGACCCTCTTGTGGCTCACCTGGGGCACTCTTGGGGCTCACTTGGGGCCCTCTTGCAGGCTTTTGGGCCCCCCCTGGGGCCGTCTTGGAAGCCAACAGGGGAAGGACTCAAGTAGTGCCCCACCATCGGGGCCCAAGCATTGGCCTCTTGAGGCCCTCTTCGGGCCCTTCTTGACCGTTCTTGTGGCGCTCTTGGGCGCTCTCGGAACCGTCTCGGGGCCATCCAGGGCCCCAAGAGGGGCCTCCGGGCCCTCTTGGGCCATCTTGGAGCCACCTTGAGGCCTCCAGAATACATCGAAAGCGAAACAGCGACAAGGCCAACGTCATTTGAACACACACACACACACACTGGTTTTGCATGAGATTGGCCTCTTGGAGGCTTCCTTTGGGAGGCTCGGAGGGCATGTTGTGCCATGCGGCAGTCATTTACCACGTGGGAGGCACGGAGGCCACGTCGTGCTACTCTCTGTTGAAAGGGTAATTCCGCCACGCGGAAGGAATCCACCACAGCGAATACAGCAGCACATCACAGCATTGAACAGTGTTAGCTATGTTTTCGTTTTGCCGGTTGATACTTGAGACGATGTTTGGCACCCTGGGTCTAGCCTTGCTGCCTAAGCGCCTTGGGCCAAATGCTTACGGAAGACAGTGCATGATAAAAACTCTGCCCACATTTCTATCGCAGGCTTTGCTGCATTGACGTGAAAGCCCCTTGCGATTGTCCCTATTCTGCGTGCTCGGTGTGGGTCGCCACCTACCCATCCTACCTCCATGTGGACTGTACAATTGTAGTGCACTATTGCCTGCATGTCTGTTGAAGCCAAGCAGCTTGTAATTGAAATGCTGTGCGCCTAGCCTGAATGCAAGACGAGGGCAAGGAATCCCGGATCTCTCTTCGGCCTCCTCGGGAGTCTGGAGGTTTTGCATGGATCCCTGAGGATTCTGAACGAAGCATCTTTCAGCCAGTCGGCCTCGCGTGAGGCCCTCGTGTAGACCCCTTGGCCCTCTTGAGAGGTCTTCAGGAGAAGCCACCCTAAGGGCCATCGACGGAGTTTGAAGGGGGGAATTTGAGCTGCCACCCCGGAGTTCGAACATGTATTGACGCCCTGCGTATGCCCAGCAACCAACAGCCCATCCAGAAACTCATTCCTGGCGAGTGGTCGTGATAAGGGCAGTGGCAGAACACCAGCGGGAGAACGAGGGGGCACGCTGAAATTAGCCCGAGCAGCCCCCACGAATGACCAGTACGGGGATCACTGGAAGCCTCCTGATGCCGTCGCCCGCCGGGCGCCTCTGAGGCCCTCTTGGAGCTCTCGTGCACCCCCATCTGGGTGGGGGGGAAGGAGAAGCGACACCAACACCACCAGGGAGCAACCTCCAGCGAGGAGGTCCACGATGCCTCCTCCGAGCCAGGGATAGGGGACGTCCCGAGCGAGAGGGGGGACCACACCACCAGGGGGCCCCGCCCTGGCTCCTCCCGCTGGTGGTCCCTGGTGGTGTTGGTGTCGGTTTGCCGTGTTCCTACCCCCCCCTCCCGAGGCCTTCGGGGCTCTTTTTTTGAGCCAGCCTGGAGGCTCCTTGCCCCCAGAGGATGTCATTGATGCTGCCCGTCTGCAGCTCGAGCAATCGCCATTGCGGGTCCCTCTTGGAGCTGCCTTGGGGTGTTATTGCGGGGCTTTCGGGATCGCCGTGTGGCCGATCTCGAACCCCTTTCTGAGGCTCTCTTGGATCGCATCAGAAGCTTCAAATAAACGACAAGCCGACAAAGGAAACCTCATTGAGCAACGTATGAGTCTTCGACGTGTTTCGTTGCGCGGGGGTGTCGTGGGAGGCCCGTGGTCACCTCGGGCTGTCGTGTGGCGATCTGGTGGAGTCTGACTAGGTCTACCTTGGGTCATGTGCTCCAGTATTTCCCGTTTCGCCACAAGGCCGTTGCGTACGGGACCTTTTTCGCAAGCGATTCGTTGCTAAAGTATCAAGCTGCTTGCGGCAAGTTGCGCAACCGTGCAGCACTCTGTGCGTGTGTGTGTGGAGTGGAGAGGAGTGGAGTGGTGTGGTGTGGTGTGGTGTGGTGTGGTGTGGAATGGTATGATGTGTGTGTGTGTGCGCGTGTGTGTATGATCTGTGTGTAGATGTATGTGTGTTTGTGCGCGTGCGCGCGCGCGCGCGTGTGTGTGTGTGTGTGTGTGTGTGTGTGTGTGTGCGTGCGTGCGTGCGTGCGTGCGTGCGTGCGTGCGTGCGTGCGTGCGTGCGTGCGTGCGTGCGTGCGTGCGTGTGCGTGTGTGTGTGCGTGTGCGTGTGCGTGTGCGTGTGCGTGTGCGTGTGCGTGTGCGTGTGCGTGTGCGTGTGCGTGTGCGTGTGCGTGTGCGTGTGCGTGTGCGTGTGCGTGTGCGTGTGCGTGTGCGTGTGCGTGTGCGTGTGCGTGTGCGTGTGCGTGTGCGTGTGCGTGTGCGTGTGTGCGTGTGCGTGTGCGTGTGCGTGTGCGTGTGCGTGTGCGTGTGCGTGTGCGTGTGCGTGTGCGTGTGCGTGTGCGTGTGCGTGTGCGTGTGCGTGTGTGTGTGTGTGTGTGTGTGTGTGTGTGCGCGTGTGCGTGCGCGTGCGCGTGTGCGTGTGCGTGTGCGTGCGTGCGTGCGTGCGCGTGTGTGGGAGTGAGAGAGAGAGAGAGCGAGAGAGAGAGAGAGAGAGTGAGCGAGCGTGTCGACGCGTGGGGCACCGCGCCCAGAAGGCCATATCATGTGACACATCGCGTCTGGATTCTTGGAACAGCTATCACTGGGTCGATCTGGGCTGGCTTGGTGGGCCCCTGTGGGGCCGCCTGGGGGCATTCTGGGGTTCCTCTTGGGCCATCTCGAAGCGCTCTTGGGCCGTATTGGGCTCCCTTTGGCAGTACAGGGAGTCTCTGGGGGTTGTCATGAAAGCCTCGTAGGGTCCCGTCGGGCCATTTGGGGGGCTTTCCTTCCTTGCTGGCTTGCGGCTCTCTTGGGGCCGTTTATGGCCATGGCCACGTTGGGGCGGTCCCAGGCCCTGGGACCCTCATTGGGGCCAGACTGTGCTCTCCTTGGTCTTGGGCTCTCTTGGGCCATCACTCGGGCCGACAGGCGCGGGAAGCCAAACACCTTCACTCGCCTCCGCAGCCATTTTGGCTCAAGCCGCCGCGGCACAAGCGGCCCAGCTGTACATATGCCCCTGAACTCCGCGCTCTGCTGCCCGCCCTCGCGCGCCGACGTCGCCTGCGGGGAGATAGGCTTCGCCCGCGGCTCCGTGGACATCTGCTGTGCCCAGGGCTCCCCTGCCGCCGTGGAGGGCCTCTCGTGCCTGGGAGGGGAGCGTGACCTGCAGGGGATGCCCCTCGACGACCCAGACGAGGGGGCCCAGACGAAGTGGCGCGGCCAGACAAGCGGACCTGAGCAGAGCATGCCGCTCCTGGCCAGGCTGGCCAGGCCCAGCATCCTCCAGAGGCGCGACGGCAAGATGCTGGGGCTGACGGCGCTGTCCGACGTCGCGGCCGAGGCGCCGAGTCCGCTGGGATCCCCCACCAGTTTCGCACTACCCAGGCATCTGCGCGGTGATCATGATGCCGCGCTGGCTGCGGTTGCACGGGGTAACAGTGGAGAGGGATCATTATCGTTTAACCGACCCCCATCCCCATCCCATCCCCTTCGAGACCCCCACCAAATTACCCCCCAGTTGGGGATACACCCTCGAAGCCCGAAGGGAACGGCCTATATCAAAATCTAGGGGGGTAAATCGGCCAGTGGGGCAGGCCACTCCGCTTTGGATGGGGATCGGTTAAAAGATGCTCAGGCTGCACGGGGTGGCAGTGGAGGAGGACTCGGGCGCGGTGCCGCCCGTGCACGGCAGCTGCAGCAGTTGCCGGCGATCGTCAGTTCCACGGCTCCCGAGGAGAGCCCAAGCGAGACCCCAGCCAGGCTGGCCCTCGTGCGCAGGCCCAGGAGCAGTGTCGACGTCGGCGCCGCGGGAGACGTTCAAGAGCGCGGGGGGCAGCGAGAGTCCCAAGCGAGGCGCGTGAGTTTCTCGCCATCTTCCTTGAACAGCACCCACGACGTGACGCCTTACGCCAGGAAGTACGGCGTTCACCCGCGCTTCTTCGAATTCAACCGACGGGGCGAGATGCAATTGATCGATGGCGGCGTCGTGGACGACATCAGGCGGGTGGCCGAGGGTGACCATCGTCTGAAGCGGAGCGGGGAAGCGCTGTGATGATAAATTATCACGCAACTCCGTTTTTTGGTTTTCGCCACCATCGGTGTATTTGCGTCGATTTGCGAGCAGGACCTCCCTGTCCCCTCGTGATTAGTTCTCGTCGTCCCCAGGCCAAGGCTACGTCCTGTTCGTTGCGGGCGAGCACGGCGCGCGATGTGTGTTTGTCGCAGGATGGACTGTATCTCTGTGTGCTTCTGCTTCAAGATGCCTCCGCGTTGATGCCACCCCGATGGTGGAGCCACCCCGTGCATCGTGAAGACTCGCAGGTGCGGCACTGCGAGCTGTCAGATGACACCGGCGCGGGCCCTCGCACCCCCCCCCTCCCACCCCCCGTGGAGTTGATCTGGACTGTTTCTGGCGCCTGTTTCGAGCAGGTGTAGTCTCACCCGTAGGACGCACTGTCGCAAACAACCGCGCTAAGCCGAGTTCCTGAGTCAGACCCCCCTCCCTTTCCGCCCAGTGTCGGAGCGCTGGATCGGGGGGCGCTCATTTGCTTGCCGCCTGGAGCAGGGGCCGCTTCGCTTTCTGTGGGCGTCGCGGATGTTGAAAAAATATAATTATCCCGGCAAAGCAACCTAACAGCGATGTGTAGGAGCATATCTGGAAGCATTCCCCTTAAGATTCAGATGAGAATCCAGTTGTAGAATTCTGCTGTTCTCGCAGTCGTAGTCGCATTCGCGATGACAGTCGCAGTGGCAACGGCAGTCGCAGTCACAGCCTCAGCCTCAGCCTGCCTCAGCCTCAGCCTCAGCCTGCCTCAGCCTCAGCCTGCCTCAGCCTCAGCCTCAGCCTGCTTCAGCCTCAGCATCAGTCTGCCTTCAGCCTCGGCCTCAGCCTCAGCCTGCCTCAGCCTCAGCCTGCATCAGCCTCAGCCTCAGCCTCAGCCTGCCTCAGCATCAGCCTGCCTCAGCCTCAGCCTCAGCCTCAGCCTGCCTCAGCCTCAGCCTCAGCCTGCTTCAGCCTCAGCCTCAGTCTGCCTTCAGCCTCGGCCTCAGCCTCAGCCTGCCTCAGCCTCAGCCTGCATCAGCCTCAGCCTCAGCCTCAGCCTGCCTCAGCATCAGCCTGCCTCAGCCTCAGCCTCAGCCTGCCTCAGCCTCAGCCTCAGCCTGCTTCAGCCTCAGCCTCAGTCTGCCTTCAGCCTCGGCCTCAGCCTCAGCCTGCCTCAGCCTCAGCCTGCATCAGCCTCAGCCTCAGCCTCTGCCTCAGCATCAGCCTGCCTCAGCCTCAGCCTCAGCCTGCCTCAGCCTCAGCCTCAGCCTGCTTCAGCCTCAGCCTCAGTCTGCCTTCAGCCTCGGCCTCAGCCTCAGCCTGCCTCAGCCTCAGCCTGCATCAGTCTCAGCCTCAGCCTCAACCTGCCTCAGCATCAGCCTGCCTCAGCCTCAGCCTCAGCCTCAGCCTGCCTCAGCCTCAGTCAGCCTGCTTCAGCCTCAGCCTCAGTCTGCCTTCAGCCTCGGCCTCAGCCTCAGCCTGCCTCAGCCTCAGCCTGCCTCAGCCTCAGCATCAGCCTGCCTCAGCATTCAAAATGTGTCCCTGGAAAAAGTTCTGGGAGCTCGAAAGACACGAAGTGGCCTACAGTTGGCTCCGGGCATTCAAAAGCATGCCCAGGAATGGAGTTCTGGGAACTCGAAGACAACGAAGTGGCCTACAGTTGGCTTCGGGCATTGAACATGTGGCCGGTCGGGGCAGCCGGCCGGGGCAGCCGGCCAGGGCAGCCGGCCGCCCTCCCCTCCTCCTCCTCCTCCTCCTCCTCCTCCTCCTCCTCCTGGTCGTCCTCCCCCTCCCCTCCTCCTCCTCCTCCTCCTCCTCCTCCTCCTCCTCCTCCTCCTCCTCCTGGTCGTCCTCCTCCTCCTGCTCGTCCTCCAAGCGGTCCGAGACGAATTGCGCGCAGCGCGCCGCTCGCCGCGCCCGCCAGGCGGTCATCCTGGTGGCGTCTCCCACTCGCGAGGCGAGGCGAGGCCGTCGGCAGGGGGAGGGAATGCCATGTCCGTCCTCCGCTTCCTCGGCTTCAACCCTCTGTGGGCAAGTGGCGATAGGTTATGTGAGATTATGGGGGAGACACGGAACTTTGACGCAGTAGCATTGGCAGGCACGAAGACTGTGGACCGTCCGCAGCAAGGGCTCAGAGTTCTACGCCAGCGTTGTGCAGGCCGACTCCTTCTGGAGTCACCTTTTTTCGATTCGCCGTACAGCAGCAACAGTTGTGGGTGTGCTATTGGCTTTGGCAGTCAGATACGTGAGCAGAACATCATCAGAACATGGGTCAGTCCACCAGAGGCGCGTGGCCGAGCACTAGCTGCAAGAGCAAAAAGTGGTCCGATCGACATTTGTCTCATCGTCGTTTATTTTCCTCCGAGACCAAAGCATCGTGCTCAGAGGCCTCAGTTTCTATCGACGGTACGTCTCTTAGTGACATGGCTGTCATGCGTGTTGAGTGAACTACCACATCGATGCACCCCACTGCTTTATTGTGATCTTAATGGTGGGATTGGTCAGTCTCGTGGCTCTCATGGGTGGGAAGATGTTGGCACTTCAGTGGTGATCGATGTACCGACGCAGGAGATGATGCCTCGGGGTGCAGGACAATTGATGCGGGAGTGCATGGAGTCTCATTTCATGGTGGCTGGTAATGCCGCTGGTCAGCTTCAACGTACCTCTTTTGGGCCTGAAGGCGCTTCGAGTCGTATCGACTACGTCTTTTATCCCTCGGCGATGCAGCATTTGGTGAGAGGGTGCTTCCCCTTGAAGGGGCTTGGCGCCAAATTGCAAGCAATTCGTGGACAATCGCCACGGGGCCATGTACCTGCGATGTGCGCGCTGACTTACGACAAGGCCGGCTTGCTGGGAGGACCTACTCCTACGCAGCTCCGTTGGAACCGAGATCTTATGATGGCTTCACTTCGCCAGGGAAAAGGCAGACGTGAGTACTTGATAGCGGCCAAGGAAGAGATCGACAAACTACCTTTTGCCTTCTTGAAAGATCAGGCCTCCCCCGACGAACTGTTCGAGCGGTTGGAGGATGCGCTAATTTCTGCTGGACAGCGAATTTTCTCACAGTCAAGTCGTACCAGCCCCGAGTACAAAGGGAATGCGGAGAGACGGCGTCAACTTCTGGCTGCACGGGTTCGTCTTAGTGGCGCAAAGTTGGGCATGAACGATGACGGTGCGCAACGGGTCGATGCTGAGCTCCGCGTTCTTTCCGCCGAACTCTCTGCTGAACGACGTCGTGCTGCCAGATTTCTTCGCTCTCAGTTGGTGAAAGAGGCATCGGAGCAGTGGCGACGGCGGTATACTTCTGAAGCGCTCTCACTATCCAGGCGTGCGGCTCGTTGTAGAATGGGCCCGAAGAACAGAGACGGGCGCGTGGTGCAGGGGCCCCCTCCGAGTCGGGGGGAGCGGCTCCAAGTCTGGCGAGCTCCTGGGGGGGGGGGAGGAGGTATGATGGTGGAGGAGGCAGACTGGGAAGCTTGGAGGGCTGAGAGGGAGGGGGAGACGTACGACTGGGACGTGACGGAGGAGGGGCAGGAGCTAGCCCAGCAGGATTTAAAGTTGATCAGGTCTTACATCAAGAGGGCTCCGAAGAGGAGAGCAGTTCCCGAAGGTAGTGCACCTCTTGAGCGTTGGCACCAGCTACTTTACCCCAACTGGAGGGCGGCACAACAACAAGGGGGAGTAGGGTATGACGAGTCGATGCCCAAGGTTCCTGGGTTCTGGTGGACCCTCTCGGTGGGCCTCGCGAAGGTCCGACACTCTCAGAAGGCCCCGCTATATTGGCATCGTAGTCGAGGGGCTGGCCTACCCAAAAGCGCACAGCACGGTCCCCGAGGGAAACGAGTTATACATGCGTTGCCTATTCTTGGGAAAGCATTTTATTCCAAGATGTTGAATGTTGTGCCCTCTCAGCAAGACCGCGGCTTCGTCGCCCACAGGGGGCGCGAGGCCGCCATTTTCATCGCCCAGGTGACTTGTTGGCGACTGTGCCGTGTTCGGCGCTCCTTCGTCATGAGCCTCAAGGATATGACAAATGCCTTTGGGAGCTCGGACTGGTCTGAATTAGAGATCACGAATGCTCGCTCTACCTCGGAGGCTAACCGCACCCTCTGCCAGCAGCGGTACGAGGATAGCATGATTGAATTAACTGCTGATGAGGGCCCCCTGTTGGTGAAGCCGTTCCAAGGTGGCGTCATGGGGGGGCCCCTTCACGGTGGCCGCGTTTATAGGCACGTTCTCTCGGGCGACGCTTCAATGGGCATACCAGTGGAGTCGGTCCGACCCGATGTCCCGCTTCTTGGTTTCGAAATGGCTGAACTTCCAGAGTGACTTGAGTTTGTTGGAGTATGCCGATGACGTAAACACAACAGTAGTGGCCTCCGACGAGATGACCTTGGGGGACCTCTTTAGGAAGGTTCGTAAGATGGACGAGGTTTTCGACTCGGTGATGAAGCCGTTCGGGTACGTTCAGAATCTCGGGAAGCAAGAGTTTTTGACGTATTTCGCATCCCAGGGGGATCGAGCTCGACAGGTGGTTCGAAAGGGGATCGAGGGCATCCAGGGTAAAATCAAAGACAGCGTGAGGTATCTGGGCCCCCACATTCGAGTTCGGGGTTCGAGTCGCCAGGAGGTCACTAGGAGGTGTTCAGCTGCACGTACTGCATTCTACAGAATTGGAGGGATCTGGTCGTTGGCGATCCCCTTTAAGCTGCGCAAGCTTCTGCTGGTGGGCAATGTTCAGAATGCTCTACTGTCTGGCCTGGAAGCGTTTGTGCTCAGCAAGGCCGATTATCGGCGCCTGGACAATTGCTTGGCTTCTCTCGCTCGTATCGCGATGCTTGGTCGCGCCACGCTCAGGGAGGAAAACAGCACACGCTCTCTGACTCACCCCCAGGTCCTTCTCTATTGGAGACTGCTGGGCAGCGAGTGCGAGATGAGAATCCGTCGTTTGAAGTGGTACCGGAGCTGGGCTGAGCGACCTGATCATCACATCCAACCGTTGTGCGCGATGTTCGGGGGCCTTGAGGGCGAGGCAGAGCATGGGCCCCCACCGCAGTTGCTCGAAGGGGTCCCATCTGAGGCAGCGTCTCCGTGGTTGAGTCAGATGACGCGCGATCTTGAGTTTGCAGCGGGTGTCGTCGATAGCGAGGCGATCGATGTGCTGCTTAATGACATGAATGTGTTCGGTAATAAGGAGGAGATGAAGGGTTTCTGCAGGATTGACATGGGGGTGCTCAGGGCTTCGAGGTCTCGGGTTCAGGTCCCACCACCAGGCTTCGTACCGACGTCAGCGGGGCTCGAGGGACCTCCTGCAGCTCCTGATGGGGATCCACAGCACGTGTGCAGGGCATGTACGGAGACGGGCTTACGTGGAGCTGCTTTTCACACACGTAAAGCACTTATGAACCACTATCGTGCTCATCACAATGTACGTAGTCTGGCACATGTGATCACACCCACGAACATATGTGCGCACTGCAGGCAGATATTCTCGAGTAAGATCACAGCTTCACGGCATCTCTTGGGGTCTATTCTGAGGGGCAGGTGTTGTACTACGGGACTGTGGGCACTGGGGGAACTACAGCAGCCTCGATCCTTAAAGTGTTCCTTGTGCCTGTGCGAAGCTGGCGATCTTCCTGATCTATGTAACCATTTGGCTTCAAAACATCTTCCTTGGAAGTTACCTCCTCTGAGCACCGCGCGCTCTACACATCGGCGAGCAGCTCTCGATGGCGGAGCTGGCGCTGCCGTCCTGGTTCAGCGGCAGGAAGCGAGATGGCGACACCGCACCGCCGCCGAGCGCTGGAGCAGCAGGCAGCGGCGGCCAGCCGACGGGGGGCAGCGGCAACAAGCATGCCAAGAAGGGCGACGGCAAAGGCAACAAGGACGTGGCGAAGGTCGTGGCGCAGGTCGTGCGCCTCCTGCTCACCGTGACGCGCGAGCTCGGGGACGTGGCCAGTGTCGTGTTCCTCAGGTTGGAGATCGCCCTCGACAGAGGGCTTCCAGCTTGCCTGGCCGTGGCGGGCAAAAAGTACGACGAGCAGAGCAAGGACATGAGGGCCGAGCAGCAGGCGGGGGAAGAGCAGGACTTCAAGGGCAGGGGCCCTCCGTACCTCCAGATTTTCGTATCGGCAATGCAGTATTGTGCGACGCGGACTCCTACAGCGGGATCTACGGAAGAGGTCGAGAAGCAACTGGCTCTGGACAGCAAGGACTGGTGGCAGCAGTTTATGAGCGAGGACATCTCGCTGAAAGTGATCGGCAGGGCGGTTCCGTATTTTCGGTGCAAGCCGCTGAAGAAGGAGAACAGGGCGATCATCATGATGCGGACCGACTTCAACAAGCCGATGGGCGTGGAGGCGTCGAGGATCCTAGAGGCGGTGATCGAGGCCGAGGGCGGTCAGTTTCTTCTAGGATCGGCCCCACGGGGGCCCATAGAGAGGGAGCTTATGGCCTGGGTGAACAAGTCAGACGGAGCTTGAGTGGAAGTTCGCGGCTTCAGGAGTTGATTTCTAAAGGATTGGTGGCACCAGATATTCTGGAGCGTCCAAGCCGATCACGATCGGCTACGACGTGCAGTGGCCCTGGGTTGCCGCCGATCCCGACCGTAGTGCTGCCTCGTAGTAGGCCGTTGCAGGCTAGAGGGAAGGGTCGGGGTGGTGGGTCGGAGCGGGGGCGGGGGAGGAGAGGAGCTCTCTGAGCCTTTGGGCTGGCGGCCATGTGCGGGCTGCGTGCCTGTTGGCCTGCCAGTCGCGGCCAGTGCTTCAGCTGGGGTGAGCGAAGGTCTCGCCTCAGGGAGTGAATGCGGGGTCCGTAGTGACCCGCCTCAGGGTCTTAGTGCGCGTCGAATTGCGGTCTGAGTTCAGGCAGAGAAGCAGTGCGGCTTGTTGGCACAGGCAGGACTCCATGAGATGGTCTAAGGTCTAAGGTCTGCTCGTCCTCCGCCTCCTGCTCGTCCTCCTCCTCCTCCTCCTCCTCCTCCTGCTCGTCCTCCTTCTCCTGCTCCTCCTCCTCCTCCTCCTCCTCGTGCTCGTCCTCGTCCTCCTCGTCTTGCTCGTCCTCTTCCTCTCCGTGCTCTGGCTCCTGATCCTCCTACAGTTGGCTCCGGGCATTAAAAAATGTGGCCCGGGAATGGAGTTCTGGGAACTCGAAGTGCACGAAGTGGCCTACAGTTGGCTCCGGGCATTGAAAATGTGGCCCGGGAATAGAGTTCTGGGAACTCGAAGAAGACGAAGTGGCTTACAGTTGGCTCCCGGCATTCAGAATCATGCCCAGGAATGGAGTTCTGGGAGCTCGAAAAGCACGAAGTGGCCTACAGTTGGCTCCGGGCATTCAGAATGTGGCCCGGGAATGGAGTTCTGGGAACTCGAAGAGCACGAAGTGGCTTATAGTTTGCTCCGGGCATTCAGAATGTGGCCCGGGAATGGAGTTCTGGGACCTCGAAGACCACGAAGTGTGTAACTGTTTGCTTAAAACGAATTCCGCGGATTCTCCCCGGATCCTGCCCGGACCCCCTTGGGGAATCATGATTTTCTTTTGAGACCATTAGAAACCTATCAGTCTTCGCTGTTAGGTAATTACTCCGAATGTCCAGTTGGAAGCATGTTCCATATAAGAAGTCTGACTGCCCCGCTTCTTCCTCCAGTAGCTCTCCCTTTTTCTTCGTAGCTCTCTTCTGGCTCCAACTCCGCGCTCTTGCCAGCACTGGCCGCTAGCCTCTAGACATCCCTCCAGTGCTTCAGCTTTTTCTCAGTGCTGATCTCTGTGAAGCGGCCTGTGTGAGCGAGATGCCCACAGTCGCTCCCGGATGAGGCTGCTTGTGGAATTGCAGGCAGAGGATGACCAGAGTACGCCCTGCGGGCGGGGATGAAGGAGGATTAAGAGCACGATTCTGCGTCTGCTGCCGCCTACGAGACTCCCTGGCAACGCAGGAAGAGGATCACGCAGGACGAGCAGAGAAGAGGATTCGAGGGGGAGTGGAAGGAGCCAGCAAGCCATTCAAGAACGTGCGTCTCCTTACCTCTGCTGACACGCTAGCCTATATCCTTGTCCTGTTTTTTTCAGGTGCCCGCCGCCGTTGCCCTTTCGTGGGACGGGGCCTAGTATAAATGCGTCGCGCCGCGGTTGGGTGCCGTGGCTTTTTCGGGAAATCTTCGGTTTCCAAAGTCTGGATTCTGTGATGCGGCCTGGGTTGGTGCGATGCCTACCGTCGCTCTCAGATGAGGCTCCTTCTGGCACTGTAGGTGGGGGAGGAGGACAAAAGTAAGCCCTGCGGGCGAGAGTGAAGGAAGAGGAAGAGGAGGAACACTAGGAGGAAACTGACGTTTTACGACTGCTGCTGCTTACGCTCCCCAGCAATTGTCAGTTCGTGCGCATGCGTGGGCGTAGTGTCCACCGTCGCTCCCCGATGGGCTTCCCCTCTGCCCTTTCGCCAGGCGGACGCCGAACTAGATTTCACAGCATCGCGGCTGGGTGCAGGGGCCAATTAGATTATCCTGGCTTGCCAACAGTAGTTGCTCAGGTGTGGTGGAAGACGCGAGATTGGGAGGAGAGAGCGAGATCCGGTAAAGCCAGTCCCGCACCTAATATCCCAGTCCCTGGCGCGTCCGAACATGTTTCTGCAATCTCTGCAGCGAAGCCCAAAAGAGGTCGCACTCTTTTGAAGCACGGTCCCGCAAAAAGCGCCCGGGCGATGGGGAAGGAGGTGGAGGAGAATTGGCTGGTGGCGATGGGCAGAATCGTGGACCGAGGATCTCCCTTCCCCTTTTCTCTCCTCCCTTCCCGCGGATCGAGGATTGAGCTGCGGGGGCACATGTGTACCGAATTCGCCACTCGCCACGTTTTCCCCACATCCTAAGTGGGGCTCTTGTCTTCTAAGCACATCCTCCGCGCAGGATCTCCTCCCCCCCTTCCTTCTCACCCATCACACTCATCATCACCATTAATCATCGCATCTCCTCCTCGCTCACACATGCACTCACATATCATCGCAAACCTCATCATCATCACATATCCTCCTCACACACACGCACGCACACACACACACGCTCACTCACTCACTCATTCGCACTCACGCTCCTCCTCACTCATCACGCTCATCATCAGCATAATCAGCATCATCATCATCATCACTTCTTGTCCTCACTCACACATTCACTCATTGATCATCATCATCATCATCATCATCATCATCATCATCATCATCATCACCCAGTCACTCATCACTTCGTACTTCGTCAACAATCACTGACTCACTCATCACTTCGTCAACAATCACTCCCTAGCTTGAATATGGAGGAAGCATCAAGCAGGAGCCTCGTCTGTGAGTGAATTGTGAGGAAGTCTCAGGCGGGAACCCCTCCCTATGGGGCCCGCACCTCATGTTTCTAGTCCGAGGCGGGTCATTCGAAACGTGTAACTGTCGTCACAGGCGGGAGCTTCTCCCTTTGGGGCCCGCGCCTCATGTTTCTAATCCGAGGTGGGTCGTTCGAAACGTGTAACTGTCGTAGCTTTTGGGCCCCTGTGGCGAGAATCTGGAGGTAGTATCAGGCGGGAGCTTCGTTTGTGAGTAAATTGTGAGGAAGTCTCAGGCGGGAGCCCCTCCCTATGGGGCCCGCGCTTCATGTTTCTAATCTGAGGCGGGTCACTCGAAACGTGTATGGTGTCACTTTTGGGCCCCTGTGGCGAGAACCTGGAGGAAGTATCAAGCGGGAGCCTCGCCTGTGAGTGAATTGCGACGAAGTCTCAGGCGGGAAGCCCCTCCCTATGGGGCCCGCGCTTCACGTTTTTTATCCGAGGCGGGTCATCCGGAACTGAAGAAGAAGTTGGGGTTCGTGCAGGAGCAACGGGCCACCATCGTCTCCTTCGAGTTGCATGCAGACGACGAGCGGGACTACGAGGAGCGCGCGCCGGGCCAGCTCTTCCGCCCCCGGTACCGACCGCAGGGAATCTGGCTGCAGGTGCACGGCTTCCAGGAGTCCCCGATATACAAGGAGGTCGCCGAGGTGTTGCAGCAGGGCGCCGACGGCGCTGCCGACGACGCCGAGGCCGAAGCGCGGGCGAGGAGCTTGCTCATGTTCAGGCCCATCGAGCAGGAGCTCACGTGGCAAAGCTTGGGGGCGCACGCTGTGCGCCGCTCGGGGTTCCCTGACGCATGCGTCCTACCTAACCTCCACGCTGTCGCAGGGCCAGGCGCTGCGCAAGGGCGTCACCATCGACGGCGCCAGGGATGAGGGCGCTGGCCGCACGGGCATGTCGGACGAGATTTGGTGGCTGCGCCTCTACGTCGCGTTCTCATGCCCCACGCGCATGCGGAACATGCTGATCCTGTGGCCGCCCGCGCGAGAGTTCCTGGAGCGCGGGCCGCCGGCGTCGCTGCGGAAGGCGCTCCAGGAGTTCGACAAGAGAGCGGTGGACTCCAGGGCTGAGGCGGAGCAGCTCGCGGCAGAGCTGGGCTTCGTGCTGCCACCCGAGCGCCGCGGCGCGCGCCTGGAGGCCCGCGGGGTTGTCCCAACGGCTGGCTCTCGCGCCCCTGCGGCCTGCGAGGTTGTCCCAACGGCCTGGCCCGAAGGGTTGCCCCGGCGGTTTCGCGATCTAGCCGTCGGCAAACGCGCGCGTGCTGGCCGACGCGGCGACGGCGCCGAGGAACATCGAGTTGCTTGCCACGACCAGGGGGAACGGGAGGTGCACATGGAGAAGAGGCAGGAGGATGAGGAGGGAAGGGGCATGGGGGAGGGCGACGACGAGGAGGAGGTGGCGCGAGGAGGAGGAGGAGGAGGAGGAGGAGGAGGAGGAGGAGGAGGAGGAGGAGGAGGAGAAGGAGGAAGAGAAATAGAAGGAGGAAGAGAGGGCAGTGCAGAGGGCGAGAGGAGAGGATGTTTGCCAGGGGGAGGAGGAAAGGGCAAAGGGTAAGCTAAACAGGTTTTCGTGCGGGGTCCTACCGTCGGAGTGAATCTCATGAGGCGGCCTCGGGCCAGCCGCGCGGGGCGATCCTGCAGCGAACCACCGTTGACTTCCCCAGGGCGCCGCAGCAACACCCCACTCGCAAGGGGGGGGGGCGACGCCACAACCACAAGAAGGGCCAGCTCCAGCGAGGGGGTCCACGATGCTTCCCCGAGCTGGGAATTGGGGATGTCTCGAGCGAGCGGGGGGGGGGGTGACCGCATCACCCTCCCTGTCGCCTCGCGCTGGTGGTGGTGGCGGTGTCGCATTTCCTTGCTCATTTCTTTGAGTAGGCTTGGAACATCATAAGAAGAGCCAGTCGGGTTCCACCCATTGCTGCGCGATGTTCTGACCAGCCGACGCGGGCCGAACAATACAACAAGTTCAATCAGTTGTGGATGTCCTGTGGTGTTTAAATGATTTGCGCCTGCCTGGAGGGATTCGTGGCCTTCGACTTCGTGTCTTGAAAGCCGCCTGGGGCCGCTTTGGCGTCTGTTGGGGTCATCTTGTGAACTTCGTGAGGCAGAGTTGGGCCACTTTGGCGGATTTGGTGGCCTTCCTGGGCCATCTTGAGAACCACATGGAACCTTGGAGAGCCGCGTGGAAGCGCTCAGAAACCCAGAGGCCCTCGGAGGGGGGGGGGGATACCCGGTTGTGCTACCAGGAGGGGAGGGGCGTGATAGAAGACTTGCATACAGAAACCCCGCCTGACAACACGTGGCATTATACCGCGCCCCATCATCTCCCAGGCGGACGATGTCGCTGGCGAGACCGATTCGCCGGCGGACCGCTTCCACAGCGGGCCGTTTTGCCAGCGGGCCGTTTCGTTGGCGGCCCACCCCGCTGGCAGGGCGTCGCCGGTGTTGTCGTTTGCTTGTTCGCCGTCGCCAGCTGCCGGGTCACGCCCGCACTGCGGCTGCTGGGCCCCGCCCTGGGTGCGCTGCGACGCCGCCCCGCAGCCGCGGCCAGTGTGGGCCTCAGCCAGGCCGCACCCCTGCCTCCAGCGCAGCCCCGCTGCGGGAGCGGGCCTCGCGCTGCTTCCTCCCCTCCCCTGCGGCCGCCCGCCCTCGTTTCCTTCCACTCCTTGCATGCGGGCTGATTCGTGACCTCGTGCCCCGGCGTCACTCGGACGAGCCTGCGGCTTGCTTCCGCCGCGCTGCGACGAACAATTGTTCGCCGTCGCCCCGCCTGCCGCCCTGCTCGTCGACCTCCCGCCCCCGTCCTAGTCCTGCACGGGCGCGTCCTGCTCGTCTTTGTGGTTGTTGTCCTCCCTCCCCTGCCCTCCTCTCCCTCTCCCTCTTCCTCCTCCTCCTCCTCCTCCTCCTCCTCCTCCAGCCTTTTTGCTGTCTCATACTCCAGGGCGGCGCGCTGAGACAGCGGGCCAATTTCGGCAGGATTCTTTTCTGACATATCTTCGATGGAAGGCTCACAAAGCCCTTTCGCTCTCGCGCGCGGGGATGCTGGCTGACAGTGTTCTGGTCGCCTCGTTGTGGCTGACGGCAACAACGTTGGCGGGGGCCGTCCTCAGAGTGTTAGTCGTCGGAGTTGACCTACGGCTGGCGCGACCGTGGGAACAAGTCTCCGACCTCCACTGAGCGCTGGGTCTGCAGCTTTGAGGATCCTAACTGTAAGAATTGCCTCCGCACAGCCAACTTCTGCAAGCATTGCAAGAGGTCTCGTGGAGCTGGAGGCGGTCTCGTTCGCCTCGACACCAGGAGATCCACCAGCAGGGTGCGTTTTGACATCGGTGTCGGCTGGTGATACGGCTGCTCACGAGCCCGACCTCGAGGTCGCGTCGGTGGAGCAGTTCGTTGTCATTGGGGAGAGGTACGGAGATTCCATCGCGGTCGCCGGCTACAGATCTTTTTTTCCGTCGCAAGCAAGAGGAACTCAAGCCACCGATCGAGAATCCCCTTAGCCGTCGTATCCAGGATGTTCAGGGTCGTCTCCAGGTTTTTGAGCGCACGTTGGAGCGAGAGTTTGCGGATTTGGACAACAGTGGCGTGTGGTTGATTGACAATTAGAAGGCGGCGCACGATGCCAGGGCGGAATTCAAGGGTGCAGACGCTGCACACAAGCAGTTGGTCGCAAGCATCTTGCTGATGTGCCTAAGTCTAACCAACATGGTATTCGTTATTTTATCAAGAGTGACGTGCCGTGCTTCGATTTGTAATGATGCTGAACAGTTGGTTTGTTTTTCTGCTGTCGAGCACGAGGTGCAGCCGTCCGACGTGGAGACCATCACCTCTCGGCAGTCGAAACTTCGCATAGCCATGGGGTAGATGGTCAAACATGCCTTTGGAGAGATCACTGTGCATTCAAAGCATCACGTCATGAATCTGCCAATCGTCTCCAGAAGAAGAGAAAGACCAACGAGGGCAGCCCAGGCCGCGGCCCGTGGAGGTGCACCCCCCGGTCCCGAACGATGGGGGGGGGCAGCCTGCAGGTGAGGTCGCGGCATCCAGGGGGTCGGCGTCGTCCAGTGAAGATGGGGCTGCTCCCCCTGATGTTCGTGAGCGCGCTGAAGCAGCGCTGCGTCATCAGGCAAAGGTTCCCCCCCGCAACAGGCGAAGGCGATGCAGCAGCCCGCGCTCGGGCGCCCACCTGAGTGTGCAGGGAGGAGTTCTCAGCATAGCGTTGGGCATGTGTCCCATGTAAGCGCTGCGTTCAGATCTTGTCGCCCCTCCCCCGCCACCACGCGCGGCGCATGCCTCGGAGAGCGTCATAGGGCCCCAGGAAAGGTCCGAAAGTTTGGAGCTCAGGATTGACCAAAGTAATGTCTCTGGATGGGGGGCCTGCAAAGCATTGGATTCAGCGCGCCACAGCGCAGGTCATCCTCCTGCCAAAAACATAAGCTGATCTCGGATGATGCTCTTGCTGAGGCGTCGGCGCTGGCCCGGCGTCAAGGCTGGCGCGCTCGTCTGGGGCGTGCTCTCCTTGGGCCCTCGGGGGGGGCGTCGGGGGGGAGTTCGGATTTTGGTTTGGGTTTTCTTAGGGTGCCATGACCCTCGAGATGGTAATGTCCTGGCCCCTGGGGGTTTTATCCCGCCTTGGGCCCAAGTGCCAGGACCCTTTCGGAGTGTCGGGCGTCTTCGGTGTATCTGGCGGACTCCGAGGGCCGTTCTGGAAATAACTTAGGCGCCCTGGCACGGCTGGGAGCGCCCATCCATCAGCAACGCCTCGTCGTGTGTCACCGGCGGGGATTTCAACGCGGCACCGCAGGAGCTTGCCGAGTGCGATTTCGCGGTCAGTATTCAGTTTAGATTGGCTCACCCTGAGGCGCGAGGGACTTGCGCCAACACTTCGGAGCAAGGTCCTCGGTCCCTTCGTCGACAGTTCAAGCCTTGCCGAGGGAATGCTGCGCGAATCTCGAGCTGGAGACGGAGACCGGGCCCCCCGACGGGCCCCCAAAAGGCTCCCAAGAGGCCTCCAAACTACCCCCCAGAGGCCCCCGAGAGCGCTCCTGAGAGACCCCAAGAAGCATCCCTGAGGACTCCGAGCCATGTCAACATCGTCGTCGTCGTCGTCGTCGTCGTCGTCGTCGTCGTCGTCGTCGTCGTCGTCGTCGTCGTCGTCGTCGTCATCGTCGCCGTTCAGGGTCGGCGGCACCAACCGCAAGGCCTCTCCAATCCAGACGCAGGAAGCCCAGACGGAGACCGAGCACCGGGGAGACCAGAAAGCACCGATGGGCAACTGCAGGCCCCGCAGGCCCGTGGCCGTGGAGTTCCGCCCGCAGCTGGCGGATCTCCAAACGTCTCGCGTCTGTCGGGCCACCTTCCCTCCCCGCTGCCCCAGCCATAGGGGCCCCAGCCCTGCCCCCCCCCCATTCGGGGCGAAGTCCATGATTGCGCCGTCGATTCTCGACCCCTCCTCCTCCTCCTCCTCCTCCTCCTCCTCCTTGTCCTCCTCCTCCTCCTCCTCCTCCTCCTTGTCCTCCTCCTCCTTGTCCTCCTCCTCCTTGTCCTCCTCCTCCTTGTCCTCCTCCTCCTCCTCCTCCTCCTCTTCCCTCTTCTTGCGCGTCCCACAGCACAGGTTATCCTTCAATCGGCAGCGAGCTGGCAGACGCCCCATCCATCGATATGTGGACCTGGCGACTCGGTTCCGGGCCAAGGCGTCCGAGGTGGGGCCGGTGGCTTCTCGACGGGCCTCGCGCCCGATTTTTTGGGGGGGCCGCGGGAAGACGCCCAAGTCGAAACGGAGGCCTGTCTTGGAGAGGGATCGCTCTCGGAAGGTCAGGCAGGCAGAGCTGTTCACGATTCAGTGGCTTGACGGCGCGCGCCTATTCTTCTTGTCGCGCGTGGGGGGCGGGCAATTCGGTCGGGCGCGCGCGGCGGCCGCGTCGCTCCTGAGCCCGCCGAAGGAAGTGAAACAGCATCTCCACACGTTTCAGGATAGGGAGTCCATTCGACCAGGACATCGTGACTTTTGTCCAGGAGGGAAACGAGGGCTCTCGAGAGAGTCTCTGCGCCAAGTCCAGGGGGCCGACTTGATGGGTCGGGCCGCGGAGATGATGGGGCCCTTCTCGGGGGCTGCCCTGGCGGAGGCTGCCAAGTCCTGGATGCCTCTGCTGCTTGACGGCGTTGGCGATGCAGGAGAGCACGTCCCCCGGTGGGACAGGTGCCCCAAGGCTTGGGCCCCCGCCGCCGCCCTTTCGGCTTCGGGCCAGGTTCTCTCTAGTCCCAGGAGTTCGCTGGCCACGGGAGTGGCCAGGCACTCGGGGCTCTGGGAGGCCAGGCGTGAGATGGCGGAGGAAGGAGTGGAGTTGCCGCATTTTTCGGCTCTCGAGTTTGACCCCACTGCGATCAGGGCTGTGTCTTCCACGTGCGCTGCAGGGGCGGCGACTAGAATGGGTGGTTTCCACATGAGACGCTTCGCCAGCTTGAGTGACTCCTCCTTGGTGGCCCTCGTGTCCCTCGTCTCCACGATGGAATCCAAGTCCCTCATGCCATCCCAGATGTGCATCGCTCCCATCAACCTTTTGGAGAAGGAGGAGGGGGGCTGGACGCCCATCGGGCTGTTTTCATAGTTTCACAGGTTGTGTGCGCGTGCGTGCGGGGGAAGCTGGGAAACCTAGCGCTGTCGGTCAGATTTTGCAGCAGACGCTCTAGCAGGCGTCGCAGATGTTGTTTGGAAGCAGGCTGCGAGAGCGGAGTTTGCTGGCGGTTCGGGCCACCACTCCGTCGCCATCTTTCGGGATACGCACGAGTTCTACGAAACGATCAGACAAGACCTTGCGTGGCAAATGCTTCAGTAGCTCATGTTTCCTGTTCAGATCTATGCCCAGCATGGTCATGGGCCCAGTTTTCGTCATCAACGTTGTCGCCGCGGGGTGTTCGATGGACGCGAAGTTCGTTGGGGTGGGCGACGTCCTTCCGCTCAATCTGTTGCCCCCTGGGCCCCGCGGTTCGCTCGACACCTGCATCGATGATTCTGGCTTTAGTGGGGCGGGGGCCGGGGGCCAGATTGTCGAGCTTGCGGTTGACGGGGCCAGGGGGCTTCATTCGGTCACATACCACGGAGGAAATCCTGTGTATATTTCTCTCGACAAAGCTGTCATCGCCGCGTCTTCGCAGGAAGTGGGCGCTAGGAGTCGCAAGCCTTTTGGGGGGGATCGGGGGGGGGGCTGGCACCGCTGCTGGGGGGGCGACGGCTGGGTCGAGCTGGGGGGTTTCCGGGAGGGCGAAGAGATCTCGCAAGAGAGTCCAGGCCAAGTTTCAAGCCAGGCAGCTTCTTCTCCAGAGGCGGCGGCAGAGGTTCAAGCGTTGCAAGAAGATTCCAGGCAGGCGCGCTCGGGGGGCTTTCGTCTCGGGCCCCTTGGCAGGGGCCATCTTTGGCATCGAGGTTCGCGGCGCCTCGGATGAAGAACTGCGCGTGTTTCGCCGGGCTACTTGTTCGGCTATGGAGCCATCCGCGGGGATTAGATCTTTCTCGCGCCTGCTGTTGTTGGAGTCGGGCCCGACGTGGTTCGCGGCCGCGGCGCCGATCCTCAGGTGCAGCAGAAAGGTCCAGGCTACTCAAGTTAAGTTGTTTAGGCACTGGCTCTCATTCCAGGAGCTCCGGGGGTCTTGGGGGGCTGCGTTCGGGGAAGACGTCTTGGATGCTATGTGGGTGTCTATTCGGGGGCCCCTTGAGGCCGTGAGGCTTTCCCTGAAAAGGATTGGGTGATCCGCGAGTCTTGCCCCGCGCTCAGGTTGATTGGCGAGGAGGTATGCCTTGCCTTTTTCGGCCCAAGGGTGGTTGAGGGATTCCTGCATCATGGAGTCCCCAGGCAGTTGGAGCGTGAAATCTGCATCAAGTTCGGCGTGGGCAGGCTGCGTGGATGCCGCAGCCTCAAAATTGCGGTTGCGTCGGCATTCGTATTTGGCTGGTGACGCGATCCAAGCTCTGGCGCGGGATGCTCTCTGGCCTTCAGATCGAGCGATCTCTCTCTTCGGTGCAGGTGGGCTAACGCCAGAATCGCCCAGGGCTTCAACGCCCCAGGCAGCCGTCGAAAGCTCCCAGATAGCACGTTCATAAGCGGACCCGCCCATGAAGAGGTGCCCCTGGATCGGCGAGGGCCCACTGCCATCGCTGTGCCAAGTGACAAACGCCCCGTCCTTAATTAGCCATAAGGCGTGGCCACCATTCCCTAGGATGCGAAAACAGCCCCCTGGCCAAAGCAACCTCTGCTGGGGGTCGGACAAATCGGCGTCAGCACCCTTTAAACCATACGCGCTGACCAACGTTCTGCTCCCTCTCCTCGCGGCAGCGCGGGCGCAATCGCAGTCTATGCACGAGGGGTTCATCGACTTCTTGGCACAGCTCGCGTGTTTGTTTGGGGTCCCGTGCTTTTCCCCAACTTCAGGCCTCTGAGGCCAGTGAATCTGCTGCCCTGTATGCTTCTGAGTTGTCTCTCGACGTGCCCGGCCAGGGCGTCTCTGACAGTTCCAATGTGGTTAAAGCGTTCGTGGCGCCCCTGGCCGCTCAGCTGTCTCATCGTAGGCCGCGTGCGGGCATGTTCCTTAACGGAAGCAGCCCCGTTTAGAAGTCTGTCCCCAAAATTAAAGCCCAGGGGGGGGCCTTTTTGCCTTCGTGGCCCCGCCTGGGCATTTCTCAGTATGAATGGGCGCCCACTGCCGAACCGAAGCCACCCGAGCCCGTGGGGGCCGTTCATCAATTGTTTTGGTTTCGGGTTATCTGGCGGTGCGAGTTCTGTCTTCGTTTCCGCAGGTCCGCGGAGAAGCCTGTGGAGAAAGGTGGTTCAGGGCCCCCTCCTCCCGAATTGGAGGGGACTTCTCAGCTGGGTCATTCTGCAAGCGCTCAGTTGTTCTCGCCGTTTTTGTTTTGTTTTAAGGTTGATTTGTGTATCCTGTAAAGCGTGCGCTGCGTTTGGGCAGGCACATGATCTTCTCAAGCCCTGCAAACGTTTGGACATGAGGACGGGGGCAGGCATAGATGCAAGCTGCCGCTGGAGGGGGATCCAGCGAGACGTCCATCCGAAGCTGGACGAGGTCTCAGTCGAGTTGTTACCCCTGCTCGGAGAGGACGACAGTTTTTGGAGTGTGAGGGGTCCGTTGGAATCGCGGCCCATCGCAATGCGGAGAAGTTGCCTCCTGTGGAGCAGTTTCGAATGGTCCTGGAGTCTCTGCGTGAAAAGGAGGACAACGCTCCTCTCGCGCAAGCTGCTCGCGTTGGTTCCGTTTATTCGGGGGACTCGGACTAGCGTTTTTTTTGTTCTGGGCCTCCTGGGGCGTCTTGAAGCTAAGTCATCGCTGGAGGTTTTCAGAGGCGTGCAGGCGATCCGACAATCGGGTAGGCCGACCTGCTCGCCACAGGTGGGAGGACACCTGGGGTGCGAATGTCAATCAAATCCTCCTCCCTCTCATCGTCCTCCTCCTTATCCTTCTCCTCCTCCGTTTCCTCCTCCTCCTCCCTCTCGCATCCCTGCCTCCTCCCTCCTGCTGGCTGCAGATCCTGCGGTGGCGACCCTTGCTTACGCAGGGAGCCCCCTTCCCCCGCCAGGACGGGCGCCCGGGAGGGAGCCAACAGCTACTGTGGCAGCTCCGAGGACGAAGGGAGCGCAAAGCGGCCGGGCGGGAGGTGTGGGTCATGTTGGATTATGTTGTGCCGCGCTAGGAGCCACGCTTGCACGAAATCCTGGTGAGGTGAATTGCTCGAGGAGTAGCTTGCGACGCTGGGCCCCGTCTCCATCCGCATGATTTTTCGCACCATGCGGCCCTGCCTCCATTCGTGCCCAATCCAAATCGTGTAGCTGAACGGGTAGTCGGTGGCTGCGCCGTTGGCTACCCCAGATGTTAATCAGGAGGGGCACATATACACAAAGACGCAAACATGTTCGCCAGCGTGGACCCCACGCAACGTGTCTATTCACATATATTGTGTGCGTTGTTCGTGGAACAACCCAGGTGGTGCAATCTACGTGGTGCAAGCGATGGTGAGCGATGTACTTTGTGCAGTATATGCTGCGCATATAGCTTGTGCAATGTGCGTTGTGCCATCGATGTGAAGTAATACGCGTGCTTCAATAGATGTGCCGTATACCTCTCTCTAATTATATTTGTGTGTGTGGTGCAATGTGTTTGGTGCAATCGAACTGTGAAATATGTGCGGTGCGTTCTATGTTGTGCAATTCACTCGTGGAATTCGCAGTGGTCAATCCCGCTGGTCGCGCAATCATCCCACCCACCCACCCGCAACTTGTTTTGCAAAAAAATGGGGCGGCGATTTCGATGCGTGCTTGGTTCTGGCTGGTTCATGAGTTTGGCGCGACCGACGCGGCCGCGGTGGCGCTGACCTCTGGGCACATCCCAGCGGGCATTCCAGTGCGAGTCGGCCACTTGGGTGGGCGCGGTATCGTGGCAACTTCGGCAACGGTAGACACGAGGATGGTAGTAACTACGTTGGTGACGATAGTGGCAGCGGCGACGGCACGGCCAGTGACAGCGCCGATGCTGATCACGCCGACGACGATGACGGCGTCCTCGCGTCGGTGATGAAAGTTCCGGAGAAAGTTCGACATGCACGCGCGGCCGACGCGCGAGACACGGACCGTGCCCCCCAGCACGCGCGCAAGGGCGTTCGAATGATGCCGACATGCGGCGCGAAAGGCCGGCTTGGCCGAAGTCAATGGAAGTTGTGAACAACCAGTGGTTTCTTTGAAAACTCGCAAGAGCGCGAGCGCAGTTTCTTTGAGAACGGATGTTGCAAAACCACGTGTTCTTATATGTAGTCGGGGCACTCGGTTTCCACATCCTTACGAAACCGCCGGTTTTTTGAAGGATTTGGGTCGAATCTGGGCATGCGCGCGCAACGACGCGCGCGTGCGCATTTCGTCCCATTGTTTGCAAGGGGTTATTGCGATAGCACGCGCGCAAGGGTTTTCGAACGATTTCCACATGCAAGCGCGAGTGGCCTCTTTGGTAATATTTCACGGACGTGTTAATAACCGATGAGTTTGTCAATTTGGACCGCGCGGGCAGATTGATTGGAAAGTGTGTGCTTGTTGTCGGGGTACTCGGTGTTGAATCATGCCCTACGCAACCTAAAGATGAACAATGATTTCGGCATGCGCCCGCGACGACGCGCGTGTGCGCACTTCGGCATTTGTTGTAATTGGTTGTCGAACACTTTTGATTGTTCATGCACGAGTGCGCGCACATAGTATGTTGTGCAGAGGATGAGAGGGGGTGGGGGCGTTACCGGCTGGCGTGGCATCATATTAACTCATGATGGGGACGGACGATGGGGACGGATCGTGTGTAACTTGCAACACGAAAAGATGAGCGGTTCAATCCGGGGGCGGGTATATACAAACGATCTTAATCTTATAGAAAGTGGAATCGACGTGGGGCAAATCATGTCGTAAATTTCACCTGGCCGAACATGATGTTTTCAACACCATTGTTCGCGCAATCATCCCACCCACCAGCCCGCAACTCGGTTTGCAAAACTAATGCGGTGGCGATAGCGATGGATGCTTCGCGTTGGCTGGTGCACATCGGCCAGCTAGTTTTCGCGCGACCGACGCGGCCGCATCGGCGCTGACCGCTGCGGGTTTCCCGCCGATGCTGCTCACGCCGATGACGATGATGGTGTCCACGTGTCGGCGATGAAGGAAATGGATTGGTTTCGGCAGGGGCGCGCGGCTGGCGCGCGCGAGTGGTCCACAACATTGTATGTTTGACTGGGATATTGCCCCCCCCTTGAAAGCACAGAGGGGCGTTCGAATGGTTCCGACATGCGCGCGCGAGGCCCGCTGAGTTGCATGTCGTGTACATGTTGGGGCGTTATTTTCGGGAGAATTTGCAAGAGCAGCGCGCGCGCATATTGAACAAAGCGTGTTGGAAAATAAAGCACCAACAGCGTTTTGCATGTTTTCGGGGAACTCGATTTTGATGTCCTTACGCAACGTAGGGTTTTCCGAGATTCGCGGCATGCCCGCAGTGAAAGGGGTCCTAGTGGATCTTGAAGGATTTTACGAAAGTGGGCAGCCGATTTCGGTAGGCCACCATGTTCCCGGGTTCCCGGTTCCAGGTTCCCGGGTTCTTGGTTCCGGTTTCTTGGTTTCCGGGTTCCAGGTTCCGCGTTCCCGAATGCTGGGTTCCCGGGTTCCCGGTTCTTGGTTTTTGGGTTGCCGTTTTTGGGTTTTTGGTCCCCAGGTTCCCGGTTCTGCATTCTTGATTGCTGCGGAGTTCCCGATTAGAGATTCGACCTGAATCCATCGATTTCGCGCAATCGGTATCATTCAATCGATCTTACTCAATTGATTTCACTCAATCGCATCCCTTATCGATCTCACGCAAGCGATCACATTCAATTGATATCACGATCGAGCCCTTATCGATAACGATATCGATCCCAGTATCGATCTCGTTATCGATCTCGCCACCGATCGCAGTATGAAACTCATTGTCGATCTCACGATCGTTTTCATACTCACGCAATGGCCCCCGCTATCTCTCTCAGTCTTTAGGGCCTCTTCGGGCCGCTTACCAAATTTTCAAAACATTCACTGGTTGGGGTTTTTCTTCGGAGTAAGAATTACCCTTGGGGGTCCTGATACTTCCGAGGGGGGGGGGTAAGTCCCAAATTCTTTTTGAGAACAGAACTTGCTGATGCAATCGTGGTGGGGCAATCTTTATGCTGCCATGGATTTTTCTTGCAGTGATATGTCACTACCGCTGCTCGCAAAATCGCCCCACCCACCCACCCACCCTCGCTTGCAAAACTCATGCGGCGGCGATTGCAATGAGTGCTCGGCGCTGGCTGGTGCATCGGTGCGGCCGCGCCACCGCGCGCAGGCTCGCGCGCAGAGCGGTCAGCTAGTCTGGCGTGACCGGCGCGGCCGCGGTGGCGCTGACCGCTGGGTATTCCCCAGCGCGTCTCGTAGGCCGCGCTGACGTGCGGGCACTTCAGTGCGCGTCGGTGGCCCCGGCGGGCGCGTTATCATGGCGACGCCGGCAACGGCAGACACGATGCTGATTGTAGCGATGCGGGCGGCGATGGTGACGATGACGACAGCAAGGCTCATGACAGCGCCGATTCTGATCACGCTGGTGACGATGATGGTGTCCACGCGTCGGCGGTGAAGGTTTCGGAAGGATTTCGACATGCGCGCGTGGCCGACAGTCGGAATGGCCCGCTTGGTTTTTGGACAGGGAACGTGCCCCCCCCCCCCCTCCCTATCATGCGCGCCATGGCGTTCGAGTGGGTCTGACACGCACGTTTGAGAGGCTCGCGTGGTCGCCCGGCAAATTCGCAAATAGTGCGTTTGTTGAGGCGGCATGTTGCAAAACCGCTGTGGTTGTGTAAGTACATATCGGTATATATGTTTAATATCCATATCCTTCGGGAGTTTTGATCTTGAAGCCGTTACGGCGTTTTTTGGGTATTGTTGGAAGGATTCCAGCAGACGCGCGCGACGCCGTGCGCGTGTGAAATTTGTCTAGCTTCTGTGGCATGAGCTTTTACATAACTGATGGGGTTTGATAATGAAGTGCGCGCGTAGTATTAATCTCCGCGTTTCGCGCATCCCCACCAGCCCGTCCACAAACCAAACCCATGAGAGCCGACGGGGAAAAGGAACGACGAGACCCGTGCAGTGAAACAGAGCGGGCAACCAGGGTGAACGAGATCTCTGGGAGCAAAGGGTCGGCCTTGGAGGCCCTCTTGGGGCCATCAATGGAGCCTGCGTGGGGGCAAGGGAAGCAGGAGGAGAAGGAGGAGGAGGAGGAGGAGGAGGAGGAGGAAAAAGTCGACGACGACGATTTTGACGACCACGATGGGGCACGGGATATGAAACCGATGGGGGCAAAGACGAAGACGAGAACAAGGAGGATGAGGAGGACAACCAGGACGAGGACAACACCATCAAAATCGTGTCTTGGAGCCCTCTTGGGACTCTTTTGGGGGATCGTGGGGTCCTCTGGAGGCTGTTTCGGGGGGCCTTGGGGCCCTCCTGGGGCTCTCTTGGAACCCTCTTGGGGGCCCCGTGGGAGCCCTGGACTGCCTCTTTGGGCCATCTTGGAGACCATCGGTTAAAGAATGTGGGGGGGGCCGATGCTGCCCCCCCCGTGCGGCCATCAAGATCGCCTCTTGGGGCGCTCTTGGGGCGCTCTTGGGCCGACCTGAAGCGCTCTTGGAGCCGTCTGGGGGCCCTCTTGGGCCATTGTGGGGCCATCTTGAGGCCCCAAAGAGCGCACCGGAAACGAAACGGCGAGACGGCACGACTCATGAATTCGCCTGAGGTTTTTGTTAAAAGGGTCTGGGCCTCTTAGGGGGTCCTGAGGGGGCTGCGAAAGCATTTGGAAGCGTCTTGTGGCCCTCGTCGGCCCTGTTGGAGGTATGGCGGAACCTATCTTGAGCAATCGCCGGCTATCTTGAGTCATTTTGGAGGCCATCTTGGGGCATAGGAGGCGCTCTTGGAGCCATCTTGGGCCATTCTCGGACGCTCGAACGATTCGCGGCCCGCCCCGAAGAACCTCAAGGAGAGGGGGGGGGATCATGGAAGGGAAACGGTTTTTGGAAGAGAAGAGAAGGAATTCGTCAAACCACCTTAGCCCAAAGGGCTAGTGGGATGTGTCAGAGATGACGGGTGCGGATAAAGGGTTCGGCTGGGACGGTATCGACTCATATTTAAGATGAGCGATGGGCATAATCGTATGTTAGTTGTATGACCCCGGGGGGAGCGCGAGTTCGTGGGGGCAGATCCGGCTTTCTTTTTCGAAACAACGAACTAAAGCTCACTAATGATTTGTCAACTCCACTGCTCGCACAATCATCCCACCCACCCGCCCGCAGCTTGGTTTACAAAACCCGTGAGGCGGCGATTGCGATGGGTGCTTCGCGCTGGCTGGCGCATCGATGCGGCCGCGCTAGCGCTCGCAACCTCGCGCGCAAAGCGGCCAGCTAGTCTGCTGCGACTGACGCGGCCGCCTTGGCGCTGACCCCTGGGGACTGCCCAGCGCGTCTCGTAGGCCGCGCTGGCGCGCGGGCACTTCGGTGCGAGTCGGTGACTCGGGCGGGCAGTGTCACGGCGACGTCGCCAACGGCAGACACAATGGTAATGATGAAATCATGTTTTCCATGTTTCGGGACACTCGATTTGGCATTCCGTAAGAAACCTGTTGGCTTTTTGAAGTGATGTCGGCATGCGCGCGCGACGACGCGCGCTTGTGCACTTCGTTTTTTTGCAAGGGATCTTGTGAGTCTTGGTAAACGGGTGTGCGCGCATAGCATTTGTTGCAGAGGATGAGGGGCGGGCCGCTACCGGTTTGGCTGGGGTGATACGAATTCATAGTTAAAACTGGCGATGGGGCAGAATCCTGTGCAAATTTCAATGCGAAGAGGTAAGCGTTTCAATCCGGGGGGGGGTCCTCATATTTTTCTTAGAATGAGAATCGACGTTGTGCAATGTATGTGGTGCAATCAACCCTGTCCGACTTGAGGTTGTCAACTCCACTGCTCGCGCAGACATCCCACACCCATGCGGCGGCACTTGCGGTGAATGCTGGGCGTTGGCTGGTGCATCTCTGCGGCCGCGCTAGCCCCGCATGCTCTCGCGCGCAGCGACCAGCTAGTGCGGCGCGACCGACGCTGCCGCGGTGGCGCTGACCGCTGGGCACTTCCACTGGGCACTGCAGTTCGAGTCGGTCACGTAGGCGGGCGCGGCATCGTGGCGACGCCGGCAACGGTAGACACGATGATTTGAGTAGCGATGATGGTGGCGATGGTGGCGATGACGACGGCAAGTCCAATGACGACGCCGATGTTGATCACGCCTGCCGATACCCACGACGATGTCCTCGCGTCGATGATGCGGGCTTTAGGGGGGGTTTGACATGCGCGCGCGGCCGACGCGCGCCAATGGCCTGCGTTGTATCATGTGACACGGATCGTGCCCCACCAGCACGTGCGCGAGAGGCCCGTTTGGCAGAATGTGATGGCAATGTTGCGCAAACGTATGATTTCCCCGACAATTCTCCAGAACGCGCGCAGTCATTTTTGGAGAAGTACTGTTGCAAATCAATGTTTTGTTTTCATGTTTTCGGAGCGCTCGTTTTTGAAATTTTTACGGGACCTTGTGAAGGATTTCGGCATGCGCGCGCGACGACGCGCGCGCGTGCACTTCGCCCCGCTTTCTGGCAACAAATTCTTGCGACAGCGCGCGCGCAAGGGCGTTCGAGCGATTTCGACACGCGTCCGCGAGAGGCCCTTTGGTAACATGGTACGAACATGTTGAAAGCTTATGGTTTTTGCTCGCAAGAGTTCGAAAGAGCGTTGGCGCAAGTTTTCTTGTTGCCATATATATATGTATGTATGTATGTATGTATGTATGTATGTATGTATATATATATATATATATGTGTATATATATATATATATATATATATCGGAGCTGAGGGGGTGAGATCGAAGTGGAACGGAGGGCCCCCCCACCGGGAAATCGATTTCGGTTTCGTGTTCGTGCGTGCCGTGTGCGCGGGCGAGGCGAACCTGCGTGGGCGGGCGAGAAGAAAGTCTCCTGTGGCTGACGCGCGGCCGGACCAAATGTCTCCCTTCCGGGCGGCCGGTGGCCCGCGGTGTCCCGCCGGTGTCCCGCTGGTGTCCCGTGTGGCTGAGGCGCGGCCGGACCAAATGTCTCCCTTCTGGGCGGCCGGTGGCCCGCGGTGTCCCGCCGGTGTCCCGCGGTGTCCCGCGGTGTCCCGCGGTGCCCCGCGGTGTCCCGCCGGTGTCCCGCGGTGTCCCGCGATGATGATGATGATGATGATGATGATGATGATGATGATGATGATGATGATGATGATGATGATGATGATGATGATGATGATGATGATGATGATGATGATGCTGATGTTGATGCTGATGATGATGATGATGATGGTGGTGGTGATGCTGATGATGTTGATGCTGATGATGATGAGGCCGATGATGATGATGATGATGATGATGATGATGATGATGATGATAATGATGATGATGATGATGATGATCGAGGCAGATCGAGTGTGAGATAGATCGAGTGAGATCGAGTGAGATCGATTGTGAGATCGATTGTGAGATCGATCGAGGGAGATCGATCGAGCGAGACCGATACTGAGATCGATAGTGAGATCGATAGTGAGACCGATCGAGTGAGACGTTGGTTCCTCCCCCCCCCCCGAACCTCCTTATAACCCGAAGGGTGGTCGTATAGGTATATATACATATATGATTTATCATAAATACATGCATAATGAATATATATGTAGAGAGAGAGAGAGAGAGAGAGAAAGTATAATGACATTAAACCTAAACATAAAACGCGCGGTGCGAAACCATTATATCTGTAATGGCTTCGCCCCCTGCCGCCGGCCCCCTCTCTCAGATAATGGGCAATGCAAGAGCGAACGCATGAGGCCTTGGCGCCGCCGTGAAGCAGCGTCGGGACTTCAAGCGAAGACGGTGAGTAATCGGCAAGACCAATTGAGATTCTTGTGATATTGTTGAAACCGGGGTAGTACTTCGACGGTTTATGATTTCGGATACGCGAATCGCGCGTAATTTACGAGGGTTTATGGCTTCGGGCTCGCAGGTGGTGTAATTTACGCCGGTTTATGGTCTCGGAAACGCTAGCATTGTGTAATTGGCGAGGGCGTATGGCTTCGGAAACGCAATTTGTGCGTAATTTACCAGGGTGTATGGCTTCGGGGTCGCAAGCATTGCATCATTTATCCTTTACGCAGTTTTATGGTTTCGGAGACTCGCAAATTGCATACTTTACGACGGTGTATGGCTTCGGGGGCGCGAGCATCGCGTGATTTACAAGCGTTCGTGGCCTCGGGGACGCAAGCATCGCATAATTTACAAAGGTTTGTGGTTTCGGGGAGACAAATACGGCGTATTTTGTGACGGTTGATGGCTTCGGGGGCCCGAGCATTGCTTATTTTACGAGGGTCTATGGCCTCGGGGACGCGAATATTGTATAATCTAGGAGGGTGAGAGTGTATGGCTTCGGGGGCGCGAATTTTATGTATTTTCATGTGTCCCACGCCCCCCCCCAAGAATTCAGAGCACCCGATTCGGGCGTGGCAACTAGGTTCTTTTTCGGCTCCCCCCCCTCGCGCGGTCCATCAACAAGGCACAGTTCGCAGCAAAAAACAGAATTGTAACAGTGGAAACTGGAAACTGGAATTGGCGCAGGGAACAGCAAACCTTGGTCCTACTGCTTGGTGGCCCCACAGGGGGGCCGGCGGATACATACATACATACATACATACATACATACATACATACATACGTACGTACGTACGTACATACATACATACATACATACATACATATGTATACACATATGTATGTATTTATGTATGTATATATATATATACGTTTCCGGGACAGCCGCTTTTCAAATCTTTATGAACCCATGAGTTTTCGAAGGATTTCGGCATGCGCGCCCGACGGCGCGCGCGTGTGCATTTCGTCACTTTTTGTTCACAGGATTGTGGAACATTGTTGCGCGCGCGTAGCAACTTCTGCAGAGGATGACGGGGGGGCGGTACCAGCCTGGTCGGGATGGTACGAGTTCAAATGTGGGATGGACGATGGGGCAGACTCATATGTAAATTACAATGCGAAAAGGGTTACCACTAAGTCCGGGGGGGTAAATTTTCATTCTTTCTGAAGAAAGGAGAATTTATCTGGTGCGCAATTCATGCGGCGACGAGGCGGCGACGGGGCGGCGACCGTGCCAATATAGCCGCCAGACCGCCACACCGGTTCAGACGAATGGCGGTGACGAGGTGGCGACGGGGCGGGGACGGCGGCAACATAGCCGCCAGACCGCCACACCGGCCCAGACGACGGGCGGCGACGAACCGGCGATAGCGGCAACATAGCCGCCACACCGGCCCAGACGACGGGCGGCGACAAGGCGGCGACGGGGCGGCGACGGCGTCAACATAGCCGCCAGTCCGCCACAGCAGCCCAGTTCCGTAGAAAACAAGGAAGAAACCCCACTTGCTTGGGGAGCCGGGGAGCGAGGTTTTCCATGAAGCTTTGGTCAGATATGAGAAATGGAAGGGAATGAACATTTCAGCAAATATTAACGATGTGGGAAATCCTGGAACGTGTGTTGATGCATTTGTGCCCCCTGGCGCCAATTTAGTTAAATTCTGGGCACCCGCGCCGTGCGCTGACCTCTAAGGGTGCCTGCCGCCTACTCGCACTTGCAGCCGTTGCTACCACTGCCTGTCGCGTCGCACGCGCCTATCCCAGCATGGCATCTGATGATGCCTGCTTGCCTGCACGCTGTGCCAGCACTTGCTGCCACTGCCCGTCTTCTCGCATTGCCAGCCGGTGCTGCCATTGCCTGCCTTATCGCACGCGTTGATCCCAGAGTTGTAGCTGAGGGAGCCTGCAAACATCTCGCAATGCCAGCGCCGCTGTCAGTGCCTGTCGTGTCGCACGCGCCGATCCCAACATGGTAGCGGATGACGCCTCCTGCTTGCCTCACAGCCAGCCGTTGCTGCCACTGCCTGCCTGGTCGCATGGCCAGCCATTGCTGCCACTGCCTTTTCTGTCGCACTCGGCAATCCCAACGTAGTAGCCGAGGGTGCCTGTTGTCTGAGGGCACTGCCAGCCAACGCTACCACTGGTTGCCTTGTCTCCTTGCCAGCCTCCACTGCCCAGCGTTGTAGCTGGGGCTGCCTGCTACCTTCTCGCGATGCCAGCCTCCACTGCCACTGTGTGCTGCCTTGTCGCATGTGCTGGTCCCAGCGTTGTAGCTGAGCTTGCCCGCCACCTTCTCGCAGTGCCAGCCGCCGCTACCACTGGCGGCCTTGCCGCACGTGCTGATCCCGGCGTTGTAGCTGAGGGTGCCTGCCACCTTCTCGCAATGCCAGCCGCCGCTGCCACTGGCTGCCGTGCCGCACTCGCTGATCCTAGCGTTGTAGCTGAGTTGCTCATGATTTTCTCACATTGATGGCCTCCGCTGCCACTGCCTGCTCTTAACCTCTTCGGCCGATCCGGGTGGCGCTGCCTGCCTTGATGCGCAAGCTGATTCCGGCGGGGGAACTGATGATGTTGGGTTCGGGCGCCGCCTCGTTCTGGCATCTTTCGCCGTTGGCCACGCCCGGTATTCGCATGGGGGGACCCCGTCCCCGCTCGTCAGTGTTGCCTAGCCCCATCGCCGTAAGTGAAGACGCTAGGCCCCGCTGTTCTGATGGCTCGCTGCGGCAGTGCCATTCCTAGGTTCGCCGCCAGGGCCTGGGGCCCCCCCTTCCCCGAGGGGAATGTCTGCGAAAGGGGGGGGGGGGGGGGGGGCCGGAGAGGGTCCCGGGGGGGGAGGAGGAGGGAGCAGGAGCGGGGCCTCCGGGTTGCCCTGCCGAGCCCATGTGGCGACTGAGCGCAGCCATTCGAAGAGGTTGGCAACCGAAACGTGACCGATTCCACCAAGGAGGATAGGAGGAGGATTGGAGGGAGAAGGGGGGAGGAGGAGGAGGAGGAGGAGGAGGAGGAGGAGGAGGAGGAGGAGGAGGAGGAGGAGGAGGAGGAGGAGGAGGAGGAGGAGGAGCGGAGGCGGACGAGGGAGGAGGAGAGGAGGAGGAGGAGGAGGAGGAGGAGGAGGAGGAGGAGGAGGAGGGGAGGAGGAGGAGGAGGAGCAGGAGGAGGAGGAGGAGGAGGAGCAGTAGCAGGAGCAGGAGGAGGAGGAGGAGCAGGAGGACCAGGAGTACGTTCTGCCGCCGAAGGGGCTCGATTCCAGTTCCATGCGACGGCCACGTGAGCTCAGGCGCCGAACCGGATCGGACGAGACTCTTGTGGCGGCAGTGCAGGGACAGCATCCACCATCACCACCAGAGTCTTCACAGGGCAGTGTCGGGGAAGCACTGGTGGATATGTGCCTCCTGGCCCAGCCCAGCACCCGCCGAGGTTTGGGGCCGAAATGAAGCCTGGGTAGTGGTGGAGACTTTCCTTTTCCGTAGGGGGGAGGAATGAGTCATGGAATAGCGAGGCTGGGTCCAAGAGGCGCCGCGGCATGGCTCGGACAAAGCTTCGAGCGCTGCTGGTCCATGCTGCCATGCCACTGGATGGGTGCACGCCGGCCTCCCTGCTCGGAAGTCGGGCAGACAGAGCACTGCGGCTTGCAGACGCGGCTGGTGCGTGCGCGGCACGCGGCGCGCATCGGGCAGGGCTGCGGCACGCTCCTGGGAGAGAGCGCCGCTGTGCGTCCTCATTGAAGCACCCCGTCCCCTCTGGCAGCGCAAGGGCCTCGACGGGTCCAGGTCGGTTGCCGCTGCCTGTCGGTGCGTCTCGTCTGGGCCCCTGCTCTTGCGGAGGCCTTCGCCCTCTGCCCCGACGCAGCAGGTCGTGGCTTCTCCGCCGCGGCTCCAGTTCGACGCTGCTGTCGCCCCCCCGTCCCCCTCCCCCCCCTGGCGCGGACCCTCGGCCCTCCCTGCGCCTGCGCTGCTCGCCCTGGGACCGCTCGGATCCTCCATTACGGTGGGGGCGTCGGGTAAGGACTGTGTCCGGGGGGGCTGCGGAGCCTGGAGGGCTCCTTGTCTGATGAGGGCGGCGGTAATATCCTCTGCCAATCCGCGATTGGAGTTCCACTGGCCTCCAGACCCTGGATTCCTTGTCCAATGCTTCCTTATCCAATGCCCCCACCGCCTTCGCAGATGAGCTGCAGCGTCTGCTGCAGTATGCTGGGGACGCAGGCCGCCTAGGGCCCTGAGCAGCCAACGGCGCTCTCAGGGGCTCTAGCCTGCATGCCTCTTTCTTTCTCCTTCTCTCTCCCCCTCCCTCTCCCCCGAATTGTAGTTCCTTCATGGTTGTGTCGGCGAAAACATGCCCCCACCGCAACCATGAACCACTCGCTGGTGCGCCTTCTGGTTGTCCAGCCTTGTCCTGGAGGGCAGGCGTATCCGCTCATCACCGCATTGGTGCCCGTGGACTGGCCGCTGCAGTGTGTCCGCACCCACCTCCTCCACCTCCTCCTCCTGCCCCTCCTCCTCGTCCTCCTCCTCCTCCTCGTCCTCCTCCTCCTCCTCCTCCTTCCAGAGGAGCGGGCCGATGCCGGCACGTGCGCGTTCACGGCGAGTGCGCACGTGCACGTGCGGGCTCGGAGGCGGCGCGCGTGCGCGCCCGCGCGCGGTTGCTTCTGTGCGCCTCTCCGCGTGCTCGCGCCACCTCACGCAGAGCGTGCGATTGGGCGGCCCGGGCTCGCGCATGCTATTTTGTTCCCCTGGCGCGGGAAGCAGAGCCGGCAGTCTAGGCTTGCGCACCTCTGGGCGTCGCGCCCACGCACGGCGGCGCGGCGTAGGACAAGTCAGGCGAGGGCGCGCGGGCTGGGCCAGCTCACGCAGTGTGGAGAATACTAGTCTCACGCACTCGCACAATCAACGTGCTGCCACACGGAACACTGAATAAGGAACGAGTTGGCTTTTTTCTGGCCACGGCGAGCCTCGGCTTCGACTAGGTTCCCAAGCGTCGATCTAAGGAACGGCCCGAAAACCAGAGCCCCTCCTGAGCCTTAGCCCGAGGTGGTCCTTTACCCGTATGGTCGCTCTGTGCCTCTGGACTCCTCTTGGGCGTCGCAGCGCCTCTCTTCGCGGCAGGATCGCTGCGCGAGCTGTGGAGGGAGCCGGTGGTGCCAAGGCCTCCGCGCTCCCTCGCTGTGCCCGCCATGGCCGTGCGCTGCCAGCTGGGGTCTTCCACAAAAAGGCCTCGTGTTCGGGGACACTGGGAGGTGATGCCTCTTCCTCGGCGGAAGGCGGCGGAAGGCCGTCGGAAGTGGAACGAGGGCGGCTCCGCCGGCGGAAGCAAGCGGAAGGAAACTGGGAGGTGATGCCTCTTCCTCGGCGGAAGGCGGCGGAAGGCCGTCGGAAGTAGAACGAGGGCGGCTCCGAAGGCGGAAGCAAGCGGAAGGAAACTGGAAGATGATGCCTCTTCCTCGGCGGAAGGCGGCGGAAGGCCGTCGGAAGTAGAACGAGGGCGGCTCCGAAGGCGGAAGCAAGCGGAAGGAAACTGGGAGGTGATGCCTCTTCCTCGGCGGAAGGCGGCGGAAGGCCGTCGGAAGTAGAACGAGGGCGGCTCCGCCGGCGGAGGCAAGCGGAAGGCGGGCGGAAGCTTGCAGAAGTGGACGGTGCGCCCCCCAAAGATGGCATGTCAGGGTTTCCAGAGTTGGCCATTGAGCTCTGATTGCTTCCATGCTTACCTCTGGCTTGCATCCCCTGTGCCGCCTCCTAATTGTTCTCCCCCTACCTCTCATGCTGCCATCCCTCCCCTCCCCCACCTCCTTGATCCTCTTATTACTGCTGCTTGTCCTCCTCCACTCCCCCATCTCGTTTCCCTCCGCAACCTGCCCCGTTTCCTCCTCTTCCTTCCCTCTCCCTCCCCCTCCACAGGTCCTCCAGGTTGCGGTCAGGTTTGCTTGGAGGCGCTTGCGAGTGAGCAGTGCGGGATGTCTCCAGGAGTGATCTGCGGCATTTGCTTTGTTCGGGAAGGAGGAGGCATGAGGATGTGGAAAGGAGGGGGAAGATGTCAACGGGAGCCCCCGCAGGATCCCGACTCGTGGGTTGCCGGACAGCGTCAGTTCTGCTTTATTGAGTTTTACGACAGGCCGCGACCACTGATAACAGGTAGAAGCATCGCCAGAAGCATCTCCAAAACGTTGGGAGGTTTGGTTGATATCGAGAATCTCGTTTGCCCATGCTGACATTCAGCAAGAACTTGAATCGCCCCGTGCCCTCCAGAGAAGGAATCATGTGACAGGATTGCGCGAAACGTCCGCCGCGGGCCCTGCACTCAAGCGGTGTTGGCCCGCGGTGGTCTTAAATTGAATTTTGCGTGAAAACAAGACACGGCGATTTTTGATACGCGAGATAATACAAGACGAGGCAAGACCTGACACGACTCGCCAGGCCAGCCTCCAGGTCTGTCCCGGCATGGCTGCGAGCTGCCCCGAGATGGTCCCCTAGAGAAACCTGTCAAATACGCAAGTGAAACAACAGGTTGTTTTGTCTTCTCGCCTTTTCGCTTCCGATGTGTTTTTGTTCAGCCTTCACGATGGCCGCAGCATGGCCCGAAGAATGCCTGAAGACGGGCGCCCCCCGAGAGGCACACTGAAAACAGGAACGAGAGCCACAGAGGCCGCTACGAGCCCCCCTAAGACGCTCCCCAAAGCACTCTCACCGAGCGCTTTCCACTACTCGCAAAGTGGTGTCCGTTTCGATGTAATGTATCGTAGATCCCCCGCGTCGGATCCATGCCATTTGCTAGTAGTTCCTTTGCGAGTAGCGGAACGCGCTTGTCTACAGAGGCCTTCCAGAAGTCCCCAAGGTGCCACCCCACCACAAAGCCCAAAGGGAGCCCCGCAGAGGTCTAACCAGAGCCCCTGCAGGGCCCCAAAGGCAGTTTCAGCCAGTGTCGCCAGAGGTTGCAACTCGTCAGAGCAGCTTCGGCCCTCCCAGCCACACCCAGTCCAAGGGTAAAGGAGGGAGGGCTGCGACGCGGGGTCGGTGGAGGTGTGGCCCCTTCCCAAGGCGGGGGTTGGAAGAACAAACTCCTCAAACTACCTACGCACAGAGAGTTAGTTGGATTCCATGTCCGCTTTCGGTAACGCTCATACTGTCACCTTCGCATGCAGCGGCGAGCTCGTGAGCGAGGTCTAGACTTGATGTGCTGCTGCCGCTTCGTTGTTTGGACCCCTCTGGTTTTGTTAAGTACCTTCCGTACTCGTCGGGTCCCGTCCCTCGGCTGCAGGCCGCAAGGATGTGGACGGCAGTGGCGCAGGCGGCATTGACGCCAACGCCTCGAGCGCCAACGCCTCTGCTGGTGGTGCGAAGGACCCCAAGGCCTCCTCTGCTGCGAGGGTCAAGGGCGGCGAAGATGGGGCGCAAGGGAAGTGGAAGGCAGCGGCTCGGCAGGCAGGCGGAGATGTCTGCCTCATCGGAGGGCCATCGATCGCGCACCTCGAAGAAACAGGCGTGTGGACGAGGCAGGCCTCGGAGCCAGTGCGTCTGGCTCGTGAGCCTCGTGGGCCGACCATGTTTTGGTGGGATGCACAGGGGGGATGAATTTCCAATGGAAGATGATAACGATGGTGGAAAGGAGGAAGATGGTGGGGAAGTGAAGGGAAATGCCCAGCTTGTGCAGTTGACTTCTCTAGCCAGCGGGCCATATCCATCCGGAAGCCAGCTTCGTATCAGTTAATGGTTTCGAGGTCGCAAGCGTTTTAGCAGATGCGTTGCACAGGTTTTCAACTACGTGCATCGCATGGCACTCGTGCCGAAACAGGCACGAGTTCTTCATTCCGCGTGACGGCTCCCAGTTTCCAGCATAGTGATCCAACTTGTGCGCGTACCTTATTCATCATGCATCCCAGCTTGCCGATCGACGGACTTCGCAGATCGTTAGGGCGTGTGCACTTCATGGTCTCGCGTCCGTTGCTGATCCCGTGCTCATAGATGCTCCCCTGCGGCCAACGCGTTTTGCAGCCGGGCCTTGCCTCGTGCAAGCGAGTTGTGTTGTATAATCGGACGCACAGCCAGTGGCAGCGTTGCCAGCGATCCGAAATAGCGCAGCCTGAGTAGTGACAGCCTTCAGGCAATGAGGATTGCACATCGATGGGTGCACACAGTGCTGCTACATGCTCTAGCTTCGTCCAACACCATGCCATGACGGTATGATGATTCGAGTGAGGGGCCCGAATGATCGTTCGCCATGCCTGGGTGCGTGCCTAAAGTGGGATTCCGCTGTGAGGGTCAGTGTTGTTCCCAACCATCTTGTGGTGTGGAATCCCAGTTTTGAAGAGATAGCGCCCCGCGTTCCTTCTCCTTCTCCTCCTCCTCCTTCCTCCTCCCATCCCTGTCTCTGCCCTCCGCATGTCCACCATTTCGGCACACACAGTACAGCGCTTCGTGGTCCCATAGGGAGCTCCTCCGAAGGCAGCAGTGGCTGTGAACACGTGCGTCCCCGCCGCGGATTTCGGGACACCCGTGCACGTTTCGTGGCCCCATAGGGATTCCCACCCAAGGCCGCAGTGGCTGTGATCACACACGCGTCCCCGCCACCCATTCTGGCACACCCCTAACCCGTCTCGTGGCCCAACAGGGAGCCCCACCGAAGGCCGCAGTGCACACCCTCACACGTTTGTTGGCCCCATAAGGGGCCTCGGAAGCCGCAGTGGTTGTAATCAAACGCGTCTCCGCCACACATTTCGGCACACCCCTCACACGCTCCGTGGCCCCATGAGATGCTCCTCAGAATGCCCCAGTGGCTGTGATCACACGCATCCCCGCCACCCATTTCGGCAAACCCCTCACACGCTTGTTGGCCCCAGAGGGAGTCCCACCGAAGGCCCCAGTGGCTGTGATCACGCGTCCCCGCCACTCATTTCGGCACACCGCTCACACGCTTTTTGTCCCCATAGGGAGCTCCACCGAAGGCCCCAATGGTTGCGCCCGCATGTGTCCCCCGCCATCAATTTCGGCACACCTCTCAAACGTTTCGTAGCCCCATGGGGAGCTCCGCGGAAGGCCCCAGTGACTGTGATCACACGCGGCCCCGCCACCCATTCGGCACACTTATGCACCCTTCGTGGCCCCACAGGGATCCCCTATCGAAGGCCCCATCCATTTCGGCACGCACGTCACGCGTTTCGTGGCCCCATAAGCGAAGGCCCCTGTGGCTGTGACCACATGCGTCCCCGCCACCAATTTCGGCACACCCCTCACACGCTTGTTGGCCCCATAGGGAGCTTCGCCGAAGGCCTGAGTGGCTGCGATCACGCGCGTCCCCGCCGCCCATTTTGCATGCTTTTGCATGTTTTGTGGTCCCATAAAGAGCTTCACCGAAGGCCTCAGTGGCTGTGATCACACGCGTCCCCGCCGCCCATGTCGGGACACCCCGTGCACGTTTCGTGGCCCCATAGGGAGTCCCACCCAAGGCCCCAGTGGCTCTGATCACACGCGTCCCCGCCACCAATACCGGCACACCCCTCACACGTTTGTTGGCCCCATAGGGTCGACCAACCCGCGACCAGCACACGTTGCTTTGACGAAAATCGGCGCCTGCGGCGGGCTCGTTGTGCTATGTGTAAACAATCAACGAGCTCGTTGAGTGATGGGTACAAACACATTGCCCCAACGTCGACCCACCCGCGACCAGCACACGTTGCTTTGACGAAAATCGGCGCCTGCGGCGGGCTCGTTGTGCAATGTGTAAACACTTACGGGCTCGTTGTGTAGTGCGTATACAGTCAAATTTCCCCAGCGTCGACCCGCCCGCGATCAGCACACGTTGCTCTGACGAAGACCGCTGTGTAAGTGTGTAATGCGTGAGCAATTTCGGACTCGTTGTGTAATGTTTCAACCATAACCTCAACGTCGACCCCAAATAAGGTAATGCACGAAGCACAGCTGGCCCACAGAGCCGGCAGAGGCTTCCCGCCCCTCCAGAGGGGCACCATCCTCGTGAGGGTCGCCACTTCCCGCGGGCAGAGGTGCCCGAGACACAACTGGCCCAAAGAGCCGGCAGAGGGCTTCAGCCCCTAGAGAGGGGCGCCATGCTCGTGAGGGTCTTCACTTTCCGATGGGCCAGGGCGCCCGAACCACACCTGGCTTACATGGCGGGCAGAGGGCCCCAGACCCTCCAGAGGGGAACCTTCCTCGTGAGGTTCGCCACTTTCCGAGGGGCGGGGCGCCCGAGGCATAACTGGCGCCCGAACCACAAATGGCCCACAGAGCCAGCAGAGGGCTTCAGCCCCTCCAGAGGGGCACCATCCTCGTCAGAGTCGCCTCTTTTCGAGGGGCCAGGGCGCCCGAGGCACAATTGGCCCACAACAGCAGCAACCACAACAACAACAACAGCAGCAGCAGCAACAAGAACACCATAACAGCACCGCCAAAAACAGCAATAGCACCATCAACACCAACAACAGCAACAACAACACCAACACCACCAACAACAGCACCAACAACATGACCAACACCAACAACACGATGACAGCCATAACGACAACACCACCACCGCCAACAGCAGCAACAGCTTGGCCCACAACAGCAACAACCACAGCATCACCAACCTGATCACTAACACCAACAACACAAAACAACAACACCACCAACAACACAACACAACAACAGCACCAGCAACGTCAGCAGCAACAGCAACAGCAACACCATCAGCACCAACAACCACAACACCAATACCACCAATTACAACAGCAACAATTATCCTGGCGAAGGACCCAACCATATGCAAACGTGAATACCGCAGGGCAAGTGGGACGAAGCAAAAAGCATTCCCAATGTGGCCACGAACCGTGTGAGGGGTGCGCCACACTGGGGCGGGGCCGCCATGCGAACCCTGCCACTGAGGCCTTCGGTGGAGCTCTCTATGTCCCTGCGGGGCCACGAACCGTGTGAGGGGTGCGCCAATATGGGGCGGGGCCGCCATGCGAACCCTGCCACTGGGGCCTTCGGTGGAGCTCCCTATGGGGCCACGAACCGTGTGAGGGGTGCGCCAAAATGAGGCGGGGCCGCCATGCGAACCCTGCCACTGGGGCCTTCGGTGGAGCTCCCTATGGGGCCACGAACCGTGTGAGGGGTGCGCCAAAATGAGGCGGGGCCGCCATGCGAACCCTGCCACTGGGGCCTTCGGTGGAGCTCCCTATGGGGCCACGAACCGTGTGAGGGGTGCGCCAAAATGGGGCGGGGCCGCCATGCGAACCCTGCCACTGGGGCCTTCGGTGGAGCTCCCTATGGGGTCACGAACCGTGTGAGGGGTGCGCCAAAATGGGGCGGGGCCGCCATGCGAACCCTGCCACTGAGGCCTTCGGTGGAGCTCCCTATGGGGCCACGAACCGTGTGAGGGGTGCGCCAAAATGGGCGGGGCCGCCATGCGAACCCTGCCACTGGGGCCTTCGGTGGGGCTCCCTATGGGGCCACGAACCGTGTGAGGGGTGCGCCAAAATGGGCGGGGCCGCCATGCGAACCCTGCCACTGAGGCCTTCGGTGGAGCTCCCTATGGGGCCACGATCCGTGTGAGGGGTGCGCCAAAATGAGGCGGGGCCGCCATGCGAACCCCGCCACTGGGGCCTTCGGTGGAGCTCCCTATGGGGCCACGAACCGTGTGAGGGGTGCGCCAAAATGGGGCGGGGCCGCCATGCGAACCCTGCCACTGAAGCCTTTAGTGGAGCTCCCTATGGGGCCACGAACCGTGTGAGGGGTGCGCCAAAATGGGGCGGGGCCGCCATGCGAACCCTGCCACTGGGGCCTTCGGTGGAGCTCCCTATGGGGCCACGAACCGTGTGAGGGGTGCGCCAAAATGGGGCGGGGCCGCCATGCGAACCCTGCCACTGGGGCCTTCGGTGGAGCTCCCTATGGGGCCACGAACCGTGTGAGGGGTGCGCCAAAATGATGCGGGGCCGCCATGCGAACCCTGCCACTGAGGCCTTCGGTGGAGCTCCCTATGGGGCCACGATCCTCGTGAGGGGTGCGCCAAAATGGGCGGGGCCGCCATGCGAACCCTGCCACTGGGGCCTTCGGTGGAGCTCCCTATGGGGCCACGAACCGTGTGAGGGGTGCGCCAAAATGAGGCGGGGCCGCCATGCGAACCCTGCCACTGGGGGCTTCGGTGGAGCTCCCTATGGGGCCACGAACCGTGTGATTGGTGTGCCGAAATAGAGACATGCGGAGGGTGATGCTGATGATGACGCCGAATATCATGGTGATGTTGATGATGACGATGATGATGATGATGACGATGATGATGATGATGGCAGGAGGGAGGGGGCAGCGGGAGGAGGAGAAGGAGGGAACGCGGGGCACCGTCTCTTCAAAACGAGGACCCAACACCACAGGATGGTTGGGAACAACAGCAATACCATCACCAAAAACAGTAACCACCCTATCCGCACGAGTGACAAACATACCGACGACTACAACAACAGTGACACCGTCAACAGCAGCAGCAACAGCATACTCGTCAACAGCAGCACTATCAGCAACGCCAGCAGCAGCAACGACAACAACAACATCAACAACAGCAGCAGCAACGACTCCAGCAACATCAACAACAACACCCTGTGAAGGGCGAGGCCGGCAGAGACAGCTTCGAAAACGGGAGGTTCATGGCCGTGTCCGAGCCCCGATGCAAGGCCATATCTGGGGAAACAAGATCGGCGCTGGCGGCGGGCTCTTTACAGCCTGAACTCGGTGCAGGCAGACTGCCGAAGACCATCCCCCTCACTCTCATCCGCAACTGCGGCTGCTATGATACATGTTTTCAACTTAGCTGCCTCGATACGCACGTTTTGATACGCAACACGGGCCGTGCTCAAAACGTCCGTGTCGATATGCTGCGTGTCGGCTCCACGTATTGGACCACGTGTTGGCGAATGTGTCGCGTCGGACCCAGGTTTTCAGCCTACGTGTTGAGCTCCGTATCAATGCGCTACGTGTTGCGTCCTGCGTATCGGGGGCAGCTGAGGTGTTCAATGTGTGCAGCTGTCGCAAGCAGCGCAGCGTGTGCAGCCAGAGACACGACCAGCGCGGTCCACGGAGGAGTGCCCCTCTGCAACCTTCGCCTCCGGCCTTCCCGACCCTTTCGGCGGAAGTTTTCGGGGGGGGGGTCGTGTCCCGTCGCGTCTTCCGCCCCCCCTCCCCCGCCCCTCCTGGGGAACGGAATCCATATAGGTACACGGTTGCTTCTTCTTCCTCTCTCTCCCGTTTCGTATTCCTTTTTCTTCCGTCTTCTTCCGTCCTCTGTCTTCCTCCGCCTTGCGCCTGCTTGATACTTTCAAAGCATGAGTACTGTTCTCCTCTCTCCCATGGCCCTGTGCATAAGATATCTGACCTCCCTCCGCGTCTTTTTTCTTACACCCAGGATCGGGCTAGTTTGTTTTTGACGCTATGTGGTTTTCGAATATGATTGGGTGATTCACGGGCCTCACTTTTGGATTGGCGTTGTGCTCCCGTCGTTCAAAAAAACTCTCTCGCCCTAGCGCTGGCCACTCTTCTACATCCGAGTTTGTTTATCCTTGTCGCCCTTCTCTTTTGTCTTTTCACCTCCTCCACCTTCCTCTTGTCTGCTTGCTCCTCCCACTCCTTCCGCTCCAGTTCCTGCTGCTGCTGCTCTTCGTTCTCGTCCTCCTCCTTCCTCATCTTTGTCCTGCTGCTAATTCTCCTGCTCACCCGTCTCCTCCCCCACCTCCCCCTCCTTCTCCTGCTCCTCCTCCTCCGCCTCCTTTTCCTCCTCCTTCTACCCCTCTTCCTCCCATGTCCGCAGACTCCCTGTTTCGATTGCGCATAATAAGTACGACGAGTTCTTAATAGAGCTCCAGGTCGGCTATGACACACGTCTGTGGATAGAGAATCAATCATCGCAATGGGAAGGCATGGGAGGGAGGAACATGATGTCACATGCGGCGCGAGCGCACCTAGCTTGGTCCTGCCCTCTCCGTCCCCCCCCTGTGCTCCCACCTTTTCATTCTGCCACACCTGTCCGCGCGGTCCTTCCCGAGGTCGGCAGCATGAAGGAGACGAAGGCGGACGCGAAGCAGCCAAAGCAGCCACAGTCCACCCAGGAGAGTTCCCCTTTCCTCCTCATCCGCGGCGTCCTCCACCGAGTATTATTCGGGTTGTCGGGAGGCTCGTGGTAGGCAGGTCCAGTGGTTATCAGTTACCTTCCCAGTTTCTCCACGCATTGATCATACGCATGATTCCCCGTTGGCTCCCTCCACTTGTTATTCCCAACTAGGCTTGGCGCGCGTTCAGCAAACAATGATGGCCTCTCGGAATTTGTACAACGGGATGTCCAGTGGGAGATCGCGCTCAGAGTGGGGTCGGGCAGGGGGGGGGAGGAGGAAATTGAGGATAACATGCACGATTCATCTTGGATGGGGTTTAAGCAGCATGGTGCCACGTGACGGATGTTGTTTTGAGCCCAACAAAAGAGAAGCGGAGACAAGTAGACGGGATGTTGTTCTGCCAGTGTGGCGAGGCTTCCCCATCTAGTGTGTGCGCCGCTCGAGTCAATTCAATCGGTGGCTTCAGCAGCGTAAATCTGCGCAGCAAGCTTCGAAGCGGGCAGACGTCATCCAATCCGTCGGTTTGGTCACATCCATGATCTTAGGGCGCTGGCAGGCTTTGGCCGTTCACTGGTGCGCCCTGATCCCAGACCTGGTTAGCCGACTGTGGTCTTGCAGTTGCTTCCCCGCATCTGGCCAAGCAAACGCGGACCCGGGGGAAGAGACGAAACGGTGGAGGCAGGGAGCTGAACCGCTGCACTGCGCAGACACAGGCGCGAGCGCTGCAGCACGAGACGGGGCTGCAGCGCACACTGGCAATGCTACGGGCTGCGCCCGGACAGCGAGGAGGAGGAGGAGGAGGAGGAGGAGGACGAGGACGAGGAGGAGGAGGAGGAGGAGGAGGAGGAGGAGGAGGAGGAGGAGGAGGAGGGGGAGGAGTCCCCGAGGTGCGCCCGGCAGGCCCCCACAGGCCCCCGGGGACGGCCCCTGGGCCGTCTCCACGCACTGGAGAGGGGGAGCACCGCCAGAGGCCGAGCTGAGCGTGCCAAGTTCTCCCCGTCCCAGGGCGGCCTGGGGGCCCGTCGAGGGCAGCGGGCGCAGGGGGGCTCCTCCTCCTCCTCCTCCTCCTCCTCCTCCTCCTCCTCCTCCTTCTCCGTCCTCTCCCCTCCTCCTCCCCTCCTCCTCCTCCTCCTCCACCACCTCCTCCTCCTCCTCCTCCTCCTCCGCCACCTCCACCTTCTCCTCCTCCTCCTTCTCCTCCCTCCTCCTCCTCCTCCTCCTCCTCCTCCTCCTCCCTTCTCCTCCCTTCTCCTCCACCTCCTCCTCCTCCTCCTCATCCTTTTCCTCCTCCTCCTCCTCCTTTTCCTTTTCCTCCTCCTCCTCCTCCTCTTCACGCGCGCGACCCTGACCCTTGCAAGGGTGCCCTCTGCCCGCCCGCTCCCCAGTGGTTTTGACGTGGCAGCCTCCAGGTGCGAAGACGTGGCGATGAGTCTGGACTCACCACACTGCAGCCCGCTGGAGCCAAGCGTGGTGTCAGCAGACCCGAGACGTGCCGGCAGCAGAGTCAGGGCGCGGTTGCTCTCTCCCCACGCGCTCCTCCTCCTGACCACTCCTTCTGCTCCTGCTCCTGCTGCTGCTGCTGCGGCTGCTGCTCCTGCAAAAGGCAAGCCTTGTCCGATGCCTTTTCCGTCCATCGCTTCCCGCCTCTTTGCCCTCCCTGTTTCTCTGCGTCCCCCCCTTCCCCCCACCTGACTCCGCTCCCAGAGCCCAGAGGTGGGGGAGGCGGCGGAGGAAGAGGAGCACGAGGAGGGGCACGAGGAGGAGGAGGAGGAGGAGGAGGAGGAGGAGGAGGAGGAGGAGGAGGAGGAGGAGGAGGGAGGAGGAGGACGAGGATGAGGAGGAGGAGGAGGAGGAGGAGGAGGAGGAGGATGATGATGATGATGATGATGATGATGAGGATGAGGATGAGGATGAGGATGATGATGATGTTGATGATGATGATGATGATGATGATGATGATGATGATGATGATGATGATGATGATGATGATGATGATGTTGATGATGATGATGAGGATGAGGATTAGGATGAGGATGATGAGAAGGAGGAGGAGGAGGAGGAGGAGGAGGAGGATGAGGCGGACCACGGGCAGCAGCAGGCAGCAGGAGGCGTGCAGTAGGAGTCCACAGGGGAGCGCGGAGGAAAACGGGCGGGGTGGGGGGAGGAGGCCCCCGGCCACAGTGCGGCGGCGCAAGGAGGCCTCCCGCGTCGACGCCAACGCGAGCAATGCCACGGACAGGCACGGCGATCGGCATAAAGGCGGGATGCCGCCGCTGCATCGACCTCCTGGCGGCCTCGGCTTGGGCAAAGCCTGGCAGAAGGGTTCGGAGGAGGGGTGGTGAGGAAAGTGGGCATGAGCAGGAGAAGGAGATGAATGAGGAGGACGTAGAGGATGGTGATGCTGGTGCTGATGATGGTGATGATTCGGAGGGGGACGAGGAGGGTGAGGAGGAGGAAGGGCAAGAGGACGGAGGGTGAGTTCGTCCCTTGCCTCGCCCTCCGGGGCAGGAGTAGCATCTGCAGCAGCAGGAGCAACATGAGGCTGAACATCGTGGGACGGGGTTCGGGGCCAGGTCCAGCATAGCGTTTGTGAGGAATTGTTGTCTCGCCCATCGCTCTGCGTTTACATCCGTGCTCGTGCCCCACCGTGTATCGCCTCTCTTGAATGGGTAGATCCTTCCTTCTATATCCTCCTCCCTCCCCCTCCTCCGCTCCCCTCCCGCCTCGACATGTTCAAGATTCACTGTCGAGTCACACGCGCTACCTAGATAAAGGCATCAGTATCCTCTTGTGCTACTGTGCTGGCTCAATACCATGGACTGTTGGTCGACTCGCACATCCGCGTCCGAACCTTGACGCGATAGCGGAGTGCGCCACTCGCTCAAATTCCCGAGTATTGAAACGCTGTAGCAGACACACATTGCCAGACCTTAGTTGGAGTATGGTAGGGTCAACCATATCAGCAACATCAGCCATCGCAAGGCTTCTCAGCCACAACGGCAGCTGTGCACGGTTCCTGGCTGTCAGGAGGAGTGCCGCCCAGCAAGCAAAGCAGCATGCTCCGCTTATCCAAGCAGTGCTTGCACTTAGTGGATCTCACTCACGCCGCTACGGTGGGGGCGTTGGAGTAAGGAATGCGCCCAAGATGCTGCAGACCCTGGAGGATCCCTTATCTGATGAGGGCGGCGGTGATATCCATGGCCAAGCCTCGATTAGAGTTCCACTGGCCTCCAGACCCTGGATTCCTTGTCTAAGGGTTCCATATCCAATGCCCCCACCGTGCAGAATGGGAAGGGTCGGCCGAGGTTTCGCCGCGTCGCCGCTCGTGGCCGCCTGGTGGCTGCCTCGTTGCCGCCCACTTGGGGGGTCTGCCGAGGTTTCGCCGCGTCGCCGCCCGTGGCCGCCTCGTTGCCGCCCGCTAGGGGGGTCCGCCGAGGCTTCTCCACGTCGTTTCCCGTGTCCGCCTCGTGGCCGCCTCGTTGCCGCCCACTTGGAAGGTCTGCTCAGGTTGCGTCGCCGCCCGTGGCCCCCTCGTGGTTGGAGAGGTTGGGCCGAGGATTCGCCACGTTGCCGCCCGTTCCCGCCTCGGTGCTGCTTGAAGGGTCCGGCGAGACTCGCCACGCTGCCGCCCATTTGCGCCCGTTCCCGTTCCTTTCTTGTTGCCGCTTGGGGGTCAACCGATGATTCGCAACGTTGCCGCTCGTTGCCGCACTGCTGCCGCGCCATCACATAGCTTACGCCACATAGCATGCACTAGCATATCTTACACCACATAGCTTGCGCCTCATAGCTTACACGTCCATAGTGAAATATCTTCCTGCTTGGGGTCCACGCTGGCTGACATTTGCTAAGCAATGGTTACGTTCAGGGGATGGGGCTCTTACTTCTCTTCGTTAAACAATTGCTTGACTATTCTGGGTGTCCGCCACGTTGCGGCCCGTGCCCCTCGTGGGCGCCTCGTGGGCGCGCCTTGTTGCTCCACGTTGCCGCCCGTGCCGCCTCGTGCGCGCCTCGTGGGCGCCCCATGCTCGGAGCTTTCACGACGTAGCTCATTAGCTTACGGCACACAGCCTAGCCTACACTGCAGATCGTACACAACATAGCTTACGTCACATAGCTTAATGGAACGCATTTGATCTGACCTCCATTCCATTGCCTAGTTTACACGATACAGCTTGATCCACATGGCTTGCACAGCATGGTTTGCACCTCCTAAGGCCGCACCACATAGCTTACACGACATAGCTATCACCACATAGCTTACACAGCATACGTTTCACCTCTCCTGTGCAATGGCGCGCTGGTTGTGGCCAACGCTTGCTAACATTTCACTTCCAGTAAGTAGAAGTAGCGATGCTAGTGGTCACGATGCATTGCCACGCTGGTTCGGAAGTATTTGTGCACACGCTCTAACAATTTCTAAGTTATGCGCGCTCAAACAGCATAGCTGGCCCACCAAGCAAGAGCAGCAGCCTTCTGATGAGTTTTAGGAAGCGAAGAATCAGCATCAGTAGAACATGTCATCGCCGCAGCCGCCGAGGCCAGCTTCAAGGTAAGATACAGCCAGCGCATCCATTTCGCCAGCGACACGATGTAGAAGCAGTTGTGCTCAATCAAGGGACGGTTCTTTCCAGTGAATTCCCCAGGCTCTGCATCTACGCTAAACGCGACGTCGTGCAAGACAGGGCACACCCTCCAACTTTTAGGAATGGGTGAGCCAATCAGAAATCGAATCACATCACCGCTTTATTTCACCAGAGCCTCTGGGTCAGAGGATGCCGAATGAAGGGCCGTAGGGCATGCCAAATTCCGATACATACTTGTGACGATGGCACGTGGTGCTTCAAAAGGGAACCGCTATGCTTTGCCACTTGAGTAGAACAGAGCGGCTGTGGCCATTTGGCGATATTCCAGCTCTACAGGCAGCAAGAGCCAATGTTACCCTGACGCGGACAAATAAGATCAGTGGTCAGCTTTTGAAGCCAGTCCAGACACAGGGGACACACACACATCCAGGAGCACGGGAGAGAGAGAGAGAGAGAGAGAGACAAAAGAAATAACAACCACCATGCAGCACCGTGAACACATATACGTACCACTGTACATGGATGTACATATACGTATGTATGGATGCACCATGTGAGGATCGGAGCCACCATCCTCATGCCAAACGGGGAACCCACTCAGGGATCACATGCCCACGCATCGCAAGCCGAGGCAGGGTCGAGTCAGTTTCCCACGTCAAGCTCCAGGCGTCAATTCTGGAGTATGTGGATGGCCCGGGGTCAAGATTTCAACGTCGTGGCCGCGAGGATGATGGAAATGTTGCGTATTGGAAATTTCAAGGCAGCGCTGCTTTAAGGCCCATCGCATCTTCTGCGCGGAAGTGCCTGGCAGCGTTTGGTTGACATGTCACGGATCTTATGCTGCATGCCAGAAGTGAAGTTAATGGGGGCACTTGCAGATGCCAGGGGGGGGGGGGGGGGGGGGCAGACGTTTCGGATTTTACGAAGGAGAGCAACGGTCGAACTCGAAGAAGCGTCAAGAACGCAAAGCACGTGACCCTCGCATATTTCCCGATCGTCGGAAGAGATGTGATCAAGTCCTCTGTTTCCGATGTGAAATGTCTAATGGCTGTCGCGCGGCAGCTAGAAAAGCAAGGACAATGTTGGAACGCGTGAGTTGAAACGCTGTCGACCTACAGTGCCTTCAAAGGTGTTTTGCTCCGCGGGTCATGCACTGAATTTGGAGCGGTTGTGATTGCTACATACGCAGCGCTTATGATGTCGAAGTATGTCGATGGGGGCAATGCTTGGTGCAGTTGCGATAAGCGGACAGGTTGGGATGGATGCGATGATTGGCAGGGTCAGGAACGGGGCGGGCTGGCACCCGGATTATCGATTTGCCGAATGACCTAGGTTCGTGACGCCTCATCAGGCAGAAGCTAAACAGAGATGCCAC
>CAUYUJ010008713.1:7500-107500 GCA_963575745.1 Prorocentrum cordatum | reverse complement strand
CAAGGAGTTGGTTCGTTCTCTGTGGGTCCACATTGAAGCGGCCACCAGCTGTGCGGATTTTAGAGTTGACAAATTTCAAAGTGTGGTCCGCGTGTGGGACTTCATCGCCTACCATCGCCCTGAAGCGTGGCCTGCCGGCAGTTGTGTTCATGGTGGCATTTCGTTTTGAACATTTGATTATCACCGAATGTGCCTCCGCAGCTCGCGACCATGCGTCCTGGCGTCTCGAGCAGTGTTGTGGAAGGGTGTTGTTTTTCTAATTCGGGTTCTTGCTTGAGGCCCCCCATTTTCGGGGAAACGTAAGACTCGAGTAAGCCGGAACTCGGGTTTGCCGACGTTCTTTGCCGAGCGCGTCCTGGATCTTGACGGTCCAGTTTTCTTGGGATGTTCGCAGCAGGAGATCGTGCCAAATTTCAGATAGGGTCTCGTCATTCTTATGATGGCCCCGTCAGGCCAACCCAGTCTTACGTCATTTCTATGATGGCCCCGTACCCGAGTCTTACGTCTACCCAACATTTCCCGCATTCTGTAACACTCGGGGTGCTCAGCAGCTTGACGGACAGAGGCAGCTCGTTTTCTTTCAAAGTCGTACGTTTCCTTTTTTGCCAGGCAGAGTTTCAATTGATGGGCCCATTTTCCACCACCACTACCATGTGTAGGAGAGGGAGGAGGAGAAGGAGGAGGAGGAGGTGGAGCCTCCCTTCTCCCCCGACCTACATATGGTAGTGATGGTAAAACATTTGCCCACCATCACCCACCTCTTCTACACGTATGGACGGTGCTTGGTTTCCTCACGGATGTATTGTTGCCGCGCGGTGCGCGGCCGAACATTAACGTGAATCTTACAGTTTGCAGTGAAAGCCCGCCAGGATTCGCAACATTCCAGCCCCGCCGCTCCGATTGGCAGGGTCGTCGTGCCCTGGCTGGCTTTCCTATCCTTCCCATGCCCCAAGACCACTTGCGCCACTCCACGCATGACCATGTCCAGCCCTGACAGGTCCTGATCATGTGGCGGGCCAGTGGCACTCTCACCTTCCCGGCGGGCGCTCGCCGTTGTGAGAGGGCATGCGCGAGACTGAGTCGGCTCATGAGACGGCGGCCTGGGACGGGAAGGTCTTCTCCAGGTACAGTGACGCGGGCTTGGCTTGCTCTGGTCCTCCTCCTGCTGTCTTCCTTCCTCGCCTGTCCAGGCAGCGCGGCCACGCCGTTGTGCGAGAACCTCGGCTGCGGGCCCTACGACCCAGACTGGCCATGCCAGTGCAACGAAGTCTGCGGGCGCCCCCCCTCCCGCAAGGAGGAGGAGGATGAGGAAGGTGAGGAGGAGCAGCAGCAGTTCCGCAGTTCGTCCAATCTCCTAACTAGGGGTCTCTCGTGGCACTAGTGTGACGTAGCCGCCTCCTCACTCACTCCCGCCTCCTGCCTGTCATGTCCGCCTCTCCTCCTCCGCCTCCCTCTTCCCTTTCCTTACTCGTGCTCAGACTCACTCACACTCAGATTCGCTCACACTCAGACTCACTCACACGCCGTCGCCATTTTGGCGCAAGCCCTTCTGGCACAATCCCAGTTCCGCCGGCCGCGCCCTCGGCGCGCTCGCCGCTGGGACGGCGCCGGGACGCTCGCGCGGCTGTCTGGGCGGCGCGGCGCCGAGGAGGCGGGGCCTTCCTCGTCGCGCATGCCGCGGCGGGCCTCGCGGCGGGCCGCTCCCACTGGGAAGTGCGCACGTTGCGTGCAGCCGAGGGGCTGCTGCGCGCCGCAGTGGCGGGCCTTCGGGGCCCCGCCCCAGCGCCGCCTTCGCCGGCGCCTGCTGCAGCCGCGCAAGCGGAGGGGGCGCAGAGGGAGGCGCGGCGGCGCGGCGGATCGCGGCGATGCCGTGCTCGTAGATTTAAGTCGGGCCTGTCCGTCTGCAGGAGGGATACCCAAAAATAGTAAAACTATAGTCTTGGGACGATTTTTTATGTGGCAGTTTTGGCTTTTTTTCCCAACCCTCCTGCGTTGGGTTCTCGTTTTGAATAGAGCACTGCTCGCGCGAACCTTCCTTCCTTCCTTCCTTCCCGTCCCTATCTTCCCCCCTGCCTTTGACCTCGCTCGTCGCTGCGTGCCAGCTGGGGGGCTGCGATCTGTGAAACTGTCGCCACTTTCGAGGGCTGTTGGGGGGCCCAGCACAGTGGGCACCCACGGTGGATTCAAATGGGACCTCGCCATCCCTGGGGGGCTGCGATCTGTGAAACTGTCGCCACTTTCGAGGCCTGCTGGGGGGCCCAGCACAGTGGGTACCCACGGCGGATTCAAATGGGACCTCGCCATCCCTGGGTGGCTGCGATCTGTGAAACTGTCGCCACTTTCGAGGCTGCTGGGGGGCCCAGCACAGTGGGTACCCACGGCGGATTCAAATTGGGACCTCGCCATCCCTGGGGGGCTGCGATCTGTGAAACTGTCGCCACTTTCGAGGCCTGCTGGGGGGCCCAGCACAGTGGGTACGCACGGCGGATTCAAATTAGGCCTCGCCATCCCTGGGGGGCTGCGATCTGTGAAACTGTCGCCACTTTCGAGGCCTGCTGGGGGGCCCAGCACAGTGGGTACCCACGGCGGATTCAAATGGGACCTCGCCATCCCGGGGGGCTGCGATCTGTGAAACTGTCGCCACTTTCGAGGCCTGCTGGGGGGCCCAGCACAGTGGGTACCCACGGCGGATTCAAATGGGACCTCGCCATCCCTGGGGGGCTGCGATCTGTGAAACTGTCGCCACTTTCGAGGCCTGCTGGGGGGCCCAGCCTGCTGGGGGGCCCAGCACAGTGGGTACCCACGGCGGACTCAAATGGGACCTCGCCATCCCTGGGGGGCTGCGATCTGTGAAACTGTCGCCACTTTCGAGGCCTGCTGGGGGGCCCAGCACAGTGGGTACCCACGGCGGATTCAAATTAGGCCTCGCCATCCCTGGGGGGCTGCGATCTGTGAAACTGTCGCCACTTTCGAGGCCTGCTGGGGGGCCCAGCACAGTGGGTACACACCGCGGACTGAAATTACACCTCGCCATCCTGGGGGGCTGCGATCTGTGAAACTGTCGCCACTTTCGAGGCCTGCTGGGGGGCCCAGCACAGTGGGTACCCACGGCGGATTCAAATGGGACCTCGCCATCCCTGGGGGGCTGCGATCTGTGAAACTGTCGCCACTTTCGAGGCCTGCTGGGGGGCCCAGCACAGTGGGTACCCACGGCGGACTCAAATTAGACCTCGCCATCCCTGGGGGGCTGCGATCTGTGAAACTGTCGCCACTTTCGAGGCCTGCTGGGGGGCCCAGCACAGTGGGTACCCACGGCGGATTCAAATGGGACCTCGCCATCCCTGGGGGGCTGCGATCTGTGAAACTGTCGCCACTTTCGAGGCCTGCTGGGGGGCCCAGCACAGTGGGTACCCACGGCGGACTCAAATGGGACCTCGCCATCCCTGGGGGGCTGCGATCTGTGAAACTGTCGCCACTTTCGAGGCCTGCTGGGGGGCCCAGCACAGTGGGTACGCACCGCGGATTCAAATTAGACCTCGCCATCCCTGGGGGGCTGCGATCTGTGAAACTGTCGCCACTTTCGAGGCCTGCTGGGGGGCCCAGCACAGTGACGCCACACGCAGATTCAAATTAGACCTCGCCATCCCTGGGGGGCTGCGATTGTGAAACTGTCGCCACTTTCGAGGCCTGCTGGGGGGCCCAGCACTGGGTACCCACGGCGGATTCAAAACCTCGCCATCCCTGGGGGGCTGCGATCTGTGAAACTGTCGCCACTTTCGAGGCCTGCTGGGGGGCCCAGCACAGTGACGCCACACGCAGATTCAAATTAGACCTCGCCATCCCTGGGGGGCTGCGATTTGTGAAACTGTCGCCACTTTCGAGGCCTGCTTGCGGGGCCCAGCACAGTGACGCCTCCCAAGTAGCCCACACATCAAGTCGATTGTCCATACAAGTTTCGGCCAACTCCTCGTTTCCATTGATACAAATGGGTTGGGTACGTCACAGGGTAATTCATATTTTTCATTGTTCGTCCAAAATCCGCTTGCAGGGGGAACATGCCCGACCTAATCGTAGATGCTCCTGCCGACGAAAGTGGAGAGGGCGAGGACCTGGAGAGGACGGAGGACGTGGGCGGTGGCCCTGGGATGTGGCGGCGGCGGTGCCCGTGCCTTGCACCTGCCGCCTTGTCTCTCGTCGTACTCGCGCCCCGCCTCGCCGCCGGCAGGGAGTATGAGGGAGTCGTTCGACGACGGTCAAGCAGTGGCGAAGCGTCCCTGCTCGCCTATAGGCCACCAAAGAATGTTCCAAGAGCCTTTCTGTGGTTTGCACGAACTGTTCTTAGAACGTTTCTGGCTGAGCCGGACTTGCTTTATCACATCGGGTTTATGTTCTAAGATAAGCGTCTTGGTTCTTATAACATTTTTGGGTTCTAAGAACATGCCGTGGTAGGCCTATAGGAATGCCTGGGCGGTCGGTCTCTGCTCAAGTTGCGTGGGCCGACGCTGCCCTCCCAGCTCGCCATGGCCACGGCGGATCTGGTGAGGCGGCTGCTGGCGGCGGCGCTGCTCGTGCACGCTCGTCTTGTGAGTCGCCTGGAGCTGGGCTCGGCGGCAAGGGAGGGAGTGACGCGTCGGCGTGGACTGGGGCGGGCTGGGTCGGAGGCCCCTTGTCGCGGACCGCGGTGCGGCTGCGGCAGCGGCGCCAAGCGGCCCCCCCCCCCGAGGTGGAGGCCCCGAGCCAGGATGGGGGGCCCCTTTGCGGCTACAGTCTCCAGTGGCGACGGCGGCGGACGGGGCGGCGGTGGCCGCGCGGCCCGCGGCGGGGGACGTCGGGCGGTTCGGCCTGGCCGAGCTGGTTTCCATCGTCGCGCCCGCTTGGGGCGAGGCGGGATGGCGCGCGGAAGGCTTCGCCAGCTTCGACGAGGTCTCCCTGCGCGGCCTCGCCACCGCGGTCCTCGGGTGCAGCGCTTGCTCGAGCGCTCAATCGGGCACTGTGATGGCTGCTCGGCAGCCCAAGCGGTTCGTTCGTTGGCATTGACTTCGGGCGCGCGGGTATGTCGCAAACAATTTTAGATATTCTCATTTTCGGACCCACAGTCAGGCTCACATTCAGAATCTTACTCAGATCCACTCGTATTCAGACTCCACATTCAAGCTCACTCGGATTTAGATACACCCATGCTCATATCATTCAGACTCGGACTCACTGCACAAACCACTCACACTCAGGACCGCCTCGCATTCAATCTGTGAGGATGTCTCGAGCGAGGCGCTGGTTCCAGCGCAGGGGGGCCGCCAGGTAGTATTGCACGGGCCCGTTAGCGCCCCGATGTTCGGGATGTTTCAGTCGTGGATGTCGGTGTTTTCAGAACAGATTGCCGGGGTGTCTCGAGCGGGGCGCTGGCCTGAGCACACGAAGGGGGGGGAGCTGCCAAGGGGATATTCCACGGACCCGTTCGCGCCCAGTTTGCGGGGATGTCTCAGGGGTGTGTCTGATTGGTGGCGTGTACGTCGGCGCTTTCAGAGCAGATTGCGGGGGTGTCTCGAGCAAGGCGCTGGCCTCAGCGGCCGTGGGGGAGCCGCCAATGGGGCATCGCACGGGCTCTTCCGCGCCCGAGTTGTGGGGATGTCTCAGGCGGTTTGTCTGCTAGGTGGCTTGGCCGTCGGAGCTTTAGAACAGATCGTGAAGATGTCTCGAGCGAGGTGCTGGTTTCAGCATTCCAAGGGGAATCTGCCAGGGGGTATTGCACGGGCCAGTTGCCGCCCAGACTGCGGGGATGTCTTGGGCGGTTTGCCTGTTTGGTGGCGTGGGTTTCGGCGCGTTCAGGGGAGGTCGTGATGATGTCTGGAGCGGGGCGCGGATTTCAATACCTCAGAAAAAGGGTACACCAGGGGGTGTTGCACGGGCCTGTTCGTGGCCCGACAGCGGGGATGTCTCCCGAGGCGCTCGTTTCGTGGCCGGGACCCCTCCGCTTTCACTGCAGATTGTGAAGACGTTTCGAGCGAGTCCCACGTCATGCTGGTTTATCAGGCAGTGGCGAAGCGTCTTGGCTCGCCTATGGGCCCACCAAAGAATGTTCTAAGAACCGCTTGTGGTTTACACGAACTGTTCTTAGAACATGTCTGGCTGAGTCTGACTTGTTTTGACACATCGGGCTTATGTTCTAAGAACATTGTTTTTGTTATTAGAAAGTTTCTGTGTTCTAAGAATGTTTCATTCGTGGTAGGCCTATAAGAATGCCAGGTCGGTCGGTCCCTGCTCAAGTTCAGGCATCCCCGACCCCTTTTTCCTTCCAGAGCCCCCAAAACGTTTTGGTGCAGCAGGCATCGCACATGGGCCTTCCCAGGGAGAGCCGCCAAGGTTCGCGCAGTCGCAACAGGCAACGATTTTTCCAGTCAGACGGAAGCGCCACTAACGGAGATGCACATGTGGGGCTCTCTGCGTCCAAGACGTTGTCGATCTCCGGACTCGGTGGGAATCCCTCGCTGGCGCGACACCTCTCCCCTCCCTGTCGCGTTTTCATGTTTGACCCCTCCTGTCCCCTCCCCCTCCCCCCTGCCCATCCCTCTGGCTCTGCCCCCTGCCCCTTTCCCCCCCTTGCGCTGCCTCACCAGGCCTTCCCCTGACTTGCCCTCCACGGCTCCACGGCCCCTGTGATGGTTGCCCAGTGTGGGGCCCAAAAGAGTCCCACCAGGCCGCCGGCACCAATGCACATGGAAGGACACAGGGAGGAGCAGGGAAGACAAGTCGATGGGGCGGCGAGGGGTCGCAGGGGGCGTGGGTCGGGCAGCGTCGGCAGGATGGAAGAGTAAAGCTTAAGTCGGGCATGTCCCTCTACAGGAGGAATGTTCCAAAATAGTAAAACATAGTCAGGGGACGATTTCTCTAGTATTTCTTTGACAATGTTTTAGTTTGTTTTTTCATTCCGTCCAGGATCCCCCTGTGGGCGGACACGCCCGACCTAAAGGTAAGCAGGGCACGGTGGGTTGGGGGGCGGGCGCAGGCGGCATCGAAGCAGAGGGGCGGGTCGGAGTTGGGCGGGGCGGGCCAGGGAGCGGCGGTTCGGAGTGGTCCAGGTCAGGGGGCCCCGCGTGGACGGGAGCGCTGCCGCACTGCAATTCGGAGGGCAGCAGGCGATGTCACTTGGACCGCTGTGCGGAGCGGCCCAGAGGCCGTCGTGAGGCCAGCGGGTGCATTTTGATTAGGCCTGGCGACCCTGTGGGAACCGTCGACGTACGCGAGTCATTTCCAGTGCTGTTGGCGTCCGACGCAGGGGCCCTCTGTTCGGATGCAACTCCTGGGAGGTCAAATTCTGTTTTTGCCCTGGTCCGAACTCCGGCTTCATCCGGCTCGACCCCGCTTAATCCGGCTTGATGCCGCTTAATCCCGCTTAATCCGGCTTAATCCGAGGCCCACTCTGGCATAACAGCCCCCCAATGGGGCTTAATACTCTTCAATCTTCCCGACGGAAGCCTCCCAGTGGTTGCCTCCTGACTTCTGGAGCTCTGGCCCCCGCGCACCACGCCGCACGCTGCACCGCCGCCCGCTGTGGTGCCCCGGTCCCTGCGGGGAGGCCGTGCGAGAGGAGACCCCGTCCGGCGCACCGCGCGGGCACGGCATCGTCGATTCCCCAGAGAATATGGGAAATTGCGGGAAGTGGGGGGGAAGACGAGCACCCAGAAAATACGAGAACATATGGGGGAACCTGGGATTTGTGCCTATTTATTTGCTTGTCCCAGGGCCCCTTTGAACAGCGCGGGCACGGCACAGCAGGTGGGCACGACGCAGCGCGCGGGCACGGCGCGCAGGCGGCAGATTTCTTTCTGCACTCTAGAACGCGGGCGCGGCACGGCGAGCGGGCACTCGGGCACGGAGCGGCACGGCTCACGGGCGGCACGCGTTTCGCACTGCAGAGATCAGAGGTGGTCTTGCCATGCGAGTGGGACCCCAAACGCAGTCGCTAACCAGTCAGGGGAGAAAATCTGCCTCGAGTTCTCTGACGGTTTCGTGGGTTCTTCACGTTTTGGATGGGCGTGTGGGCTTTGGGGGTAAGCGGGAGGCCAGTGTGCCAAACGAGAGTAAGTGTGGATCCGCATGTTTCGCGTTTTTTTCGAGCATTGCCAAGCGATCGCAGTGAAAAGGTAAGCGACGGGCCTTGCGAACATCTTCGAAAGTGACATTGAAGACGAGCGTCTATGCAGTACGTGTCGAGCTTGAGATGTGGCGATAGGAGGAAGGGGGGGAATCAAGAGCAGCAGGAGCTGGAGGAGGCAGGAGGAGGAGGAGGAGGAGGAGGAGGAGGACCAGGCGCGAGCTGAGCACATGGGGCCTGGGACGATGATCGCAAGCATGGAGGGTTGACCGGAGCCGTCTTCGAGCTGTCCATGATCTACCCCCTTCTGTATCGCGACCTTACCCAGGGGGTGGCGGGGGTGCAGACGTAATCGGCAGTACTGCTGCATCGCCGCCCATCCTGCCGGCAAGTCTGCCCAGAGGCAGTACGGCAACTGCTGCATCGATTTCGCCGCCGTGTGCCCTGTGACGGTCATGGCCATCATGAGAAGGGACGACGAGAGGGGCGGTTCTCTGCGCAAGGCGCCCCCACAATGCTACTTTGTTGTGCCACGATCTCATCCCGTACGGCTCACTCCCGCTCCCCTTTCTTTTTCGCCCCTTTCCGCGCGTTTTTCATCCCTCTCGTTCTCCCTCTCCACTTCAATCATCGCCTCCCGTTTCTCTCCCTCTCTTTGTTTGTTCTATCCATGCCCTCGTCCCCTCCTTACCCCAACTCTCCCTTATCTTTTTCATCCCCCGGGTTTGCATTGCAACGACTCTTCGTACCATGCTTGCCCTCCAGTCGTGGCTGCCCACTGTGGTAGAAAGTACAAGGTGAATCTACTTTAGGCGCGTTGGACGTTTCAACTGCACGTGCCACTTCGTACGGAGGAGGAGAACGGAGAGGTGGGGGGTGGAAGAGTAAGATGATCAGGAGGAGGAGGAGAAGGCGGAGGATGACGAGGGACTTCGAGTCATTTGCAGACGATCCGATGTTGCCCGATGCTTGCACGGTTCAGTCGTGTATCATGGCACGGCCGATTCGATTCGGCTTCGATTCTGTGCCGATGCAGCCCCAGTCTATGCAGGTTCTGGCCCGATTCGATCCGGCCTTCCGATGCTGTTCTATCCTGCACCTGAGGCTGGGTCGCCGTCGCCGTCGCTGTTGTTGTCGCCGCTGCCGTCGTCGGCGCCTCGCCGCCGCCGCCGCCGTCGCCGTCGTCACCGCCGCCGCCGCCAGCGCCGCCGTCGTCGCCGTCGGCCGCCGCCGCCGCCGTCGCTGACTGAGGCGCCGCTGTCGCCGCCGCCGCCGCCGCCGCCCGCCCCAGGCGGCCGCGGGCGCCGCCCCCGCGCTCCTGGTGGTCGCGCTGCTGGGCACCGCGGCCGCGGCGGCGGCGCTGCTCGGCCTGGCGCGCCGGCGGGGGCCTCGGCCGCCGCGGCGCCCCTCGGGGTCCGGGGGCCTGCGCGCGCTCTTGAAGGGCCTCGCGCGCGGCGTGCCGTCGCGGCGGCCCGCGCGCAGGCGTCGTCGTCGTGGCGACTTCCTCAGAGGGCAAAAAATCGACCCCCATAAGAACCACCCCGACACGCGAAGCCGTTTACTAAACGCCCCCACTGAAGGAATCGCACAGGGCAGGGCTGTTTAGTAAACGCCCAAGGCCGTTTAGTAAACGCCAATTGTCCGGTCAGGGTGGTTTTCCCTCCCTTGATTGCTGGGGCCAGGGGGGTGGCGCGTGGGAGTAGGCGGATGGAGGGAGCTGGGGAATGGAGGTGGGCAGGTCGCGAAGCGGCACCACACAGCAATGAATCCTCCTGGCCCCCGGTCCGCCTCTCTCTCTCTCTCTCTCTTTCTCTTTCTCTTTTTCGTTGTTGTTTTTTTCTCTCTCTCTCTCTCTGCCTCCTCCGGCTAGTACAGTTTAGTCTTGACCTCCTCCGCACTGGCAAATTTTAGCTTGAACGCATTCCCGCCCCATCGATGGGGAAGCTGGCAGTTTTCACTTGCATCGTGGGGGCCGGGTGCTCAGAGGCGGCGGCTGGTGCTCACTCCTCCTAGTCCCCCTCGTCCTCCTCTTCCTCCCCCTTCGCCTCCTCCCGTCTCGTGCGGCGCTGGCCTGGAGGGTGCCAGCCCGTCGATTTTGGATCCCTTTGGGGCCGTTTGTTGTCCCAGCCACGTGGCCGATAGGGTCACGTACAGAAACATTGTTTATTCTGCATCTGTTCCACAGCAACCCGTTAGGAAACAAATCTCTCCCTCTCTCTCTCTCTCTTTCTGTCTCCTGGGGAGAACCCTGGGCCAGAGTCCTGGGAGCATCCCATTCTCCATTCATTCAAAGCTCAAGCCGTGGTGGTGGGAGTGGGTCTCCCCTCACATTCGCCCCTCAAGGAACGATGCTGGGCTTAAGCGTAGAAGTCACCAACCCCCCATATCAGACTTAAAAAAGGAGATCGTGGGTCGGATGCAGCCACCCCCAAGCACAATGCACACAGTGGTTGGCAGGTATTTAAACTGGACTCCAGTGTCGGGGATTGGGATGGAGACAGGAGGATGTGCAGACTGGGAGGAAGGGGGGGAAGAGGTCAGGGGGAGGGAGGAAACACTAAGCGGACTAAGAGAGAGCCTCCTCTTTCCTGCAGCTCGGCATGGCGGTCCGCTCTGGTCGCTATGAGCAACGCGTGGGCGGCCAAAACGCCCGAGCTGAGAACGGCAGCGGGCGCAGCACGATGGGGTAGGGAGCTCTTGGAATCAGACCGTGCTCGGGAGAGGCTTTCCCAGAACACGGGCGCAACAAGGTGGGATGAGAGTTCGGGATGGGATGCGATCGGAGGGGAGGGGGAGGGCCCAAACTCGCGGTGGGAGGAGAAAGTAATGGGGCACAGCTCAAAGCTGCGACAACCCGACCAGGAGCCCTGCCAAGGGTGGGCCGTCGCCGTTCCATCCTAATCGTCTCGACTTCCATCCCTTTGTTACTCCCCTTTCTGCTTGTGATGGCTTGCACACATGCGGCCTGCCCGCTCTTCGGAGCGCTTCCGGCCCTGGCCGACGAGCAGGGCCGATGCCGGCGCTGCGGCCAGACGCTACCCGGCGCCGCTGCCGCTGCTGCCGCCGCAGCGGCGGCCGGGCCGCCGCTGCCGCCGGGGCTTCCCGCTTTGGGGCACACCGACAGAGAGCATGGACGTCGAAGTCGATGGCTCTGGCGCCACCCAGGGCATGGGCGCCTTGCAGATTGAGGACGACAACGCGAGCCTCGCCAGGACGCCTGCGGCGCCTCCGGCTCCAGCACCCCCCCCTTCCACTTCGACTACGCCTGCCCTCCTGCCCCTGGACATGCTCACGACGTTCATCGACCAGGAGGTCCTCCAGCATGTCGAGTTGATCTTGGCGGCTCACCCGCGGGGCAGTGCCGAGGCGCAGGTGGCTGTGGAGTTCCCGACTGGCTGGCCGGGCTTGCAGACCCTCCTGCGTAAGCTCGCCTACAACACAGCCCCTGGTGCAGACCACTGGCAGCGGCTGGGGCTGTCTATGCTGGCGGGCTCCCCCCCGTCCCTCACGCTTATCTCTGCGCGGAAGCGTGCGGCTCTCCTTTTGACTTCGCTCTCGGGGCAGGGCCAATGGAATGCCGATGACTTCGAGGAGGTCCAGACCTTCACCGAGCGGCTCCAGTCGGCAGCCCGGCTGTGCGAGAACGAGCTCCCAGAGGTTTGCGGCAACGGCGGCGCCTCCGCACCACCGACATGCCGTTGCACAAGGAGTTGGGTGCGGACGCACTCCGCCTGCTAGCCACACCGCTGGCGGGCGGTGCGTCGCCGATCATTCTTACGCAGTGGTCCAACTTGCTGTGCCAGGAGGCGATCTCCGACTCCTTGGTCGCGGACTCGCGGGGCGTTGCGACGCTGGCGGAAAAGGGCGTGGCGCACCGACAAGCACATCGTGCTCTGGGCGCCTGAGGACTTCAACGCCCTCAGCCGGGTACTATGCGCCTTGCTGCGCCGCCCAGCTGCGGAGTGGCCGCGCTGCCTCCGCATGGTGACCACAGTCGAGTTGATGCCGCACATGCACTCGTTCGCCCAGGTGGCCGACCTCTGGACGCATCCCTTGTTGGCGGCGAAGTGGGCCCCCATAGTGAGGCAGGTCTGGCTGACCCCGCTGCCCATGGAGTGGATCAGCAGTGGCCCCTCCGGCCCTCGGCTTGGCCACGCTGGTTTGGCAGTGTTTCACCTCAGTCGGGATGGTCCTCGCGTGGCTCCGCAGCTCTACCTTCCCCATGCGCCTCTGGCCCAGTTCGCGGCGGTTCGCTCCGTCACCTTGGATGTGGCGGCGGACAGCTTGCCTTCCGTGTTTTCGCGATTGGTGGAGCACGGCAGGACGTACGGGGTTCGCAATACCATCCGCCAGCACCGCCGCAGCCCCCTGTCGTCGGAGATGCAGCCACGCATGTGCCTGGAGGTGCTCCTCCCTGTGGAGTTCTCCGACCTGCAGGTCCAGATGTACTTCCAGCATCTTGGCCTGCCTGCTGATGCTTTTTGGGCGGACCAGCGTATCTACACGGCAGCGGAGGCAGCGATACTCGAGGTCAGCACCACGCGCAACATCGCGCGTTTCTGGCCAATGTGTACGCAGCTCCTGGCTCTTTCGCGGACCCGCCTGCTGGTCCTCACCGATGCGGAGCCCGCGCGTTGGACTGGGGCCATGGACAGCATCCTCCGCGACGACACCACGGAGACGGCCTTCAAGCTGCGCTGGAAGGCCTCCCGCAATGGAGGGCACACCATCGCCATCCCATCGGCGACCCCGCAGGCCCTGGCAGCCAGTCGCCGTCGTGGCACGCGCCCCTCTTCCGACCGCGACTACGTCACCGAGCTGATCGCTATGGGAGAGCTGGGGAAGGAGGACGGGGAGGCGCTGAGGCTGTTGATGCGGCATGTGTGCACGCACGCCGGGTTGGACTTGCGCGAGACGGACTATTCAGCCCCACCGCGGACCGGGGAGTTCGTCCACCTCGCGCGGGCGGACTTGGACGCACCTCCGGGGCGCCTGCGATTGTACCTCCCTGACTTGGAGGCGGTCCGCAAGGTGCGTGCAGCTATCCAAGGGCAGTCGATCCAGGTCGGCACAGACCTCGTCGGGTTCCGCATTGCCAACGATCTCTTGGACGCGAAGGGGGTGCCAGGGGCGAGCGGGAGGCTCCCTCTATGACTAGGCCTGGATAGGGGCGACTACATGCATGGCGGAACTCAGTTCTGGGCTATGGATGGCTCCGCGGGCTGGCTGCTCGACATCGTGCTCCTGCTCCTCCCCGTCGAGGCGGGGGCGGGCAGGCGTTACCGTGACGACGCTGGACGGGCGGAGGACTTAGCCCAGCCGTTCGTGGCATCGACTACCCTGAATTTGACGAGCTTTTCTTCTTCATGTTCTTCTTCTCCATCGTGTTTTCCACTTTTAGTGGATTCGTCTGCGAGCCCGAGTGTCAGTGTGCCTGGGCCCTCGCCCTCGTTTGACTTGCGGCTGCTCCCGGACTTGCCCCCTTTCGTGCATGGGGCAGCGGACGTGCTCCCCGAGGCCACCAACGAGATGCGTTTCGACGACGTGCCTGTCCATATCTACCGACGCCAACGGCTGCTCCGTGCTCCAGGCCTTCTTCCGCGCCAGCGTGCACTGCTTCCTGGCAGGACGACCCCTGCGGCGCTGGCGGCTGAGCAGCTTCGCCGCCCGGGGCAGTATCGGGGGGATTTGGCAGTGGTGGCTTGGAATGCTCAGGCGGGAATTGACAGTGGTGGCTCTGGAGGAGCGATACCTCCGCTCCCTCTTGGCCCGCGGCGATGCCGCCCTCATTTCGGAGGCCCACGGATGCGCCTGACAACATAGAGCATGGCAGGCTCCACGAGGCTGTTCCTCTTGGTGGTCGGCGGGCCCGTCCGCGGCCCACGCCGGCATCGGCGTCGTAGTTAAGGACTTGTTATTGGAGCACTTCGACGAGGTCTCCCGGCAGGTCTTGCGGCCTGGACGCGCTGGGCGGCTTCGACTGCGGGGTCGGGGGGGTGCGCTCGATCTAATCGTTTGCTGCTTCCACTCTGGCGCGACGGTGACAGAGGCGGACCTGTGCGGAGTCCCCGACACGCAGCTTTCGCGCTGCTCCTCCGCCCCTGCCCTCCGAGCGCTGCTTCGGGACCGGCTGGCCCGCCATGTTGCCAACTCCGGCCAGGTGTTGAGCGTCCTCGGCGGCGACTTCAACTGGGTCATGGAGGCTGCGGACAGGCGCGCCTGCGGCGGGGCAGAGGCCAGTGGCAGTAGAGATGAGCGTGAGGGGCGACATTTCCAGGCGCTCGAGCTACAGGAGATGCGCCAGGCGGAGATGACGTTTGCCTCCACGCGCTCGCGTTCCAGACTAGATCGCATCTACTGCAACCAGCACGTGGTCGAGCAGCTGGACCGCGGCATCCGGACTATTGCATTGGAGTGGAAGCCTCAGGTGTCCGACCACAGGGCGGTGCTCTTCTCGCGCCGATTGCCGCAACTACTCCCGACGGATGCCCGTCCTCTCACTGACGCGCAGGTGCGCCACCCCGACTTCGCGCGGCAGGTCCGGCTGGGCTACCGCCAGAAGCTGGCGGAGTGCCCGGACGCGTCCAGCTTGCGACGCCTGCAAATGCTGAAGGACTCCATGAGGTTCGTGGCCGCTCACGGCTTGCCTCCCCCAGGGCGCACGCCGGAGGCGGTTGACCTCGAGGACCGCCTGGGGGTGACCATGAGATTCTTGAGGGCGGCGGAAGCTGGGGCGATGGGCTGCATTTCCCAGTGCCTGGAGCGCCACCCGCGCCTTCGATCGCTGCTGCCGAACCCGCGCGACGTCAAGTGCCACACCACGCGCGGCCTCCAGCCCGTGAGGGACCTGGCGGTAGAGTTGGCGAGGGGGCATGGTCTGGACAAGCTGGGGCGCGCCCATCGGGAGCTCCAGGCTGGGGACAGTGCGCTCGCTGTTCGCAGGAAGCAGCGCGCGCAGCGCCTGCTCTCTCGTCTTCTTCCTGGACAGCCCGCAGGCGTTCGCGCTGTCCGGGCTGCGACTGGGGATCATCTCGCAGAGCCTGCGGACGCGGCCAGGGAGCTCGGCCGGCACTGGGGGGGCGTCTTCAAGGCAAAGGGCGTGAACAGCGACTTGTTGCGGAAATGGCTCGCGGAGGATGCCGAACATCGTGAGACGCGTGGCCCCACTCATGCTGGCTTGGCCGACCTGCGGGTCACGCGGGGTCGCGCGCGGCGCGCCATCCGTTGCTCGAACAACTCCGCGCCGGGACCAGACGGCACCCAGTATGCCGCATGGCGCGCTCTGGAAGACCTCGCTGTGGATGCCCTCTTCGATGCCGTGGGCGCTCTCTGCGCTCCGGAGGCGCAGGCCATGCAGGAGGCGGACCTCCCCGACCTCAACGCAAGCCTTCTCATCTTCTTACCCAAGAAGGCCAGAGGCACCACAGGGGGAGGGGGGGCTGCTCTTCGATCCTGGAGGGGTGCGGCCGTTGTCCATCACCAACACGGACAGCCGTCTCATGGCGAGCGCCATCTGGTTCTTGGCGGAGCCGGCGCTGGAACCTCTTATCGCGAGTTCGCAGCGCGGCTTCCTTCAGGGGCGCTCCATGCTCAGCAACATTATCGACATCGAGGAGTGCATGATCACGACGGCCCTGGAGTCGGAGGGGGGACTTGCCTTCTTTTTCGACTTCGCGGCGGCTTTCCCGTCCGTGGAGCAGCAGGTCTTGCTGGAGTTTTTTCCGCAGCCTGGGTTGGCCGGACTGGCCCCGTTCTTTCATCCTGAGCCTGCGCCGCGAGAACACGTGCGAGATCTGCGTTGGTGGCGCCCGTTTTCCCGGCTTCCCCCTGACGCGCGGCATCAGGCAGGGGCGCCCTCTTTCCCCGCTGCTTTTCGCGGCGTGCTCCGACCTTCTCTTGCGAAAGCTGGCCAGGGACTTCCCGCGCTCCGTTCAAAGGGCGTTCGCCGATGACCTTGCCATGGTGCTTGCGCGGGCTGGGCCGGAGTTGGGAAGGTTGCAGCTCGTGTTCGACGAGTTCGCGCTCCTGTCGGGGCTCGCCTTGAACGTGTCCAAGACCGTGGTCGTCCCAACAGACCCGCTTGATCAGGAGCGGGTGCGAGCCCTCTTGTCCTCAGCAGCCCCGGGCTGGGCCGACGTGCTGATCGCGGACGCGGCCAAGTACTTGGGAATCTACCTCGGACCAGGGGAGGGGACGCGGTCCTGGGAAGAGCCCATGGCCAATTTTTTTGCTCGCGCTGCCCAGCGGGGGCGCGCTGGCACTGGCTTCACGGTGCAGGCGTGCAAGGCGCGCGTCGCATCGGTCATGCTTTTCGCTGGTCAGTTGGAGCCCCCGCCTGGTGACATCATGGATTACGAAGTCCGCGCCCACCGGAAACTGTTCCCAGGGCCGCGGGACTGGGCGCCCATGGACGTGCTCAAGGACATGAAGGGCCTGGGGTTTCCGGTCGAGCTCCCCGACGTGTCTTTGACGATGGTTGCGGCGAAGGCCAGGGTAACCAGTTGCAGATCAGGGAGCGGCGATCCAGGGAGCGGCGCGCCAACCTGCACTCCCACGCGAATCATTCCGATGAAGCCTCTCTCGCACGCGCCGGCTGGCTGCGCAAATGGATCAACGAGTCCATTCTTTCAGCCCCTGCCGCTGCTGCGTCCGAGGTGCGCGCCGCGCGGGGCAGGGCGGCGTCGCACCCTCGCTGGCGCCGGAGGGGGGGGTGGCAGAAGCGTGCCGTGGCCCAGCTTCGTCTTGCACGATTCGGCGCGGCAGGGGCAACTGCTCTCCCCGCGCTGGCCCGCTGCCTGGCGCGATGGCCTGTGCAGCTGTTTCCTCGCCGGCGTCCTGCCGCCGCTCTCCGCGTGCTGCGAGTCGTGGGGGAGAAGTGTCAGCCCCGCGTCTGGGCCGCCGTTTTGCGCCTCTGGTGTCGCGGCTGGTGCGCGAGTGCGCGCTTCGGCGGCGATGGCTCCTGTCGCTTTGGCTGCCGCGCAGGTCAGGACAGCCTTCGCCACCTATGCTATTGCCCTGTCGTGTGCGCCCTCTCTGGCGCCGCCTCTCCCCCAGCGGCGCTCGCCTTGGACTGGTTCCTGCATCTGGGAGCTCTGAGGATGGACTCCGATGCCCTTGCCCAGTGGGCCCTCCATATTTACAGCCTGTACCGGGCGCACAATGCGCGTCGGCATGGGCATTTGGAGGTCACAGACATCGCAGGCGCATATCGCGAATACATTCGCGAAGGCATCCGGGGCACGGAGCGCCCATTGGCAGAAGGGGTGGCTGCTCATGCTCGCTAGCTTCCGCTACCCTCCCCTCCCCTCTGCATGTTCGGATGTTGTGGTAGTTCGTTGCGCTACGCATGTTTACCAAATATTCGCGAGGCTCTCCCTCGCTAGGTGCCGCCCCCCTTGGGCTCGGCCTGGGCGTCGTCTTCTCTGCCTTCTCCTCCTCCTCCGTGCTCTCTTCCTTTCCTCTCCCTCCTCTTTTTCCTCTTCCCGTTCTCACGCACATCGCATGTCCACTTGAGTGTGGAATTTCCGTTTAGTTCGTGCCACTGGTTCGGTGGCTTGCCAGGGCGACTCGCGCGGGGGCCGCCCCGCCCTGCAGGATATAATTCGGGGTCGTGTTTATGTAGTCTTTCTCTCCGCGCCCCTGGCGGCGGATGTAGAGCCGCGTTTTGTTGGGAGTGCGTTCTCCTAAGCAGTGGCGGAACATCGCCTGCGACGCCTCCGCCGGCGCGAAATTGCCACGAAACCTCTCCTGCGCAGTTCCGTTCACACGCGCTGCCATTCGAGGAAAGAGAACCCGAGAGGCTCCGAGGGTGGAAAAAAAGTAAGGGGACACAGCACCAACCAACGGTGCCACTTCTGCTGGCGAGCACTACATCTCTTGACTTGAAGACTACGACGACAGGGACCTGGAGCACTCGCACTCCGGGATAAGATCACGATCGGCACCGACGCATGGGGGCCACTCCACGCATACCGCGCCCACCTGGGCCCACTTGGAGCGGAGCGCAGCCACGACGGCTTCTGGGAAGCCCAGGCGGGCGAGCCCCGGCCCACTGACAGAACAGGCAGACTGTTCCACGAGCTCCGACTTATTCTCCGATCCCACGAATGGGCTGTCTGGGCAATCCTGCAGGGCCGGAGCCGAGCACAGGAAGGACGAACAACCAAGCCACTTCTCGATTCACACATCGCAGCAGACCTCTGCGGCTGCGTGGTCTCGGACGCCTTGTTGGAGCCCAGGCGAGGAGCGGAGGTTTCGAACACTTGCCACTTGCGACCCGCGCGCGGCTGCGCTCCTGCGGGGGCGCGGCACCGAACGGCTGGTTCTGCGGCCACATAGCACAGCTACAACTCGAACTGGGCGGGTTTTACGTCGACGAGCAGCCCGGCCCGCCGAGGCTGTGCTACGAGCCGCCGTGGCCCGAGGTGCTGGTGGCATCTGGCGTGGACATGGGTGTTTTTGACCAGTGCGTGCTCGGGCTTCAAGATGCTCATAGGGGTGCATTGAGGAATGCCACCGGTTTGGTCACCAATGCCCCAGAAATCATCGAGCACTCTTGTGCCCGAACAAGCACGCGCCCCTCCACGTCGACGGCCGCGACAGCTTCGACGCCCAAATCTGGCCACAGAGGATGGCCGCACGACTTGTCCAAGGCATCGTGGACCTACGTCGCCGCCTCAGGCGCTCGCATCTCGCGACCTATGTTCGTTAATGCTACGTCCAAGCGGCACCCTTTCCAGCAGTGGCCTCTGGAGCTACTGAGGGTGAGATTCGGAATGAAATGGCCCTCGAGCGCGCGCGCTTCACGTGCAGAGCGCGCCATCGCAACGTGCGAGCGGCGCCCTTATCCACTGGGTCCGCCCGGGTTGCCGTGAGGAGAAGGACCGCGACTGCCTTTCCGCGCACTCACGAGTTCAGCAAGTGCAGGTTCGCGGACTCTCACGCGGCCGCGCCCGCGCACCGGCCAACGCTCACGAGCGCCTGCGCGACCTGGAGGACCGCGCCACCCCGGCGACCAGCAGGCTCAGCTACCCGGCAGAGCCGACCTGGGAGCAGCTGGCGAATCCGCTCTGCTATCGGCGCCCGCAGGTACATCAGGGGCCAGCTCATCGTTTAGCGCTGGGGTTCAGGGTTGCGGTTCTGGCGACCTGCGCCGAGTGCCAGACCGGGACTTCGAGCCAGCTTGGCGACAGGGACAGTGCCGAGACGAACGGCGCGACGAGTTGCCGACGCTGCTGTCGGCAAACCTACTCCCTCCGATTGGGCCCGCTTCGACGTCGCTACGCCACTGCGAACGCTGCGCGGGGGCTCGGATGAGAAGCGCATGCGAGATGCGAGCAAAGACTGCACTTCCGGTGGTGGCGCGCCACCAGGGAGGAGATGGCGCGAGCAACGCGGGCGGCTAAACTTCCCCTAGGCATCCCCACAGCAGTCAACAACTGCAGGGAGTGCCGTAGCGGCAACCACCAGCGCGCTAGACCATCCCTACATTGCGCCCTTCAAAGCGATTGACTTTTCAATCCGCACGTCGAGCGCGACATTAATCAGGGCGAGGATCGCATGATCAAGCACCTGGTTTGCTGTGCCCTATAGTGTCTCAACGGCCAGGAGACCGACTCGTGGCGCGACTCGGCGCTGCACGCTGCCATCGACCGTTCGTGGATCCAGCTGTTCGGCGCGATGAGGGCGTTGATCGTCGGCGGTGAAGCCTGCGCGACCTCGCCGGGCTTCGCGGAGGAGATGGGGGGGCGAGGGGCCCAAGTGGATGTCGGAGCTCCGCGACGGCGCGCTCGCTGCGCCGTGCGAAGCGGATGTATTCTAGGACGCGCACTTCGTTCCGCAGAGGAGCAGCCAGAGTGCGAAGGCGCCAGAGCCAACTTCGATCGCGCGCTTGTTCGCGCGACCTTCGTGGGCAACGGCCTCGCCTACGTTGGCGGCGCTTCGCCATGCAACGTCGTCCACGGGAGGCGTGCCTCCATCCTGCCACCGCTGGAGGCAGACGAAGCGGGTGGGGTCACTGGCGTCTGCGACGCCGAAGCCAGCTCCTGCGCTGGCGGCGACGCGCAGCCCAGCCGCTCGCAGCGGCGAGTCCGAGAGATCGCGCTGCAGCGCGCGATCGAGTTCGCGCCTAGCTCCCGCGCCATGCGCGCCCTCCGGAAACGTGCCGCGGAATTCGGAGAAAGACGCTTCAACGTTGCGGGGACTTGCATGCTTCCGAGCGCCACGGACGCGTCAGGTGGGCGGGCCCCGGGGCGGTCTCGTCTGTCTACCCAGCTCGAGGTAAGGTTGCCGTCGAGTGCTGCCGAACCGACATGATCTGCAGATTTCAGGGCGTCCAGCCCTTCGCCGGTTCCGTCTTCACCTGCTTGGCGCGAGCCGGCCTGGCGGGGGGCCGCGCGGCGGACTTCCTGTGCCCAACGTTCGTGCCTTACGTCTGATACGCGGCCGGAAACTGTGGGCGACTCGCCGGGCTGCGCCCGCAGGCTGGTCATTTGGTGGAACCAGCCCGGGCCCAGGTGGCATTCAACGCGTTCCCCATCGACGGCGTCAGGCTCGACGCTCAAATGCTCGTTGGCGAGCAGTGGAAAAAGGGGGCTCGCGTCGTCGAGTTCATTCGGCGCGGGCGCTTTTGGCAGCGGGCCTGGGCGAGATTCAGATGGGGCGCCCGATGTCTTTGTCGCCAACGTTGCAGAGCCCGCTGCCAGCAGCGCTGAGGGGGGATCCCCACCAGCACTGTCGGCTATGCCCGAGGAGAGCGGCAGCGACTTCTCCGGCCACGTCCAGCAGGCGACGCTGGCAGCTGTGCGTTGTGCTGAAGGGGCAGAGGATCTGACCCAGGAGCTGTAGGAGCTGGAGAGCGACGACAGCCGGCAGAATATCCACGCTGCTGTCGAGCACGCGGCGGTCCGACTCGAGGCGCAGCGCCGGCGTCAGTGCGTCCACGCGCAGTGCCATTGCTATCGGCGCGGGGCCGCCCCAGACGACCACGCCGCGCTAGAAGAGGAGGATGAAGGAGGAGGGCGCGCCGAGTTGCATCTCGACCCGCGGGCGCGCGAAGCCTTCCTGAGCTTCGACGATAATTTGTTCGGCACCGCGTCGCTGGCGATTCCTGGGCAGCCACGCACAACGCGCGCGCCGTCGCCAAGACCGCGGCCGCCAAGTGCGACGCCGACATCCTGGCCGAGGAGGTAGTGTCTCGGCCATAGCAGGAAATGTCAGCAGCCATCCCCGAGGAACTCACCATCTGGACCAAGTGTGCATTTTTCTAGGAGCGGGCGCCCGAAACGTCATGGACCCCAGTGGAAGCACCGGAAGGGGCGCGCCGGCCAGACCGCGAGCATCATCCGACGCCGCGTGGCGCTCAGAGGCTTCCGCAACATGGGCGCCAGGGCCCTGGGGGCCTTCGCGGGGGCGGCGACGCGCGCGTCGTGGCGCGTGCCGTCCTCGGAAGTGGTGGTTCGCCGTGGCCAGGTCTAAGTCGCCGCGGGCGTCGCGAAGACTTCCAGCGGGGCGTGATCTATGCCGAGATGAGGTGCAATGTGAGGCACCGCGAGAGGTGAATGACACCGTGCCGCCCAGCAGCGCAGACATCCTCAGGCAGCTGCCGGGCTGCGAGTCCTTCGACGAGCGGACCGAGCGCCTGCGGCGCATCAAGGTTGGCACGGCCCGCAAGGACGTACCCCGAGACTTCTATGAAATTCGCGTGGTTCCCGCGCTCACCAGAGCGCAGCGCCAAGCCTGCCAGGTGGGGCCCGAAGCTCGGGGACAAGCACGAGACGTCCGGTGACTGTGCTGCAGGCGACTCGAAGCTTGTGCTCATACTGTCCAAAGATGTGGACGATTTGAAGCTCGCAGGGCACGAGGAACACGTAGGCTGGCTTATCAGTAACATCGAAAGCGTCGACGATGAAGGGTGACCACGACGACTCCAGCATCTGCGGAGCGCATCAGCACCTTTGCGCGACGGCGCAGTGACGCTCTACCAGGACGAGTATTTCGACGCCCTGACTCCGATCAGGCATGTCGACCTGGTCAAAGTGAAGGCCGACGAGCTGACCGGAGGTCAACTGCCAAACCTTTTTGTCTCCTTGTTGGGAGCAGCAGCGCGCGCCCTGCTCACCAAGCGATGCAGAGGGACAAGGAAAAGCTGAACGTACACAACATTACGCATCTCAGCTCACTTGGCTTGGCCATTTTAAAAATGAAGTCGCGAATCGCATTGCCTGCCATGGAAATGGGCTGGCCAGCTTTGCGGGAGAAGCGGCGGGTCCTTCAAGCGGGAGGAGGAGGCCACATACGGCATGAATGGAACCGTGTACATGCGTTTGGGCATGTGCCAAACGCCGGCAATGAGATGAGCCACTTGCTCCACGCTGTGAGCCGCTGACACAAGCTCGGCTCAGAGCTGGTCGCAGCCTGCGGAGCAGCGGACGGGCTGCAAGCCTAACTGACAAAAAAAAGGTGTTTTGATTTGGTCTCCCCCCCTTTTCTCGCGGCGGGGAATGGGACCAGTTCTAAATCCTCGTCGTTGCGGCGGAGATTTTGTTTACCTCCATCGTTGGGCGGACTGGATAATGTTGGGGGTTTCGCTCTCCCAGGGGATGTTGGTCTGTGGGCCACCCTGCGCGACAGAATGTTTGACCACGTTTGTAAGAGGATTACTATATATACACTTATGTATAGATCGGCAAATGATTTTCCGAGGGCGCTGTTCGCTCGTCGTGTTTGTAAGTCAATCGAACCTTGCGATCGTGTGCTGATATAGTCTGCACGTGCATCTTAGCACTGTGAGTCGTCGAAGTCGTAGTCGCGTATCGTAGCCAGCGTAGTCGTAATCGTAGTCGGTTTGGGGCATACTGGCTAGTTATCGCCGTTGTCGCAATCGCAGTCGTAATCGCAGCTGTCGGCGTTGTTGTTGCGCGCCGGGTGCAGCTGAGAATGAAATGGCTTGTTTCCCCTGCGTGTGGAAGGTCAACTTGTGAATAAGGCCTCCAAGCAATATTCAAGTATACCTTATTGAGGGTGTCGAAACATCCTTCCCGCCTACCTCCTGACATACCACGATATCAAGACCTTGAGAGAGGAGGGAAGCTACGCTGTGCCCGTAACCCTTGTCGTGGACGGTATGTCCGTCTTCGCGGCACAGGCCGCGGGTTTGTTGTCGACCACTTAAATGCTGTTATCCGAAATTCGGATAACAACATGGCCAGACACGTGTGGTTGCTATCTGATCATTTACGCACCAAACTGATACACGTTTTGGTGCGATACGCGAGGCATGAGGGCCGACCTCATGGCGAAGGAGAGCATGACACGCTGTTTGCACGCACTGACCGAAGAGGCTGCCCCTTGTCTGTCTAGTTTGTCGTTTGCCGGGACGGGTGGATCTTGTTTTACCGCTGCTATTCTGTTCCAAACGATCCTTACGGGGCCCGCTGTAATTCCCGCCCTGCCGCATCCGCCTTTCATCCGCTTGCGCAGAAGTATCCCGCCTTTCATCGCACATCCCAATCTTTGGTACCCGTCCATTTTCTTTTTCTTGCCTGTTCGGCCGGCGGCGAACCCCAGCTGGAGGCGGCAGCCGCGCCAACGGGGCGCCCGCGCCGCCGCGCGGCTTCCCTACGAGCAGCTGCCCCGCCCTTGAGGCGTGCTCGCGGGCGCCCGCAGGCCCTCGGAGTATGCCCATGGCCGCCGCTGCTGATGACGATGATAGTGGCGATGGTGTGATAATGCTGGTGATGATGGTGATGATGATGATGAGGAGGAGGAAGGTGATAATGGTAGTGTTGATGCGGATGACAATGCTGTTGCTGTTGATGATGAGGATGGCGATGAAGAAGAGAAGGACGATTAGAAGGGTTCGGAGGATTATGATAATGATGCTGATGCTGATGATGTGGATTATGACGGTGATATAAATGATTGCTCGTGTAGATCATGGGAATGATGATGGTAATGGTGATTGTGATGTTGATGATGAGGATGGTGATGATGCTGATGATGATGCTGCTGCTGATGATGGTGATGTTGATGTTGATGATGATGATGATGATGATGATGATGATGATAATCATGATTATGATTGTGCTTATGATGATAATGATGATGATGATGATGATGATGATGATGATGACGATGCTGATGATGCTGATCATGATCATGATGATGGTGATGATGACGATGATGATGATGATGATGATGATGGCGGTGGTGGCGGCGGTGGTGGTGGTGATGTTGATGTGGATATTGGTGTTGATGTTGATGTTGATTATGCTGATGATGGTGATGGTGATGGTGGTGGTGGTGATCATGATGCTGATGATGATGCTGATGATGATGATGATGATGATGATGATGATGCTGCTGATGATGCTGCTGCTGCTGGTGATGATGATGATGATGATGATGATGATGATGATGATGATGATGATGATGATGATGCTGATGATGATGATGATGACCAGGAGGAGGAGGAGGAGGAGGAGGAGGAGGAGGAGGAGGAGGGAGAGCAGAAGGAGCAGAAGCTGGAGGGGGAAGGGGAGGGGAAGGAGAGAGAGAGAAGGGAGGGGAGGTGGCTGCATTTCGTGTTCCCCTCCTCCGTGCCCCTCGTCGTCCTCCGCATCCTTGTGCTCCGCCTTCTCGTCCTCCGCCTTCTCGTGTTCCGCCTCCGCGGGAGGGGACGGTGGAGAGGGTCCATGCCTCCGACGTCGCGTGCCTTTCCTCTCAACAGAATGACGGCGAAGGTATGAGGAGGGAGAGTGCTTCCCATACTCGTCCCTCCTCGTCCTCCGCGTTCTCGTTCCGCCTGCTCGGGATGGAGGCGGGAGGGAGGAGGGAGCGGGAGAGAGGATAGATGGCAGAGGTAGAGGGGAAGTGGGGAGGAGGGGGCAAGAGGAAGGAACGAGAGAGGGGGGGGGGGCCAGGGGAGGCATGCGGGGAGGAGCTAGGGAGGACACACGAACCCGAGCCTGATTTCCCGGTGGGGTGCTTTCCGTTTCACTTCCGATCCGTAGCCGTTTTGGCTTCAAGCCAGGCGGCACGGTCCACCTCTGCCGCGCCCTGGGCCCTTCGGGCGCCGCGCCGGGCGCGGGGGCCCCGGGCCATGGCGGCGGCGGAGCTCGCCGCCGCGGGGGCGGTCTCCGTTGCTGTTACCGCAGGTGTCTTCATGCTGTTGTGGGCGATCCTTGCCAAGCGGGGTGCCCAGGTTGCCATGTCCGCCTGCTGTTTCGTCGCCGCTCTCGTCAGCACGCAGCTGCTGATGAAGAGGCTGAGTTCGCCACCGTACGGCTTCCGGTACCCAGGCCTGGTGACGGCGCTGCATTTCTTCTGCGTCTGGGTGGCTTGCCTGGTCTACTGGAGTGCCATGGGGGAGCCGGGCAAGAACTGGCCGGGCTCGATGGGCTCTGCAAGGCGCTTCGCCAAGCTGGTTCTCCCTATCGCGCTCAGCAACCCCCTCACGGTTGTCTTCAACAACAAGGCCCTGGTGCACGTCGGGGCGGGTCTCTGCGCCGTTATAGGCACCCTGTCACCAGTGGCAGTGGCGCTCCTCGCCCGGGTGTTCGGCCGGCGCATGAGCATCGTCTCTTGGCTGGGCATATTCGTGGCCTTCTCCGGGGGCGTTCTTATCACCAAGACGGAGGTGCACGGCCTGAAGCTCGGCAGCGCCACGGCCGCGGCCGCGGTTGTGGGGATCGGCTTCGCGCTCGCGTCGGTGGGGCTGCGGGCCTTCAAGATCGTCCTGATGGACAACCTGCTCGCACCGTCGGCGTATCAGGGGGCGAAGGGGGAGTCGAGGGCAGAGCCGACGCTATCCCCGATGCACGTGTACGCGCTGCAGGCTCCTTGGTCGGCCCTGGTGTCCATAGTATTCGCCCTGTGCACGGAGAGCGTCAGCAGCGCCTATGGCCAGCTCACCGCCCCAGTCATCGGGATGGTGGGCATGACCACCATCAGTGCGGTCTCGCTGAACTTTCTCGGAATTTTCTCGCTGAGGGACTTAGGCGCCAGCATGCAGCAGATCATCGGCAAGCTCAACACGATCTGCACCATGGCCTTGTCTGTGGGGCTTCTGGGCGAGAGCTTGCCGGGCGTCGTCCTGGTTGGCAGCGGTATTGTCTTGCTTGGCGTAGCGATCTTTGAGCATGGGAAGCGAAGCGCAGCCGACACAAAGGACACCGCCCCAGCCTGCCCACCGAGCGGCCCCGTGCCAGTCGAGGAGCACGGCGTCCATGCGTCGGACGCCGACGCCGAGACGACCACCCTTTTCGGGAAGACCGCGGCGAGCAGGAAGGCTTCGCCGTGCCCGGGAAGACGGTCCAGCCCGCCCTCCAGCGCCGCCGAGCCGTGAGGGCGCAGCGGGGCTGAGCCGCGCGCGGAAGGGGGGCGGCGGGCAGGAGGAGGGAGGGAGCAAAGCACGAGAGAGAGGGGGGGGATTTTCCAAGATTTGCTCTTTTTGCGGCCTAGCACTGCTTGGCAGAATCGCGTATGTGAGACCTCTTCCCCTAGTGGAGCAACGGTGAGGTCGGCCGCAGAGGTGCGAGCTCGACCCCAAGCCGCGTACTGGATGTCCATAACTGCGCATCACCCGTGTCGTGGAGTGAAGCACCTCAGGGCGTTGGTGCAGAGTATGCCCGAATGGAAAGAAGGGACACACACACACATAAGTAGCACATTCGATCCTCAACCCGTAGAGTCAATCTCTTGCGACGCGTCCAGTGGTCCGACTTGCAGTTTTACCTCTCCCACCCCCCCTGTGTCCTGCTCGGGGCCGATGGTGAAGCGCCGGCGACACTCCTCGGGTAGAACCACACAGGAGGACACCTCAACATCGATGGGGTTCACCAAAGTGGGGTCGAAGTAAATGGGGTCGGCAGATCGCGCCGCATCGCCGGTACATATCGGTGATGCAGCTCGGTCATCTCCACGCCGACGTCGCCGATGCATCGCCGACGGCGCTGATGCATCAGCGATGCATCAGCGATGCATTGGCAATGCGGCGCGATCCTCCGACTCCGTCTGCTCGGATCTCATGGGGGCGGCCTTCAAAGGTTTTTCACACTGTGTTCGGCCTCTCGGGGCACTTCTGGGACCCTGGTGTTGTGGAAAGAAAGACGCAGGATGAGAAGGCAGTCTTGGGAAAGCCTCGGCCCCCCTCTGAAGACACCATATTTTGTTCTGGGTTACGGCAGCTGATTGCGAGAACATGGAGGGAACGTCTTCACGGGCTGGTCCGAGGCAGGTTGGGCAAAGACCTCGAATGGGAGATAGTTTGCTTGGAGTGCGGTTGGGAACTTTGGGATCTCGTGACGCACCACCAATGTTACCCCCACCCCCTCCGCACCTTGGCCCGACATGGCGACATGGTTGTCGTCGTTCAAAGCCTTTCTCAACCTCAGCGGCATGTGGTCATTCTATTCAGCAGGAATCAGTGGCAGGGCAAGATATGGGCACGAGTTCTCTATGACGCCTTGGGTTATGCAACGGCAATACGAGTCATGTGTTTGTTGCATCGGTCCATTGATGAGTTGGTAGACGCGTGCACCGTACGTCGACACATTGTGGTTATTTCAGAAGTTACCACAAGGAAAGCTTACATGAATTAACATTCCTGTTGTATGAACTGGTCATGCCCTCAACTGTGTACAAGAGAAGGACTGTGCACCTGCGATTCGCGAGGTAGTGGAAGACAGCGGAGCTCGGCTGTCTTGCGGCCTCTCTTTCTTTGTTGGCGTCGGTGGTCCAAACCCTTGGTGCCTAACTCGTGCGCGCGCGCCCCGCCCCCTCCGGCGGTGAGGTGGTCAGCTGCAGTGTTTCGAACGGCCACGCGGCGTGCAATGTGAATTCGAGCCAGCACGTCCAAGGTGCCAGGGCCTGTTTCGGCAATTCGCTTCTGCACCTCCCCTTCCTCCTCCTGAGGCGCTGCCCACCATTATGTGCGCGTTGGCTTTGTACATCTCAGATCACCGTATTTCAGGATGGTGTTCGATCTTGTCGACGCTTCGCGTGCATGGGTGCGCGGGGCCGATATCGACTCTTGGCGCCTCGCGTGCCCTCATGAGCCCATCAGGACGCGATGTCCAGTGGAGCTGCCCCGAACAGGAGAGCATGACACCATTTGGAGATATCGGGGGCGTGTGTGGGCCAGGGACCCCCCTGGAGTCTTTCGAGGATCTCTTGGGGTGTCCCTTGATGGTGGGCCTCTTGGGGCGTGCTCGGGGTCTCTTGGATGCAGTTTTGAGGCCTCGTGAGGGCCTCGTGGGGGCTTTCCGGGCCGTCTTAAGCGCCTCGTGGGCCTTCTTGCGGCTCTTTCAGGGGCTGGTCTGGCCGTCTGGGGGCCGCATGTGAGGCTATCGGTCGAGGAAGAGGGGTCCTTAATTAGCTTTGCCCCCAAACGATGGCCCAGCACTTTGGACAAATCAATGCGTTGAGCCTTCTCGCCGGACCTCTTTGGGTGTAAATGCTCGCGCCCCCCCTCTCGGGTCAAGACCAGGGAGAAGGGGAAGTCGGAGGGGTGATCCCCTCCCCGAAGGGGAACACGGGGAGAGCTAAAAGAGTAACGCGCTAAATCACCTCCGCCTGGAGGGCTGCTGATATCAATTCAGTGTTTGCCGCGCTTCGTTTGTCGGAGGTCGTCATGCAGCTCCACGTGATGCCTGTTCACAACGCGCACTTCGTGTTACACCCCGTCCAGCTGCCATGGAAATCCCGAGCTCTGGCAGTTTCTGTGCGGCTTCCAGATCTGATTTGCTGGGTGTATCGTATCGGCCAGTTGGTGGTCCCAACCGTCCTAGCAACAGTCGATATCGACATTACGGCAATACCGTCTGAGATGTCGGCTATGATTGTCTTGGTATGTTCTTGGGTCTATTGATTGAGTCCGCAGAGCGGGAGTCACGGCGGGCCCCCCACGAAAATTCGTGCGCATATGTTGCAATCCTGGGATGTTCGTGTATGGCTTCAGGGAGGGTCAATGCTAGTCGTTGCAATTTGTGTTCAGGGCCATCTTGGTGTCCCTTTGGGAGGAAGGTGGCCCTACGAACCAACGAGCGTGAGGGGTGTGCAACACTGAAGCTCCCTTGAACCGTCTGGGTGGTCAGGCGGTCCATGAGGTACGAAGTGCGTGAGGGGTGTGCCGAATTCAGGCTCCCTTCAGCTGCGTGTTCGCTCTTTGTTCTCAGATCCAGTCTCTCCCCCGGAGCCGACGTTTCGATGCTGTCTCGAGCAGAACGGCCAACTTTGTGAGATCCAGAGTCCCCCCTGACGCAGATTGTTCGAGAAGGTCTCGAGCGAAACAGCGGGCGGATGCCCTGCGGGTGCCCTCCCCGGGCAGGCGGAGTGCGCGAGGCCGTTCCCAGCATGGACTTGTACATGCGTAGCTCTCTCACTCTCTCCCTTCCTTCCACATCTCATCACATACCTTCTCACTCATCCCATCTGCATCTCATGTCTACATTCTCTCCTTCCTTCCTTTTGCATCTCATCCCTGCATCCATCTCGCTCTCTCCTTCTCTTAACACGGCCCGTGCCCGCAGGAGAGTCCGCCGAATTTCAGTCCTCCCTTCTCCATCTCATCACATACCTTCGAAGCTTCACACGGCCAGGGCCCGCAGGAGGGTCTGCCGAAGTTCCGTTGAACACCACCGGTGGGGGGGGGGGCACCGCCGCCCCACTTTCTTTTAGGCTTACGTCGGGTCTGTCCCTCTACAGGAGGAATATTCACAAATTGTCAAAACATAGCATGGGGATCAGTTTTTTGAGTATTGGTGAATATGATTTGGAGTGTTGTCAATTGTTACTCCAAACTTCCCTTTAGGGAGGCATGCCCGACCTAATCTTCGCCTGGTCGCTTATTTTCGGAGCATTCGGGAATCGTGTGCGGATGGAAGCCTGGGGGGGGGTGTTGCGAAGGAACACCCAGAGGGGATGCGCAGGGGAGGGCGAAGTAGTGGATTAACGGAGGCGGCCCGGGAAGGGCAGGTGGGAGCCAGGGGGGAAGTCCGCAGGACGACAAAGTTGTGGACGACGATCAATGGAGAGGAAGCATGTTGCCAGATAATTCCCAGATGTCTGAAACATGTTTTCAACATGTCAACATGTCTTAAGCATGTTGAAAACATATATGAAAATGTATGGAAGGGTTTCAAACATGTTAAACATATTTTCTAACTCAAGGATAGGATTGTTAAGGTGCTGATCGTCATGGCATCCACAACGGTAAAGAGCATGAAGAGGCGTTGACGCCTCACGACTGCGTGCGCTTGCGGCTTGCCTCAGAAAGATGAAGAGGCGGAGGAGGACTACGGGAAGGTGCAGCATGACGTGGAGGATGAATGAGGAGGAGGAGGAGGGAAAGGAGGAGGATGAGGAGGAGGAAGAGGAGGAGTGACAGGAGGATCGGCAGCAGCCGGAGGAGAAGGTTGGCAAGGAGGAGGTCGAGGAATGCACGTGAGATGCGAGGAGGGTGATGTGATGGTGAGCGGCGTGAGAGGGAAATGGGAAGGACCAGGGCGCAGACCAGGAGGGGAATCAGGAGGCAGGTGCAGGTGGATGTTCAGATGGAAGAGGTGGAGGATGAGGAGGATGAGGGCGGCGACGACGACCACTGCGCCTACGACGGCGACAACAGCTACGAAGACATGGGCGACGACGGCGATGACGAGGACGAAGACCTCGACGACGACCACGATGACAGGTTGAACGCCCCGGAGGGGACAGACGCCGGCGGCCCACTTTTGTCGAACGTGGTCGCCGTGATGCAAAAGTGGGCAGGTGGTATGAACATGCCTGACCATGCCCAGCCTTTGGAAGCCATGGTGGAAGCAGAAGAGATGCGGCCCCAGAGGGCCAGCGAACTTTCAAAACTCCCCAAAGGGTTTCAACATCAGCTCGGAAAAGGCACCCAACGCTGCCCCATGCGGCGGGCGAAACCACACATGGCAGGCTGAGGGGCACCAGGCGCCTGACAACATTCATTTTGAACCCGTAGACGATCTTCCAGGGGGGCCAGGGGGCGTCCAGGACAGTTCAAAAAGGCTTCAAGAGGGTGGCCAGACGGTCCAAGATAGCTCCCAGATGGCTTGAGGACGGCCGAGAAGACTTTCAAGCTGCCCCAAGGTGGGCAAATCTGGCCCAGGGTGTCACAAGCGGTTCCAAGAGAACTCCGGAGACGCCCGAGACTGCCAACATCTTCAACACGGTTTGGGTTCCTGGAGGTTTTTAGCTTTATTGGGTTCTCGGCTCAAGAAGACACGATGAGAGAGGTGCCCCCTTTAAATGGGCAAACTCAGCCGACAGTGCACCTTAGGATGCAGCCAGGGCCCTCGTGCTGGCTAGCGGAGTGGGCAGTCCGCGGGGAGGACCCCAGGAGGGGTCCACCCGCGGGATTCGGCATGAAAAGGATGATTTATGACAAAAGCGTAAGTCAGACGAGTGGACTGACACAGTCCTTGCAGACCATGATGCGGGGATCTCGTGCGCACTGCCAAGGGGCGGGGCGGATCGTTTCGCTCATTCCGCTGGCCCACCCAGCGTGGCTGGGTCGTGGACATGAGGCCTATTCGGGAGGCTTCTCGGAGTCTCGGGAGGCTTCTTGGGGGCGCTTGTTGGGGCCCCTGGGTCCTGTTGGGGCCTCTTTGGGAGGTCTTCGGGGCCGCCTGGGGCACTGATGGGGCATCATTTCGGGCAGGGGCGTGTTGTGAGCCTCTTGTGGGCCTTTTGGGAGCCTCTCGGGGTCCTCCTGGGCCGTCTTTGGGGGCCTCCTGGGCCGCTTTGGGGCTCTCTTGGCAGTCTGTGGGCAGTTCTGGGAGCCTCTTGGGCTGTTTTGTAACGGTGGCCCTCTTGAGCCGTTCTGGGCGGCGGAAGCGCGAAGACACGGAATTGCTTAGATTCTTAAGGGAACTGGCGAAACTCAATGAACTGTGCCTCTCGGGGCCCTCTTGTGGTCCTCTTGGAGCCCTCTCGGGGCGTCTTGTGCACCTCTAGAGCCGACGGGGGTCCACCTGAAACCGTCTTGATGCCTTCTTGAGCCGTCTGCGAGCGCTCTCGGCCTGGGGGCGTGGAGCTTGTCATCGATTTGGGGCCAGTTGCGAATGCTCCTGGGCGGCGCCCGGGGCGAAAACTATTCCTAAACCGAGCTTGGAGGGATTCGGGAGGGCGTGTCTGTACTTTTCCTCCGCGCACCCCTAGAGCCGGCCCGCGCGCGCGAACTGGTAACATACAAGTGCCCTGAACCTCTCACCCGAGATTCTAGCACGCGTTTGGCCTGCGGGGCCGGCGAAAATACTTTAAACGGAGAAGGTTAAAGGCGAGGTATAAATCGAGCATGTACCGCTGCCGTGCCTGGCTCAAGCCGGGCCCGGCCAAATATATGACTGTGCCTCACTGAGGCGCACGACTTGCATCAGAGATCGGAAAATACCTTTTCCATTGACGATGCCCATCCTATCCTTTACTCCAGATCCCATGCTTCGTCTTGCACTCTTGCTCATGCGATATGAGCCAAAGCCTGGGATATGGCAACGCTTAAAGCGTAACACATACCTAAGCTTACCAGCTTGTTTTCGACTTGGTAGCGGAGCTGGCTACACTCTCGTGTGGCTGGCTCTCGCTCTGATTCCTGTAATCCACGGCACAACTTGGTGGACTACTACTACGGTGGAATACCATGTTGCGCCGGCTCTGCGAGGAGCGGAGCCAGTCCGCGATCGAGCTAGCGGGGCAACCCGCGAACTCGAGACGCTCTCTCCTACTTCACTGCGCTACTTCACTCCCGACTTCCACCAGATGCCAATCGGCAACTCGATCGAGAACGTGGTCACCCTGCGGGGCTACCCGCAGCGGGGCCACCTGCATCCCGTGCCAGTCAGGCGCCTCACGGCTAATACGCCAGAGCCTGACAAACCACAGCCTAAACCAATCACCGAAGCCGAAATGCACATGCATTGGATCAAGATAACTATATTCGGCATTCTGTGGGTAATAATGGGATGTGCTGTGGGATACATGCGGCAGGGGATGGACGACACGCGTACTACTGGCCCTTCATGGGACCCTGCCGGTACTACGCCTTTTCGCGAATACGTTCGCGAAGTACATGCATGGTTAAACGTAACGAGTGGCAATATGACACCACCACAACAAGCTGCAGCACTACAACGAGGCCTTCAAGGTCTGGCTCGTCGTATCGCCATGCAGGTCCCCTCCCAGATCATCAATTATGGTGTAACTGTCAATGGACAGCCAACGGATGCAGTAACATATATACTGTACTTACTGAGCACCAAATTTGAAAATCTGGAAGATGAGCGCCAGCTCAACTCTGGCACTGCCCTTATCGACTTTCGCGTCGAAAGGGGCGAGCGAATCGACTCAGTGTTAGCTCGGTTCGAGATGGCCCGTGACGAGGCTAACTCTGTTGGCTTTGTCATCCCCAACTTTCAGATCCTAACGCTGATTCTCTTCAGAGCGTTAGGCGTTGGCGCGTCACGAGCCCAACACCTGCTTGAGCCCTTCAATCATCAGATGCCCCGAACACAAGCAGACTATGACAGGCTGCTGACCAGGATGAGGAACTACGGACATGTTGCCGAGCGCTCTCCTGGCAACATAGCGGGTATCTTCACAGGGCACCACTCACATGCAGGTGTCTACGCCACGACTGCGGGGTCACCCGCTGGTCCTGGCGAGCCAAATCCCTGGGCTGACCCAGCCGATATGCCCAACGAGGCCACTGCCCTTTTAGGGCAGACTGGCCAGGCATCAGCAGAGGCAGTTGAGGCGAACGCCTGGTCGAACTACTCGCCAGGCGCCGCCTACACTGCAAGCCCGCCCTCGGGCACAACCCTCTGGGGCCAAGCGGAGTCATCCGCTCAAGGGTCTCAGCCACCCTCACCGTTTGAATCTGGCACTGACACAGACACCTCATCTGACGATGAGCACAATGGAATAGTCTCTGCTGGTAATGACTACCCAGCGGATGACACTCACCTCTCTGAACAACAAAGAGCGGAAGCCGCTTTTATGGCTTATCGCAAATCAAAACGCCGTTGGAGGCGCTTTATGAAGAAACCAGTCAGAAAGGTGAGACGTGCAGTACGCCGACATTTCAAACGATTTGGAAAGGGTCGTGGCAAAGGGGGTCGCAGACGCCGTATGCATGGTAGGGGTATTACTGCTTTCCTCACGTCCTTAACTGATATGGCTTTTGAAGAAGTTCTTATCGGAGGCAAAGGTCGGGGTCACAGGCGGACCTCCGGTAAGGGAAAAGGGCGGAGGGGCAACCCTAGGGACGCTTCTGGCAATACTATGAAGTGTCATACATGCGGTAGCACAGAGCATTTGCGCGATCAATGCCCGAAGGGGAAAGGAAAGGGATCCGTACATTTGGCTCAAAATTCTTTTATGGATGACATAGATTACATTGACTACGAGTTTTACGTCAATCCAGAAGCGGCTCCCGCCTGCGGGCTCCTCCACGTATTACGTGATGGCCCGCTACGCTGAAGCAACTGTAGCCCTGGAAGACTACGCAGTGACCCTCTTCGACGAGTTCCACGGCTGGGACGAGGTCGACGAGGTCGCGTACAATGCTTGGTTCGGTCTTCCAGCGGGGCCACCCGCCGGCGACGAGGTCTCCGAAGCCGAGACCGTCCCGGCAACAGAGGAAGAACTCACCGCCGTGCTGGCCCCGCAAGTGATTGGCATGCCGTTGCTGCCAAATCCTTCGTGGGCTGGTTCGGAGGCGGGAGACGCCGATGACGAAATGCGGGGCCATCCCGCGTATTCCGACTCCGAAGAAGCCGAAGAAGATTATAAGGACATGCTCCAAGAGCAGGTTTCAGAAGCAATCCGACTCCTGAGTGCGCCAGCACAGCAGCAGATAACTATGAACGAACTGCTGTCACACCCAGGAGCTGCACGTCTACGTCCATACTTGGATTCGGACATGTCAGCATCTCAGATGCTGACAGCACTCCAAGCTCTAGCGGGGTCACCCGCCGAAGAGACGCCAGACGCAACAGCGGGGCCACCCGCTTGGTCTATGGATGTATTCATGCAAGGTTGTGATCAAATGGACATTAACGACCTCACGATGGAGCAGTTAAACGACATCGGGTACTTCCGAAGCCCGTATCAAAACGTGTTCATGGTCCAGGACAGCTCCGAGGACTCGGAGGACATGCGCTACGCCAAGAGGGACAGACGACCGTCGCCTCCCCGAGACTCAGAGCATGACGACCAAAGGCCAATGGCACGTGGTAGTGCGTCAGCGGGGCCAGCCCGCAGAAGGAGCCGTTCAGCTCCCAGACGCCCCACGCATGATGAATCGGGCTATCCATACAGTACTGAGCACTCCGTCGGAGTATCCGCTCAGCATGTGCCGGATTGGTACATCAAATGGTACCCCGGCTACTCGATGGACACGCTTCGCCACTGGTATTCTAAAGAGTACTGCACTAAAAGGGACGAAACTGGCGCGATAATACGTACCAAGGGTGGCAAGACCAAGACGCCAGAGGCTTGGGACAAAAGGGCTAAGAAACAGGAGATCATCAACGATCGCAAGACATACAGGAAACAAGTATGTCAGTGCGAGCCCTTCAAAGGTCACATGCGCAGGTGTCCGATGGACCGCCCCTCCAGGAGCCCTCATCACGGTGAGACCCCGTGGAATTGGTCTCATGGAGATGACGCTGGCAACGTCCATGATCCTAATAAGGAGGTCCCTGGAGGAGGAAAGCGCATCACCGAAGCCGATCGTGTCCCTATGACCGAAGAGGTGGCCAACATCGTCAGGGAAAATTGGGTGCAGCTTCCCAATGACCATCGCCTCAAGGAATGGAACCGCCGATTCCATAAAGAGGCGGGGTCACCCGCTGGATCCATTAAAGAGGCGGGGTCACCCGCAGAATCCAGCAAAGAAGCGGGGTCGCCCGCAGACGCGGCGCCAGCCGCTGGGTCCGCGGACGACGAGTGGATAGCTGTTGCATCTGCTGCCGGGTCCGCCGCCGGCACAGACCACACCGAACTGAATGAAGAATGGGCGGCGGAAGACGGCTCAGAGAATCCATTCCCTGATGGAAGCGCCTGCTGGTACTACAGCTCTTCGGCGCAGAAGTGGTTTTGCACGAGGGTAATCTACCGCCATGAGAATGGCAAGTACAAGCTGGCCATAAAAGGTACTGCCGACATCGACCAGATGAGGCAGGTCATCCATGATCATGGCCAGCCAGAAGGCCCTCCTAGAGACCCTCCTGGTCCACAACCGGGCAAGGGCAGCAGACCACCTCCAAGACCTGAAGCCGACTCCTCGTCTTCACCGACTCCGGCAAAAAGGCACCCGTCCAAGAGCCCCGAAGGCACACAGGGGCGGGCGAAGGCCAGAGGGATCGCCAAGACGGACGACCCTGAGCCGGTGGATCCTCCCGGTCTGTCCGTGACGGAGAGGAGGAAGGCTTTTGCTGGACCATCGACCCCGATGCCACCGGCGACCCAAGGCGATGTCAAGGACGAAGTTCGCGACAAGCCTCAGGCAGCTTTCCGAGGTGACTGGACTCCAACTCTGCATCAGCCGCGCCTTGCACCACGACCAGGTTCGGCACGAATGAAAGCGCAGCCGAAGCCCGAAGCTGGGATGAGGTCGGTGCGGGCAGAAGCGGCCGCCAAGGCTAAGGAGGACAAGGGCTCTGCGGGGCCACCCGCTAAAGCGGCGCCAGCTGCAGCAGCGGGGACACCCGCAGAAGGCACTCTCTCAAGAGAAGAACGCTTCAAAGTCCTCAAAGAATTTGGCGACCGACAGAAACTAGCCGATGATGCAGTTGCTGACCAAGGTCACCCGCACCCTGGCGCGGAGTCATCCGCTGGAGCTGCCTCGTCAGCCGCAGGCTCTGCTGGGCCACCCGTTAAAGCGCCGCCAGCGGCATTAGCGGGGCCACCCGCACACGGGCAGCCAGTAATGTCTGTTCTTAGGAACATCCCTCTGGGAGCCATCGAATACTGGCAAGGCATTGAAGGCAAAGGCCCGAAGCGCACCATAAACCCACGAGTCACTCCAGACGACACGGACCGATACGAGGTCATTAATTGTCCTGTTCGTCGTAACTTCGAGTGCCGCAACGACTGGGAACGTGAACAACAAACCGTGGGAAATATGTTGCGAGACAGGCCGCCACTACGCGTTGCGCAGCATAAAGCAGAGCTCCTGAAGGTCATGGAGAGGTTCGGCATGGATCCGACTTTGCCGCGTGAAGGGCAGATGACCAAGGTGTCAATATGGTTCTCTACAGCCCTACGCCACAGTCCATATTGGAAGGACGGATTCAGCCGACACTTCGAAAAGATCAGCACTTTCGATCCATACGATGGCTGGGTTGTTGTTGACGATCTGCTGACAAACTGGACTGAAAATGATCAGTGGAAAGGCTATCGTGAAATGCACGAGGTGCTGATCAAGGGCAGGCCCCACACGTCATACGTGTATTGGGTGCTGCTAAACTGCTGTGAGATGATTGACCATCACGGCATGCAGAAGGGCAGGCTCCAGATGAAGTGCGTTGATGACAGCATGCTGCTGCCTCCCAGGTTTCGACCAACGGCACGCAGGCCACAGTACTTCATCAGAGCCACGAACGGCCACAGCAGTCCAGGCATCCACTGTCCCGAGTCGCTGTACAAGCCGATCACAACATGGATGAAAGAACCAGACGACCCAGTATATTTCATCCACGGGACACAGTGGGAGTATGTCAAGGACATTCTTGCTAATGGCCTTTCATGCCTCGCACAGGACAACCCTAAGAGGAAGGGGGGGCGCCAATTTGTGCACGGCTGCCCCTACCTCCCGGGCGACCCGAGGATTCAATCGGGCATCCGTCCTGACTCGGAGGTGCTCATATTCTGCAGCATCAACAAGATGCTGTCCAGTGGCTTCTCCCTATGGAGATCAGCAAATGACATAGTCATGACACGAGGCCACGACGGACGTATACCGCCCGATCATATCCTCCAGATTGTGAGCATTGCGAAATATCGGGTCGGCGAAGCCTGGAGCAATCCGCTGGCTTATGACAAGTCGCGGAGGCGGGGCCAACCCGCGGACAGGATTCGCACCGATGACTACCTGCCACTTAAAATGTGTGACAGAACTCTGGGTGTAATGGAAGATCACGCCATGTACCTAAAGGGCTGGACTAAGACGGACGGTCGCCCATTCAATTTGGTCATGACCGAGCAAGATGTTGCTCCACGACCGTACGACACACAGACAGTCCTCATGATGAATGCCCAGGAGGACGAGGTCATGCCTGAAGCGGGGCCACCCGCAGGTGCGGGGACACCCGCGGTAGACACCTCGGACGGTTCATGGCAACAAGTGGTCACACCAGTAGCAACGGTAGCATCTCCTTGGAGGCCGGACCAGCAGTCATGGGTCCAGGCCCTCAACAGCCATTTGACATCAGCCGACGTCTCTGGACTGACCGATCAGCTATATCGTGCTGACCCGTGGGCGGTGCATGCAGGTATCCAAGACGCACAGCAGAGGAACCTGCGCCCTCCTGCGGGGCCACCAGGCATCCTAGGACCACAACCACAACGCCCTCCGCAGCAAGCTGGAGGTGCGAGGTTTGTCCCTATGGGCGGATCAGATGGTGGCTCGCCGTTTCGGACTCCGCCGTCTGAAACGAGCGAGAACAGCTTGTGGCAAAGACTCCAGGCGATTCGCGGGAATCCGGCGCTCGCAGCAGCACTCCAGGCAACCACTCCCTTTGGCACTCCGAGGGGTAGTGAAGGAGGAGTGGCTGCGGGGACACCCGCCGAGCGAACGCCTGCGGAGTCACTCGCACATGCGGGGCCACCCGCTGACGGACAGCAAGGTTCAGACTACGAACGTCGGGCAGCCAACTTGAGAGCACAGGCTACCTTTCTGCAGCAACAAGCTGATAGAGTGCCCAGCCTGTTGCGGAACCGCAACATAGATGTTACGAATCATGGCGACTTTCGGCCTCTCTGGAGCTGGACTTCTGAAGATGCTCCAAATGCTGATCCCACGAATCCATATCGACAGGTGTTTATTCCAGGAATAGCATCACACCCAATATATGGATGGGACAATCATGGACCAGCAGAGGCACAGGCCATGGACGCGCCGATGTACCCGGAGTACTACGCGCAGATGAATAACACTCCTATGATTGCGGGGCCACCTGCGAACGAATACACTCGGAATCTTGCCAATGAGATGTTTCGTTTGCAGTTTACACGAGCGGTCGATGCGCAGTCTATGCCGCACTACGCCTACATGCCCACGCCGACGGACCCCGAGACCGTGGTTCAGCCAGCTGGTCTCGCGGTGCCAGCCGCTATGGGCAGCATGCCAGACTACATCCGCGACGTGCACGACACGCAGCAAGCGATACTGGCATCTAGGCAGCAGGCTCGGGACAACGCCAGGCTGCGCCAACAACGCGCGATCCAGAGAAGGATCGAGCGTGAAAACCAAGCGGGGACACCCGCAGACGCGGGGCCACCCGCTGAACGGACAGATAGACGGCCGCCACCGACGCCATATCGGGAGGGCGAAACCACTTTCGAGCGCCAAGCTCGGACTCGCCCAGACGTGCCTGCTCCAGTCATTTCAGACTACAACTTCACACAGTGCCCAATCTGTATGGACACCTACGAGATGGGCACCACAGTGTGGAGACTGGCGTGTGGGCACTTCTTCCACGATATATGCTGGGATCGTGTTGCACAGCAGCACGTCCGCAATCAGCGGCCAGGTGCGCCAAACGAGGCCCCCTGCGCTGTATGTCGTGGGCCGGGCATAATTACAGCACATTTCCCGCATGCTGGACAGCGCGACGCTGAGTCGGAACAAGCGCGCCAGCAGGAAAGGTACGTGGCAGATGCCCGGGAAATGCGTCGGCTACGGGAAGCAGTGGAGGCACTAGAGGCTCGAGCCGCACACTCGGCGGAGCCATCCGCACGTGCCCCAGCTGCACAGGCATCCCCCTGGCCAGCGCCAGAGCAAGGCATCCAGATGCCAATCCTGCCTACGCTTCGAGCACAGGAGCCCCCAGCAGCGGGGCCACCCGCCGAAGCGGCTCCCGCCGCCAAAGCGGGGCCACCCGCAAATGGACCTCCGAATCCAGGATTCCTGAGGGCAATGGAGGCCAACATCAGGCGGAGTGGCAGGAGCGGAGGCGGTACGCGCAGGCCGACTGGATCATCCAGGACCTCACGTGTGGCAAGCCCGGTCAGCGCTAGGAGCCGGGCAAGCGCTGAGAGCGCGGAGGCAGCCCAGTTCCACACCACATTCATGATCGATACAAAAGGGCTGACCTATGCACGTGACGACACGGACACGCTGCCGCCAGGAGGTGAATGGATGTCCACACTCTCTGCGAATTATTGGGTTCTTGAACAGGAACCAATTACCGTAGAGGAGCGCCGCCAATATGAGCAGATGTGGTGCACCGAGTTAACCATGAGCCAATGGGTGCTTGAACAACGCCTGTTGAAAGGCACACTCGGTTCACAGATTACGTACCACACCGATGACCATGGTACGATGGCTCTGGCAGCGCGGAATGGGACATTCTTTCCCGACGAAGACGGACTGCCGTGCATCTCGTTCATGCTAGACATTGGCTCCAACGTGAACATCATTGGAGCCAATACGGCGCGAACCTTCCAGGAGGCTATGGCCAGGTACAATCACAGACCTGCCATATGCACCCTGAGCAAGACCCTCTACATTAACGGTGTCGGTGAGGGTGCTGCGATATGTCGGAAAATGGGCAACTTCAAGATCGGGGTGCAATACGCCAATGAGGCAAGCCCCCGTATCGAGGAGTATGCCTCCAACATCGCAGAAGGCTCGGGTGCCAACCTCCCGGCCATCTGGGGCCTTGGTGCCATGGAAGCACGTGACACGATCATCGTGCTGAAGCCAGGCTACCAGAAGGTTATCTTCCCCAGCGGTGATTACACTCTGAAGCTGGGGAGGGGCGCCAAGGTCCTGAGGGCGAAGAAAACTCCCTCAGGACATCTAGCCATTCCCTGCGGTTTGTATGACGGGGCTAAAAGCCAGACGGTCACGAACACCTTCACAATCCGCAGCAGTCGAGATGGCTACACCGAGACGGAGAACGAAGAGGACCCCGTCAGTGCGGGGTCACCCGCCGGTGTAGGTGCGGGGCCACCCGCCGGAGTAAGTGCGGGGCCACCCGCCGAGACCACAGCGGGGCAACCCGCGACGGGACAGTCCATGACCGTCACGACTGATACGTACATTGTCGAGCCGTATCTCGACAAGCAGCTCCTGGAAGACACGACCCGTTTGATCGTGGACAGGACGCTGAACAGCTGGTGGGAGGGCCAACAGTGTCCCGAAGGGACCTGGCCACATATGAAGGATGCCCTGAAGTCCAAGATATTTTGGGCAGTCCAGGAGGCGGTGAATAAATGGACGCCTGAGAACCAAGCGGGGCCACCCGCGACACCGCCACCACCACCAAGCTACACGGGCGGAGGTTCGTCGGACTCTGCGGGGCCAACCCGCGCGGAGATCGTGAGCGTAGCCGCGCCAGCGACTCCTGCGGAGCCATCCGCTAACAGCATGCCCCCGAGTCAGACGGCAACGTGGTCACACGACCGCCGCTGACGGGGGCAGGCGGGCGCGCCGGCGGCGCTCGCTTGCGAAGAGAAGCCGAATACCGGCCTCCTCGCGACATACGTTGGCCGCGCTGAGGCCCGAGAAGAAAAATATCATTCAAAATGTCTCGTCATCGAAGATATTCGCACAGCTTGCGCTGAACTCCGAACCCGTGGATATATATGCGACCGGATTACCCATAATGAGGTAATGACTTCAACTGGAACACAGTATTTGGGAAATTTGTTGGCAGGAGACTACAATATGTTGTGGGTGGCCACACCCTCTGATTGGTACGTTCGTACTCCAGGAAAGAGGGCGGGACCACATTATCAACGTATACAAAATCTCCTGATCAAAGCGCGTGCTCTGAGAATGCAGATAGTTATCCTGGGGCCACCCGGGTATTTCTGGAAACAGGGTCCGATCAAAGATGTTATCGAAGATTTGAAGCTAAGCATTATACGAATCAGACTCTGTCATTTCGGTATCAAGTTTGACCGATCCAGTAAATATCCCAGTGGTTCTTATATACAAGTTGCTACATCTTGTCCTCATATACCGATAAACTTATGGAAATGTACTTGTGGATCACACAAGGAGCATGATTTGGATTGGTATGGCCAAGATCAGCAACGTGCCGAGTTTCGGTATAAAACTTTGGCTATTATTATTGCACGCTTCCTTGATCAACTCGATAAAGCCAACATGATCAGGAATGAGCGGAGTGCGGTACACCTCAGTGTGTGTACACGCGTTGACAAAAAGGTCAGACACTACGTCCAATGTCCACAAAAGGGCCCTCAATGGGACCATGTGGTTCGTAGGGTCACGACCGACCTGGACACGAACAAGATCGTTCAAGATATCAGAATCCAGGATCAGCCAACTGGGTACAATTATGTAGCTCCATTACCTGATGGGGTTACAAACATCAGTACTCGGCTATACTGGGAGCCTCCGGCTCCAGTTCTTCATGGCAATGGTGAGTCGCGAAGGCCACGCCCAAAGCGTGTGACGATCGTCGACGACGATCGATCTCCTCCCCCTTCGATTGAGCGTTGCCAAACGCGACCCACCAACAACCTTCCTGAAATTCCGCCATTTCCTGACTTTACAGCGGATTCCTCCGCAGCGGATCTCTCCGCGGAAACTGCGTTGCCCACTGATGCCAGGATAAAACAGAAAGAAAAGCAGAAAGCTGACAAAGAAGCCGGCATCAAACCGAAGAAAGTCCCGAAGAAAGTGGAAGACGGTAACGACGACTGTGGAGAGGACCTCAAAGGGCTTGACTGCTCCACATATTTCAACGACGTTCCTCTTGACGACTCGGACTCGGACAGCGAATCAGAGGACATCTTCATGATGTTACCGGCGGGGCAACCCGCTGACTCACATGCTGATGTCTTCTCGATAGTCCAGTCATTATGCTACGGCAGAAACAATCAAGTGGACATGCTTGAATTATGTGGGGGCAAGGGTGGTATATCCATATTAGCCTTCAAGAGGGGACTCTCGTCAGGCGGGAACCTTGACAAGATATCTATGGTTGACCTTGGAAACTCGGAAGTACAAAGAGCAGTCCTCCACTACCTCAAGACTTGCTTTGTCAAGATCACGATTCTGCAGCCAAGCTGCAGAACTACTGGACTTCCTTCCTATTTCAATGCACAGGTCAATCATGATACGTGGCTTAAACACCACAAAGAAGACCTGCCTCATATCACGTTCTGTGGAACAGTCGCTCTATTACAAGACGACCTAAGACGTTTCTTTCTCAGGGAACAACCAATGGGCACGTGGGTGGATGAGATCCAGCCATGGAAGGAACTGGCACAACGCAAGGTCACTTGCCAAACGATTATTGACCAGTGCACGACTGGTCTCAAAGATTCATTTGGACAATACATCCGCAAGCCAACACAGATGATGGCAAACAAAGAAGAGTTGTTGGCACCTTTCAGAGGCAAGCGTTGTCCAGGTAATCATGTGCACGCCAATGCTTGTAACAAAGAACTAGCAAGGGCGGCACAGTATACCTACAGAATGCAGTCACTGATCGTTGATGCGGTGCAAATCGCCAAAGACCTGTTTGCTTACGGTCGCGATCCATTCGCGAATCGTGAACGCAGCTATGCGTTCGTAACAAACAGTGCTGGCTACGACTTGGACGACCCAACAATCCGGAGACACCCAAACGGAGAAATCTGGCGACCACCACCTGGCGGTCTTGGGTGCCCTGGCTGTGTGGACAACAACTACAAGCAATCACCAAAGCACAGCAGGGATCCGAAGATGTGTCGGTGGTATGATGTTGAACCGTATTACTGGGACTGTCCAAGCTGTAAGAAGGAATATCAGAAGAGCAATCCTCACCACACCAAGATATCTGGCCAATGCAGATTCGCCGAAAAATGGAAGCTGCCAGATAACTTTGGCCAGCCGCGCCCGGCGGGGCAAGCCGCTCCTGCGGCGCCAGCCGCGGAAGCGGCTCCAGCCGCAGAAGCGGCGCCAGCCGCAAAAGCGGCGCCGGCCGCGAGAGCGCGCATACGCGCGCCTAGGCCGCCACGGCCTGGTGAGGGCGATCCAACCGCAGGCGCCAGCAGCCATGACATCACCAGAGCCGACGGGGCTAATGGTGGCAACAGTGGCGCTGGCAGCTCTGACGATCACCGTAGACTGCCACAAGTTGCAGCAAGGCGCGGACGCATGGAGGGAGGAGATCCTCCACCACCGCCGCAGCCTCAAGCAGAGCCGAGGCCAAGGCCAAGGCTCCCTGATTGGACTCGCTTCGACGTTCAGCTCAGCCTCCAAAACCTGCGCAGCTTCGACCCAGCTGTAGTGCAGCGAGAACTCCGCAAACTCCACCTGAGATGGTTTCATGCCAAGGAGCCAAAAATGCGGATGATTCTAACCAAGGTTGGTCTGGGTGAAACCCGTTTGAGTCTGATCAAAGGCATTTGTGACTCGTGTAGAGAATGTCGAGCCTGGGACAAACCAGGCAACACGGTGATGCCTTCTGTGTCACTGCCAGGACGTTTCAACGAGGAAGTCGAATGTGATCTTTTCTTTTACAAACAGGAACATATTGTTTTTCACATCATCGACCGTTGTATTCGCTGGGCAGCTGGCACAGAGATTCCTGATAAAGCCATGCATACTGTTCTCGATGCCTATCATACGACTTGGATGCAACATGGCCCTGCTAAAATCTTATACTCCGATGGGGAAGGAGCACTGAATAATGATACAGCAAAGGCCATCCTTAAGGCTAAGGGAACAGAGCTTCGTATTCGAGCGCGTGGCCAACACGCTACAACTATCGAAGCTAGGAACGGCATCCTGCGACACCTCTTACACGTGATGGGAGAAGAATTGAATAGATTAAATATTCCTCTCAATTTCACTCGTCTCTTACATGAAGCCTTGTTTGCCAGCAACGCATTTACCTTCTACAATGAAGTGTCTCCGTACAATGCGCTGTATGGCAGACAACCAGCTATGCTTCCCGATTTCCCTGTCTTGGATCATGATCAGTCCGCTGAATCATCAGATCACTCAAGGGAGGAAACAATCAGGAGGGTTAGTCTGGAGGCAATCACGCAGGCCACTGCGGTTGCCAAGACGAACAGGGCTCTCCGTACGAAGACTACTGCTACGGGTGAATTTCACTACAAAGAGGGAGATCTCGTGGACTATCATCGCCCGACCACCACGAAAGACGACTGGGGTGGATGGAGTGGTCCATACCCGGTCATCCGCAACGAACCTGACCGAGGCCAGGTCATCGTGAAGGTCGGCAGTCGCGAAGTGCGAGTACAGTATCCTGACACACGACACACACTGTACATCGAAGCACTTATGGTCCGCGAGATAGGATCGGACAATACGGCCCTTCGGACAGTATTGGCCTTTATTGCCGGTCTGCCAGCGGGGAAACCCGCCATGACTTTCGGATATCTACCAGCGAAACAGGGTCGGCTGCAGATGACTGCTGCGAGCCGACTTTCGCCTAAGGTGCACTTGGCTCTTCAGTACCTCATACGCAACTACTTTCGTATTGAAAACGTTGTTGCTGTACGACTTGCCAAGAGCCTGACGAAGTTGCCTGCTGCACCCTATGCAGACAGCTGTACACTAGTGCACTATGATAATGATGTGACCCCTGGTTTTCATTACTATGAAGCTGATGGCACTGCCTTGAACATCTATGACATCACAGGATCTACACACTCACGCATCATCCAGTGTCTTAAATCCAGGAAGCCGTCTGCTGGATTTGACCAAGACCTCACTAAGTTTGAGGAACTCGCTGATGGTCCACCACCAAGCGAATCACCTCCAGCAGCTGCTCCTGAGGAGCCTCCTACGGATAACGATGGTCGGCTCCCGACCATCATAGAGGAAACAGAAGAAGATCTGGATGCTTTTGTCTTGAAGTCGTGGTATGCTGAACTGATGGATGACAGAACACTCCTTGAAGCTGACACAGAGGAAGTCATGCATACAGTTCCCACATACATGACAGACACACAGTGTGTGTTAGTCTCTACGACCTGTGAAGATGTGCAAGGCCACTTGCCGGAGCGGGGTCACCCGCCAGGATACGACATGGACACTTCTTACTACGTTCCTTTATGCTCCACGGATCCGGATAGCAAATATGATCTGGACTCCGATGAGCACGGGAAGTACATCGAGCTCTGCTTCACTGCAGACATGTCCAAAGTCGTCCTGTCCGAGCAGCAACACCGATTGTTGGATGACAGCAGCGTCACAACTATGCGAGTATACGTTAGCGCTGCCTCCAAACGTGCCGTGGTCGTCAAGGAAGACGATCTACTCACGAAGGCCGACATCCAAGCAAATCCGGTCAAAGTTTCCAAAGCCCTCTACACAGAATTGAAGACTTGGCTTGACAACAAATGCTTCCAGATGACTGACTTAAGCAAGGCGTCTAACATCATGACGTCACGCTACGTATACAAATGGAAGTTTGTCAAGAACGAAAAGGGCGAAATGGAAAGGACGATCAGGTTACGCTTGGTACTTCGTGGCTTCATGGATCTTGAAGCCTTTGATGTCGAAACCTTCTCTGGCACGGCAAGGAGGTCAAGCCAGAGACTGCTCGCAAGTTCTGCTGCATGCAACAAAGCTTGGATCATCGCTTCCCTGGACATCAACATGGCTTTCTTGAAGGGACTGACCTATGGCGAGCTCGCCGCGGCAACGGGCGAGAAAGAGCGTGTGGTGTGCTTCACACTACCACCTGGGTCAGCAGCTGTCCTTCGCACACTGCCAGGCTTTGAGTCATATGACGAATCAAAGCATTGTCTCCGGTGTCTGAAACCGGGGACGGGCACGAAGGATGCTCCCAGGGCATTCTCGCTGAAGCTCAGGTCCATCACTAGGAGCTTTGGGCTACAGCCTACTTCATACGACGAAGAGTTCGAGATGAGCCCAAACCTCTTGACAGCCAAGCACGTTGATGACATCAATATGACTGGGAAGGAAGAGGCTATTGACAAGTATGTCAAGTGTGTTGAAGATACGTTTGGGAAGTGCAAACTGAACAAGCACACATACACAAACTGTGCCGTTCGGTACAACAAGACCGATGATGGGAGCGTCACTCTCGATCAGGACGAATACATCAAACAGCTTCGTCCTATCACACATCCAGAACTCACAGGAGCTGATCCTGAGAGCAAAGCGACAAAGACGATTTCTGATATGTTCGTCAGTCTTCGTGGCGCTCTAGCCTATGCGTTGATCACGCAGGCATGGCTGATGGTCTATGTTGTCTCACTACAACGTATCCAGGAACCGACAAACATCCAGGTACGACGACTAAACGCGGTTACCAGAAAGCTACAGGCAGGTCCGAAGAAGATCGTGTATCAAGCTATGACCCCAACAGGAGAAGTCGACCTGCATAGCGATTCTGGCTATCGTCGTCTCAACGGAGATGAAGACGACGAAGTCAAAGGCTATGGTATCCGCGGGGCTAACCTGCTGAGGCGTGGCCACACGCAAGCGGGGAAACCCGTCGTGCACCTGGTGGACGCATACTGCAAGTCTCATCGACTGCAGGTGCGTTCGAGCTACTCTGCGGAAACACTGGCAGCAGCCCACAACTTGGAAGACTGCTACCCGACCATTGTAACGCTCCACGAGCTACACTCGGGACCATTGACCCCCACACAGTTAAAGAACATATTGGAAATGGGTGGTCTATGTATCAAAGTCACTCTGACTATTGATGCCGAGTCTGTCTTCAAGTCTTTGTCTAGCAAAGATCTGAAGAAGCCCACAGAATGTACTCTGCTTGGGCACATCAGCTGGATCCGCCAGATGATGGAACGCGGAATCGTGGAAAGCGTCCAATGGTGTGACACGCGGGATATGACTGCCGATGGTCATACCAAAGGTAGTATTGACCGCGCGTTGCTCCTACAAGTAATGGCCGGCCAGCAATCCTTCAAGCACGAGCTGAAGAAACATACGCCGTATAGGGCGGGCAGGTCGTCTCAGGACGGCCCTGCCTCCCGAGCCAGCGGGGAAACCCGCGGGCAGGTGCGCTTTAGTAGCGAGGAAACTCGCCGGTAGCGAGGCTACTCGCGCGCCCTTTCCTTGTAGGCAGCCGCTGCTGCTTAGCACTGTTTTTTCCGCATAATGTAGAAGTGCGGTACCTGCTCGTCTCCTCCCCCTCCGACTTTAAACGGAGAAGGTTAAAGGCGAGGTATAAATCGAGCATGTACCGCTGCCGTGCCTGGCTCAAGCCGGGCCCGGCCAAATATATGACTGTGCCTCACTGAGGCGCACGACTTGCATCAGAGATCGGAAAATACCTTTTCCATTGACGATGCCCATCCTATCCTTTACTCCAGATCCCATGCTTCGTCTTGCACTCTTGCTCATGCGATATGAGCCAAAGCCTGGGATATGGCAACGCTTAAAGCGTAACACATACCTAAGCTTACCAGCTTGTTTTCGACTAAAATGTCTGTCGCGCAGAATTCCCTACATCGGCCGCTTGACCGTATAGGTGTCCGTTCAGATCGTTCGCCTGGTATATCTGTACACATGTCTTCTGTATTGCTCATGGAACTTACACTTGCCCAGTGTTGCGCAGCGGTTACACCAGTAATTTGACCATTCAGATCCCCCGTTGGCCCACTGGAGGGAATTCTTAGGGGTGCGGGTGGAATTTACGTTTGTGAAATTTGACGAAGCCCCATCGGTGTGGCAGGCTCCAGTGACCCCCGTTAGCCCTCGTTGGCCTTCGGAGTGGATGGGATACGTGTCTGACTCTGCCCACTCGGGCCGACCCGTGCTACTTGTGCTTCCATCCTGATTCCCATGCAGCGTCCGTTGCGGTGAACTGCCGGCCCAGCACCAAGCAATAATTAATTAGATACGCCCTCTTCGCCTAGCGCTGCGGCCGCCGCCCCGCGACGCCCAAGACGTCCGCGATCCTCACGGTTCCTGCTCTTTCTACGGTTCCTGCCGCTGCTTCCAGCAGCCGAACTGTTGCTGCCCATGGCAGTTGTTTTATGAATGATCGCGATGTGTGGCAGCGGCCTCGAGCCCTCCAAAGGCGAAATCGCCCTTCTGCCCACGATGGCAGGAACGGTCCATCTCTTGCTCTCCTTCTGCTTATCTCGAGCGGGGAGGGGTGGAGGAGGTCGAGGTCGACAAGGAGGAATCGTGGCCCTCGCCCTCTCTCCTTCTGTCTACCTCGAAGGGAAGAAGTACAGGTGCTGTGCTCGCGTTGGCCTTTCGTTCGGTGAGTCTGTGGGGGGGGGAGGTTTATGATGTGTGTATAGGGTATTGGTGATGGGGCTATGGGCACATCTTCCATCCAATGGCTTTCCTCTTGATGTTGCGCATTTCTGCCATATCCCTTTCTGGTTGATGTTGGGCTTAACGTGCAATGGTATCCAGTCCATGTCAGGCTCTCGCTGGCGTTCTGCCTCTCACGAGTTGTTGCATGTGCAAGTTACGAGTCGCGCGAAATTAAAAGTGCATGACTGTGTGAATAGGGTCTGCGGTGCAAGCTCCACCCGTGGGTACACTCGAGTTTGTCGGGTTGTTTAGGCTGTCGCTGGTGGAGAGGGCATGCAGACGCCGGAATCAAACAGCCCGCGTTCATGGGCGATTGTCTTGATCACGTTGCCGCAGCCAGTTGAAGCGCTGGATCCAGGGCGAGAGCAGGCAACGACATCCAGCCCCATGTTTGCAGACTTGACTCAGGTAGTGAGAGGAGGAGTGGGAAGTGGAGGAGGACGTGAAAGTAGAGGAGGGAGAGGTGGACATGGAGGTGGAGGCACTGAATAATATGGAATGGGTGCACGGTGCGAGTGAGCGAGGCAAAGCGGGACACCACATGGCGGTCGGGGTGTTGGTTGCTCGCAATCGTGCGAGTGCTCATCGAGTTGCAGGCACAGTTGACGAAGTGCGCCGCGCCATCTTCCTCGAAGTTACCATTATCTTCCTCCTCCTCCTCCTCCTCCTCCTCCTCGCGCGTACCTCCTCGCACGTACCAGCGGACGAGATCTGTTTGCTTGTTTTTCAGGGCTATCGACGGGCTTACGGTTTCAGTGCCAACTATCATTGATGTGTTTGTTGTTGTTGTTGTCGTTGTTGTTGTTGTTGTTGTTGTTGTTGTTGTTGTTGCTGTTGTTGTTGTTGTTGTTGTTGTTGTCATTGTTCATGTTGTTGTTGGTGGTGGTGGTGTTGGTGTTGGTGTTTGTGCTGATGTTGTTGTTGGTGTTGGTGTGTGTGTGTGCTGATGTTGGTGCTGGTGTTGATGTTGTTCTTGTTGTTGTTGTTGTTGGTGGTGGTGCTGTTGCTGAATCTTCATTTCTCGAGAATGTCTATTGTTGATCCCCGGTAACGGTGGCTCCCGCGCGAGCATTGGCTAGAGTCTAAATGTGGGCCCTTGGAGGCCCAGCTACGGCGACAACGGCTCCCCCTCGATACTTCCTCACAGTTTACCCCGAGACGCCCTGGCCAGAGATGCCCCCGAACGCAGGAACGGCGCTCTCGCTCGAGACTTCCTCGCAATTCAGTCAAGTTGGAAGAGGCCCAGCCACGACAACAAGGGTTCCTGCTCGATACTTCCTCACGATATACTCCGAGAGCCCCTGGCCAGGCAGGCTCCCGAACTCAGGAACGGCGCTCTCGTTCGAGACTTTCTCGTAACCCAGGCAAGTTGGCGGAGGCCCAGACAAGGCGACGAGGGTGTCTGTTCGATATTTCTCCATTGGTATTCCGAGAGCCCCTGGCCAGAGATGCCCCAGAACTCGCTCGAGACTTCCTCGCATGTCAGCCAGTGCCCTGGCCGACAAGGAAGAGATTCCCCCCGAAAGGGGGTGCAATCGAAGACGAAGTGGCGGGTATCGAGGGTTGGGGTATACAGAATGCAAGACACGCGTGCCAGTAAGACCGAACAGTCCTAACATGATTGCTGTTGTTGTTGTTGCTCTTCTTGCTATTATTGTTATTGCTGTTGCCGTCGTCGTTGTTGTTGGTGTTGCTGTTGTTGTTGCTGCTGCTGTTTGTTGTTGTTGTTGGTGCTGTTGTTGTTGTTGTTGTTGCTGTTGTTGTTGTTGTTGTTCATGTTGTTGTTGTTGTTGTTGGTGGTGGTGTTGGTGTTGGTGTTAGTGCTGATGTTATTGTTGGTGGTGTTGGTGGTTATGCTGGTGTTGGTGCTGGTGTTGATGTTGTTCTTGTTGTTGTTGGTGGTGGTTGTGGTGCTGCTGTTGAATATTAAGTTCTCGAGAATGTCTATTGTTGAGCCCCGGTAACGGTGGCTCCCGCGCGAGCATTGGCTTGAGTCTAAATGTGGGCCCTTGGAGGCCCAGCTACGGCGGCAACGGCTCCCCCTCGATACTTCCTCACAGTTTACCCCGAGACGCCCTGGCCAGAGATGCCCCCGAACGCAGGAACGGCGCTCTCGCTCGAGACTTCCTCGCAATTCAGTCAAGTTGGAAGAGGCCCAGCCACGACAACAAGGGTTCCTGCTCGATACTTCCTCACGATATACTCCGAGAGCCCCTGGCCAGGCAGACTCCCGAACTCAGGAACGGCGCTCTCGTTCGAGACTTTCTCGTAACCCAGGCAAGTTGACGGAGGCCCAGACAAGGCGACGAGGGTTTCTGTTCGATATTTCTCCATCGGTATTCCGAGAACCCCTGGCCAGAGATGCCCCAGAACTCGCTCGAGACTTCCTCGCACTTCAGCCAGTGCCCTGGCCGACAAGGAAGAGATTCCCCCCGAAAGGGGGGTGCAATCCAAGACGAAGTGGGCGGGTATCGAGGGTTGGGGTATACAGAATGCAAGACACGCGTGCCAGTAAGACCGAACAGTCCTAACATGATTGCTGTTGTTGTTGCTATTCTTGTTATTGTTGTTATTGCTGTTGCCGTCGTCGTTGTTGTTGGTGTTGCTGTTGCTGCTGCTTTTGTTGTTGTTGTTGTTGTTGTTGTTGTTGTTGTTGTTGTTGTTGTTGTTTTTGCAGTTGTTGTTGAGTTTGTGGTGTGCCCTGCTTGGGACCTTGGGCAGCGATACTTTTCAAGCGCCCCCATCAAAACCTCGTCAACCATCGCCTCCACAGTGTGATGGTGCCGCTCCCACGCGCTGGTCTTCGAAGCTGTACGCAAGGTGGCTTTGCTGAAACCGTGGGAGCTTTGGAACAGACATCGTGGGAGGGGGATGGGTGAGGGATCCTGGGTCTGAAGGGACTCAAGAGCCCTACAAGCTCCCAACGTGGTCTCGCGTTGGCCTTTGTTGAGTGGGTCTGTGGGGGGAGGTCTATGATGAGTGTACAGGGCATTGGTGATAAGGCTATGGGCACATCCTCCATCCCAAGGCTTACCTTTTGATGCTGTGCATTTCTGCCATATCCCTTTCTGGCTGATTTTGAGCTGAACGTGCAATTGTATCTAGTCCATGTCAGGCAGGTCTTGCTCTCGCCGGCTGTCTGCCTCTCAGGAGCTGTTGCATGTGTAAGTTTCGAGTCCTTCCGCCGCCTTCCTTCGGCCGCTCTCGTTCTTCTCTGCCTGAGCGGTGCCACCCCGGCCTTCCGCCCCTCACGCCCGCGCCTCGCTGGCCCACATGTCTCGGCGCTTACTCATCCTTGCACCGCGCCTTGGTCCACTGCGTCGGGCACCGCCCCCATGGCTGCCTTGCCACTGCTACTGTTCTGTGCCGCTCGGCACCTGATTCAGCCGCATCCAGCTCTGTGCCGTCCTGCACCCGACCCTTGTGCCCGCGGCGCAGTGCCTGCAGCTGGAGCTGGTCCGTCCTGGCCTTCCCCATATCCTCGCACGCGCCTCGCAGGCCCGCCAGTCTCGGCGCATTGGCTCATCCCTGGACTGTGCTCGGTCCACCGGGTTGGGCTCCTCCTCGTTTTCTCTCCATTACCTGCTGTCGCTCCTGGCTGCCCCCCCAGCAGTCCAGTACAGCCTGTGCCGACGCTACTCCCCCCCCTGGCGCTCCCCCGTCGCAGCCGGCAGCTCTGGGTGGCCCGGTTTCTTCTCTCCCTGTCGCGCCGGGGCTCCTCCTCCTCCTTCCGTACATTGCGGCCCTAATTTGCATACTGCGTGTCCCCTGTTGCTTATCCGCCGGAGCAGTCGCCCTCTGCCCAGCCGGGGACGCAAAAATGTGCAAGTTACGAGTCGCACGAAATTCAAGGTGCATGACTGTGTGAATAGGGTCTGTGGTGCAAGCCCCACCCGTGGGTACACTCGAGTCAGTCGGGTTGTTTAGGCTGTCGCTGGTGGAGAGAGTATGCAGACGCCGGAATCAAACAGCCCGCATTCATGGGCGATTGTCTCGATCACGTTGCCGCAGCCAGTTGAAGCGCTGGATCCAGGGCGAGAGCTGGCAACGACATCCAGCCCCAAGCTTGCAGACTTGATTCGTGTAGCGAGAGGAGGAGTGGGAAGTGGAGGAGGACGTGAAAGTAGATGTGGACATGGAGGTGGAGACACCGAATCATGTGGACGGGGTGCACGGTGCGAGTAGGCGAGGCAAAGCGGGACACCACAAGGCGGTCGGGGTGTTGGCTGTTCGCAATCGTTCGAGTGCTCATCGAGTTGCAGACATAGTTGACGAAGTGCGCCGCGCCATCCTCCTCCAGGTTACCATTATCCTCCTCCGCTTCCTCCTCCTCCTTCTCGCGCGTAGCAGGAGAAATCCTAGCGGACGAGATCTGATTGTCTGTCTTTCAAGGGTATCGACGGGTGTACGGTTTCATTGCCAACTATCATTGTTGTGTTTGTTGTTTGTGTTGCTCTTGTTGTTGTTGATGGTGATGGTGTTGTCGTTACTGTTGATGTCGTTGGTGGTGTTGGTGCTGATGCTGGTGGTGTTGTTGGTGTTGTTGGTGGTATTGGTGATTGTGTTGTTGTTGATGTTGTTGTCCTCGACGTCGTCGTTGCTGTTATGTTGTTGTTGATGTTGTTGTTTGGGCTGTTGTTGTTGCTGATGTTGCTGTTGTTGTTGTTGTTGCTGTTGCTGTTGCTGTTGCTGTTGTTGTTGTTGTTGAACATTATTTCTTCTTAAGAATAATTATTGTTGGGGCCCCTGGTGCACGACCCCCCCGCCGCGCCTAGGCCGCAGCCACATTTTCATCATTTTCGTGAGGAAGTCTCAGGCAAAACGATTGGTACCGGATCCGGTTGTTTTGTTGACGCTCGTTTTCCCTTGCAAAAAACATCATAAAATGAAAATTCTTGTTCTTACTTGATCAAATTGCAAGAATCCCTTGCAAAAAATAAGGTAAAGTGGACATTCGTGCGCGCAAGACGAAATCCTTCCAAAACCTTAGGTTTCGTAGCGATTTTAACATAAAAACATCAAAAACCCAATGGTTTTTTAAGAAAAAATTGTCAACATGTCCTTCCGCGCGCGCTGTCCGAATCCTACAAAACCAATGGTTTTTCAACATTTATGTTACATGAGCTCGCGCGAGCTACTTTTTCTTGTTCTAACATAATCAAATTTCAATAATCCCTTGCAAAAAATAAGGTAAAGTGGACATTCGCGCGCGCAAGACGAAATCCTTCCAGAACCTTAGGTTTCGTAACGATTTCAACATAAAAACATCAAAAAGCCAATGGTTTTTCAAAAAAAAATGTCCAAATTTCATCCCGCGCGCGCTGTCCGACTCCCACAAAACCAATGGTTTTTCAACATTTATGTTACATAAGCTCGCGCGAGCTACTTTTTCTTGTTCTTACATAATCAAATTTCAACATCCCTTGCAAAAAAAAGTAAAGTGGACATTCGCGCGCGCAAGACCAACAAAAAACACGACGATCTCAGGAACTTGCCCCAAAAATGTGACCAACTCCGCTCTCTCTGTCTCTCTCTCTGTCTGCTCTCTGTCTCTCTCTCTGTCTGTCTGTGTCATGTATTGTATGTCACAATTGCAGGATGCTGGGCACACGCGCGCCCCGAATAAGTGACCAAGTTCTGTGGGTGTGTACCCCACGCCAGTGTAGTAGCCACGGTCGTCCGCACGCCACGAAGTGAAGTGTCCCAACGTCATAGGGCGGGAAGCTGGGTTTGGGTGGTCGCGAAGAGTCGTTTGGATATTTGGTAGAGCTTGAACTGCCCCCCCACGAAGTGGGGGTATTGTCTCGCGTCGCATGAAAACCCTGGCACTGGTGAGAACACTGAGCGTTCGGGTAAAATGATTGTTGTTGTTGTTGTTGTTGTTGTTATTGATGGTGTGGTTGCTGTCGTCGTTGTTGCTGTTGTTTCGTTGTTGGTGTACCCTGCTTGGGACCTCGGGCAACGATAATTTTTAAGCGCCCCCTATCAAAGCCTCGTCGAACATCGCCTCCACAGCGTGATGGTGCCGCTCCCACGTGCTGGTCTTCGGAGCTGTACGCAAGGTGGCTTCGTTGATACCGCGGGAGCGTTGGAACAGACATCGTGGGTGGGGGTGGGTGAGGGACCCTGGTTCTGCAGGGACCCAAGGAGCCCTGCAAGCTCCCAAGGTGGTCAAGGAGCTCCAGGTCTCCTGGGACGCTGGTGGTCCAGACTCGAGAGAACGCCTGGCTCAGCAGATGCAGTGTGTGCTGTCGAGCCAACTTTGTTGAGACGCTCGGCCGCTGGAGCCACGCGTCTGCCTCCGCCCTCCTCTCGGAGATGGCCAGCGTGCTCGCGCCCTCCCGGCGCGACCAGCGCTGGCCCCGCGCCCCAGCCTCGCGCGTTGCGTAATCCGAGCATTTTCTTCTGGGCGGAGGGCAAAGGGCGAAGTCTGAAAGGCCGTTTCGATTGCTTTTCGAGGTTCGAATCTGCAAAAACTAAACACAAGACGGGTTGATTTCCGAGGTGCAAAAGCCCATATGGATTTCACCCTGAGCCCTCCGCCCTAAGAAAATGCTCCGGTAATGGGGGGGCGATAACTGAGGGGTGGACGGTGGAGACGGGTTCCCCTCGGGGCCCCAGTGGGGCCCCCTGGGGCCCAAAAGGGGCACGAAAGGTGCACGCTTATGATCTTCGCCCCCTGTGAAGCAGCGCCCAGCAGCAGCTGGGGCGGCTGCAGCGCTCGCTGGGCGCCGCGCAGGAAGCGGCCGGGCACGGCGGCCACCGCGCGGCGCGCCGCGGGGCGCTGCCGCAGCCAGCCCGCCTCCGGCCCGCGCCGCGGCTCGGGCAACTCCTGGCCCCCCGCCTGCAGGTGGACTCAAGTCGGGCACGTCCCTGTAAAAGGAGGAGTATTCAAAAGTAGTCAAAAAATAATAGGGGGACGATTTTTTGACCATCATTGACTGTCTTTGCATATTTTTGGAATATGTTTGATCATTCCTCCTAAATCCGCCTGTGTGAGGACATGACCTAATCCTGGCCCCCCGCCTGCAGGTGGACCGATCACCCCCTGTGGGCCTCCCGCCGCTCCTGGCTCCTGGCCGAGGTCGGCGATGGGCCCCGCCGCCGACCTCAGGAGGCGCTCCCCGCGCACGCGCAGGACGGCACCGGCGCACCCGCTCGCTCGCTGCGCACCGCCCTCGGGCGGCGGCGTCGCCAGCGCCAGGAGCTGACGTTGGCCCGCGCCATGGCCCACGCCTCCCGCGCTGGGCAGAGGGCGGCTGGTCGGGGGCGCAGGGTGGTGGCCATCGCGTCCGGCGCTGGCCTGCTGTCGTCGTGGTGGTGCCGGAGGGGGGAGGTCGTCGAGGAGAGCAGCCCGCGCCACGGGCGTGCAACGAGGCGGCGTCTCCCGGGGGCGGCCGCTTCCAGGTTTGAGGGGGAGCCCCTTGTGGGTCTGACGCTGGAGTGGATACTGCTGCCCCCCATCGGGCCGCAGTGCCTCGCGCCACGGTGGGACCGAGCGGCTTGAAGACGTCTTTCGTCCGGATCGTTTCGAGTCGAAAGTTTGCCAGCGTGGATCCCGAACAGTGATATCTTGCACCTGAGTGTGGAATTTCCGGGGGTGCACAACGTGTGGTGTAATCTGTGGTGGAGGCTACGTGATGCAATCTGCAATATGTGTGGGTAGCTCTATGCGGCGCAAGCTATGTGGTGCAAGCCAGCTGGTGCATTATCTGACGTGCTCTGTTGCACGCTGCGCGTTACAATCTGTGTTGTGCCCTCGATGTCGTGCAAGCTCTTGGGCGCATTCCGTGCTCTGCAGCACATCTTGCGCAGTTTTGTGGCGCAGTGTGTGTGTGTGTGTGTGCATCCCGAAGCGCCAGCCAGCGCACAGAGGGCAAAGCCTCGGAGCACCTGGCCAGCGCACCGTCGCCAACGAGGCGCCCACGGGCGCCCGCGAGGTGAGCACACGGAGCGCTCAGCCAATTCTGCATTGCGAAGGTAAGGTACCCTCGGTGCAGGCACCGTGTCGGGAGAGATACCAAGAAGCATCCGCGTTGAAGTCGAAGTTTCCATGGTATGCCATTTCTCGGATGCGGCAGAGGACAGATCGTTTCCGCAAGGCGCCAGAGGGGGCGCAGCTGAGGTGCCAGAGGGCAACAGGAGACTTGTTTGAGCGAATGGCGCTCCTACCAACTTCGGACTCCTGGGTATGCGCATGCGTAAGCGCGCCCAGCTTTCGTGTAAGCAAAGTTGCGGCGTGGGCAGGTGCCCAGACGGCGTGATGAACTTACACTGCGGGCTTGGAGCTTCGACCAACGCCGTCTGCATCTTCTGGGCAGAGGCACTCTCTTCTCGCGTGTAGAATGAGCTGGGGGCAGCGCACAAGAAGGAGAAATAGAGATATGGAGATAATACTATTGAGATATGGATAATGGGACAGAAAGAGAGAGAGAGAGAGAGAGAGAGAGAGAGAGAAAAACAAAAGAGAGAGAGAGAGAGAGAGCGAGAAAACAAAAGGAACAGGCAGAGACGATTAGAGAAAGAGAGAAAGAGGTACATATGTTTGCTTATATGTGTATACCTACCTACCTACCTACCTACCTACCTACCTACCTACCTACATCCATATATACATGCATGCGTACATACATACATACATACATACACCTATATACATAGAGATATATGCATACCTACATACATGCACACATACATGCGCACATACACACAAACACACATCCATACAAACGTACATACATACATATATTCATGCATACACACATACATACATACATACATGCATACATACATATATACATTCATACATACATAAATACATACACACATATATACATACATACATACGTACACATATACATACATACATACATACATACATACATACATACATACATGCATACATGCATGCATGCATGCATGCATACATACATACATACATACATACATACATACATACATACATACATGCACACACATACATACACACATACATACACACATACATACATACACACATACATACATACACACATGCAGGCATGCATGCATGCATGCATACATACATACATACATAGATAGATACACGTGTGCATATATACATATATCAGGGTGAAGGGGCCGAACGGCCATTCATTGTCCCTGGGTGGGTGGCCAGATATGGAATTCGTCGTGGCAATTATGTTTGTTGCGTTGTTGTTGTTGTTGTTGTTGCTGTTTTTGTTGTTGTTTTTGTGGTCGTCGTCCCACCCGCGACCCACCCGCGATCCACCCCGCGACCCACCCCGCGACCCACCCCGCGACCCACCCCGCGACCCACCCCGCGACCCACCCCGCGACCCAACCCGCGACCCACCCGCGACCCACCCCGCGACTCATCCTCGACCCACCCGCGACCCACCCGCGACCCACCCCGCGACCCAACCGCGGCCCACCCCGCGACCCACCATCAGAGGAGGAAAAAACACCCGGACCCGATAATCGACGTTTACTAAACCGCCCTGGGCGTTTACTAAACAGCCCTGCCCTGTTCGATTAATTTTTTTGTGTGCGTTTACTAAACGGCTTCGCTTGTCGGGGTGATGATGGTGGGGTGGATTTTCTGCCCTCTACACCCGCGACCCACCCGCGACCCACCAGCGACCAAACAGCGACCAAACAGCGACCCACCCGCCATCCACCCGCGACCCACCCGCGACTCATTTGCGACCCACCCGCGACCCTTCCGCGACCTACCCACATCGGCGCCTGCGGCGGGCTCGTTGTACAATTAGTGAAACTTTGGCGCCTGCGGTGGGCTTCTCCAAAGTCTTGCAAACCGCCGACGTCCCCACCGCTCCCTCACTCTTATCCACATCTGCGGGGTGCTACGTATATATCCGTGCGCGAGGCCCGGGCGCTCGGGGCCCGGCGCTCGACGGACGGCGCATGGGGGTGCCAGGGGGCCCGGCCCCAGAAGGCTGCCAGAAGTCGCCCTGGGGAGGCGGAAACGTCGCTCCGAGATGCCGCGAGCCATCCTCGCCTCACTCCGCTCTCCTCCGAAGCCCTCCACCAGCTGCTCCCCATGGCTTCGTGCGCGTGCTCGAACCTTCCACTCACTGTCGCAGGCGAGGGATCGCCCGTGCACGCTCTGAGGCACTTTATCGTGGAAGGCTGGATCTCCATCTCGGAGGCGACGATAGGGGCGAATAGCCCAGCGGGAAGCATACATGTATCCAGGGGTGCCGATGATCTATGTCTGCGACGAGGCTCCCGGACGAATGCCTGCAATGCCCGTCCCTGGGCCTACCGTCGCCGCCGACATCCCGGGGAGGCCCGCGGCAACCCCAAGGCGCGCCAAGACGGCTTCCTAACGGCCTGGAGCGCCCCCAGGACGCTCCAAGACGGCTTCAAGAGGCGCCCCGAGCGCGAGGCAAGCATCATTGTTTTTCTTTGTGTGTTTCTATGTTTTTTGCAGTTCTCGCCTTGCCGGACTTCGAATGCCAGACGGCCCAAGGAACCCCGACGAGCGACCCAAAATGGCCCGAGAGGCGCCCAAGACGTCCCCCAGAGGGCTCCAAGACAGCCCAAGGCGGCTGTTACACAGCTCAAGAGGCGCTGGAAAGGGCTCCAAGACGGCCAATTCGAACATTCCACCCCGAGAGGCCCCCAGAAGGTCCCAAGAGGCCTCCAAGAGGCCTCCAAGACGCCCTCAAGATGATCCCAAACTGGCCCCAACAGGCCCCCAAGAGGCTTCATCAAAACTGCCTCCTCGAGGCCACCCAAAAAGACATTCCCCAGAGGTCTCCGGGAGGCTGCGACCCACCGCGCCAGAAGCTCCGGAAAAGGCCCAAGGAGTTTCCCGCGAGACATCCAGTCACCCCGAGGCGTCCCCCCAACTAAATCCCTGGAAGGCTTTCCACAGTCGGGGAACGACCCCGAAGCCCGACGACGACGACGACGACGACGCCAACGACGACGACGACGACGAGGACAGCGGCGGCGACGACGACAACGACAGCGGCGGCGAAGGCGGTGACGACGACGGCGGCGGCGACGACGACAACGGCGGTGACGACGACGGCGACGAAGGCGGCGGCGGCGACGACGACGGCGGCGGCGGCGGCGACGACGGAGGGCGACGGCGACGTCGGCGGCGACCACGATGAATAAGTGGAGGGGTTGGTGGGAGGAGCGGGGAATATTCTTGCCTGTGCGGGCGGTGGGCCCCGCAGCCATCGGTGCGACACTGTTGCCGGGGGTCTGTGCTACCAGGTCGCCACAGACTTGCAGGCCCCCTCGACGTCCCCAAGCAACTCCGATGAGGCCCCATCCGGGAACGTCCAGGCGGGGGCGCAGGAGGAGGGAGGAAACAGTGGAGGCTGCCTGGAGGAGGATCAGGACGAGGAGGAGGAGGAGGAGGAGGAGGAGGAGGACTGACGAACCAGTTCCTGTACTTGGCTCGCCAAAGCCATGGTGAACTCAAGAGCCATGTCTTGGCCAGGCATCTCCAGGCCGCGCTTTGTCCTCCATTCGATCTTCTCTTGGTGAGCGCCCCAAAGTATTGAGAGAGAGAAGAGGGGGATGATCATCGAGAGGGGTACACGGGGGAAACGCTCTGCACAGCCTTGGTCTGCATAGTGCGTTTCCTTGGTGCAGCTAGTCGACACGACTGCGAGGAGTCATGAACAATGGGGTGGGTAGGATGCGTAGGAGTGGGCTGATGACTCGAAAATACATGTCGAGGCATATGTGACTGCAGCGCGTATTCGCTGCAATCTTTGCCTGACTTCTGTATCCTGTCCAGTTTGCTCGGGGCGGATCCGCTGATTGGAGCAGGGGCGCGCTCCTCACCCGAGTCCAAAGTCAGCCGATGGTCCCCAGCATGGCAGGCGCATTCGGGGGAGGAGAAGGGGGATCCGCCAGCAAAGCATCTGGCCGAGCCTCGTCGCCTCTTCCTCCCGGTTTCTCTGCCTCCTCCGCTTGTTCCTCCTTGCCCTCTCCGCCTCCTCCCTCGTCCGCCCTTCTCGTCCTCCTCCGCGGCCTCATCCGTGCCTTCCCTCGCCTCAGATCCCTCGGCCTCCTCGCCGGCCTTCACTTCCTCTGCATCGCCCGCCTCGCCATCCGCCTCCCTCGCCTCATCACCACATTCCTTTCCCCTTTCGCACTCGCCTCGGTGTTCGTCCTTGTCCTCCCCCTCCACTCCTTCCCTCATTCCTCCTCCCTACCACCTTTCCTCCACCGTCTACGTTTTGTCCTCTATTCTCCTCTCTTCTCCTCTCGAAAAGTTACCTCCCTCCTCCCGCCTCCCTCTTCTTCTTGTCCCTTCTGCTCTTGCTCCTCCATCGCCTCTACCTCCTCCTCCTCCTCCCCTATCTCCGTTCCCTTCTCCTCCTGCTCCTCCTTCTTCTCCTCCTCCTCCTCCTCTTCCTCCATCTTGCAGCCTCCCACTTGCGGCTCCGCGTCGTCGTACTCATCCTCGACCATCCTCGAGCCGCCTCCCTGCCCAGTGGTGTTCGCGGGGCGGCGTGGCGCGAAGTCTCTGCCGAGGGCGCCTCGCCGGCGCGGCGCCCGATGCCGGCCGCTCCAGCGGCTAGGCGGCTGGGCCGCGGCCTGCGTGGCGCGCTGGCTGGCGCTCTGCCCGCACGGCCGCGGCTGCCGCAGGGGCGGTGGGCGGCGGCCGCCGAGGGCAGGCCGCGGGGGGGGGGGGGGCCGCGTGCCGGGCCGCGCCGCCCAGGCGGGGTCGGAGCAGATGGGGCCGGAAGAGCGCCGATGCGTCGCAGATGCAGCGGCGATGCGGCTCGCTCCCCAGACCCCCCTCGCGAGGTGAGAGCAAATCACAGCGCAAGGCTTTTCGCTATTTTCGGCCTCTGGGGGCCCTCGCCGGGCCTCGGGGCCGTCAGAAAACGACTCCGGATGAGAGGCCGGTCCCGGGGAAGGGGTCCGGTTCTCTCAGGGTCGGGTCACGAGAAAAAATCACGACCTCGGGGGCCTGGGTCCAGAAGCTGACTTGCCCCACCCTGTCGTCGCTGGTATGCAGCGGCGATGCAGTGCGATCCTCCGGCCCCAGCTGCTCCGAGCACACCCGGGTGGCCGTGCAGGGCCGCGCCGTTCTCCACGCTCACGCTGCAGGACCTCCCCACGGCCGTCCTCGACTGCGAGTACGCGGTTCGCGGCGCGGTCTCGAGGAGGGCGGAGGAGCTGGGCGCGGAGCTCGGGAAGCTGGCCGCGGGCGAGCGGGGCCCCGACGAGGAGGGCCTGCTCTTCGACCAGATCGTGCCCTGCAACATTGGGAACCCGCAGGCCGTGGGGCAGCAGCCCCTGGAGTTCCACCGTCAGGTTCTGGCGTGCCTGACCGATCCCACCCTGGCCGACCGGGAGGATCTCTACCCGGCCGACGTGCGGGAACGCGCGCGACGCTATCTGAATGGCATCACCGGCGGCGCCGTGGGCGCGTACTCGCACTCCCAGGGGCACGCCGTGTTCCGCCGGGACGTCGCGGCATTCCTCGCCCAGCGTGACGGCGTAGACACGTCGTTCGAGGATGTCTTCCTGACTGACGGGGCCTCTGCTGCGGTCAAGATGGTGCTCTCACTGCTCATCCGCGGCGGCGAGGACGGGGTGCTGCTGCCCATCCCACAGTACCCGCTGTACAGCGCCTCTCTGTCCCTGCTGGGCGGCCAGTCCGTGGGGTACTTCCTCGACGAGGACGCTGGTTGGGGCGTCAGCGTGCCGGAGCTGGAGCGCGCCGTGAGCGAGTTCCGCGCTGAGGGTGGCGTGCCCCGTGCCATCGTCCTGATAAACCCGGGCAATCCCACCGGCCAGGTCCTGTCCCGGGAGGTGCTGGAGCAGGTGCTCGCGTTTGCTGAGCGGGAGAAGCTGGTAGTGATAGCCGACGAGGTCTATCAAGACAACATTCACGCCGAAGATAAAGAGTTCATTTCTTGCCGGAAGGTGGCCCACGATATCGGATGCACTGTGGAAGTATTCTCGCTCCATTCTGCGTCCAAGGGCCTCACTGGCGAGTGCGGGTTGCGCAGCGGGATGGTGCACTGCGAGAACGTGAGCAGAGATGTGATGGACCAGCTGTACAAGCTCGCCTCCGTGAACCTTTGTAGCAATGTGCTCGGCCAGGCGCTGATGGCCAGCGTCGTGACGCCTCCGCCGCCTGGGGGTCCGTCCAGGGAGCGCTTCGAGAAGGAGAAGAGCGAGACTCGGGAAGCGCTGAAGCGAAAGGCGAAGATGGTGACGGACCGCTTAAACGCCATGGAGGGCATCACTTGCCAGGCCATCGAGGGCGCTATGTACGCATTTCCGAAGGTCGTTATCAAAGGCTATGTGATGAAGAAGGCGATCTCCTTCGCCACGCCGGCTGATCAGATCTACTGCGTGGAGATGCTGGAGCGTACGGGCGTGATTACCGTGCCGGGGAGCGGCTTCGGCCAGAGGCCCGGGTATTTCCATTTCCGCATGACGATCTTGCCGGACGAGGCCACGCTCGAGAAGGTGCTCGACGCCATTGAGCGCTTCCACGGCGAGCACCCCGGCGGGTGGTTCAAGTGATCCGTGGCCGCCGGCAGCGGCCCCCCGCCGCGCCGCCAGCTCATGGCGCAGCTGGAGCGGAGGGGAGGGAACGGAGTTGAGGAGGCGGAGGTCGGGGAAAGCGGATGGTCGTGGACGACGATCAATGGAGAGGGAGCATGTTGGCACATAATTCCCAGATGTTAGAGACATGTTTTAGATATTTTGTAAACCTGGTTCCGAACACGTTTAGAACATGTTCGGACATTTTACACACACTTTGTAAATTCAACGATCGGATTGTTAGGGTGCCCATTGTCATGGCATCCACAAGTGGATGGAGGGGAGTGCGGGCGGGAGAGGCATCGAAGTCGAGGGAAATCGAAGTCGAGGGAAGAAGGATGGGGGCCGCCCTGGCGCCTCGGCTCCGTGCCGAACCGGCTCTCGGCACTGGCGCTTCCTAGCCTCTGTCACTCTTGGGTGGCCCTGGCTCGGGCCGCGCAGGCTCGGCTGCAGCCGGAAAAAGGCCCGGTCGCCCCCAGGTCGCCCCGCATAGCGGAGCTCAGGAGGAGGAGAGGTCTACGGAGCCGCTGAAGACAGTCACAGCCTAACGCCGGGGAGGCAGGCCAGGAATGGACGGGATACGAACGCAGGGGAGGAGGATCAGGAGCGAAGTAATGATGCAGGTGCGCATGACTTCTCGTGGGTTTCGAGAGTATGCATTGAGCGAGCGTTCGTAACCCGAGGCTGGCTTCGCGGACGGGCGGGCTGCACTCATGGAACCACGTGGCTTCGCGCGTTTATGTCTTTCCTGTTTGTTCTCGGGGAAGTGGGGCAGGGGAGAGTGCCCGGCTCGGATGGGGCGGTGCCAGTCCACCGACACAGTTCCGGAGCTCCGAGGCGCATGTCCGAAGCATGGAGCCGTGCGCAGTGACAGAACTCGTTCCCAGCGCATCCTTCCCTTTGCGTCAGCCCTGCGCCCTCTCTGCCTCTCCCTTCCCCATCCTGGCCTCCACTCCCCTCTCAGTCCGCGTAAGCCGCTCGTGATGCGGCTTTCGGGACGCGCCGAATCGGCGGTTCCGCAAGTTCGCGGCATCGGCGAAGGAGGCTGGTGTCATAAAAACGCGCGGCCCTCTCTCCGACGCAAAGGAAGATGCTCTTTCACGAGGATGGAAAGACCACCAGAGGCGCCAGCGCAACGCAAGACCCCGCCATCCGATCTAACTACAGTAGTGAGATGTACACTTTCCAGTGCCGCACGTGGGGTATCGGCGCAGTCGAATTCTGCCGTTCCCGGCAGCAGCAGGATGTGGCTTTCAGTGCCCACGTCTGCCCGTAACACTCCCACAGCGATCAATCAGACGTTCCGTCGTGTTCGCCAGTTTTTACCCAAGCAGTGTTTGTACTTAGGGGTTTTTGTTTCTGTTCTGAGAAACTGGGCCGTGTCTTCGGTCTGGTAACATGTGGCTGCCATCGCCGCCCCATCGCCGCCTCATCGCCGCCCGTCGTCTGGGCCTGAATGTCGGTCTGGCAGCTATGTTGTCGCCGTCGCCGTTTCCGCGCCGTGTCCGCATAAATGGCACCACATATTTTGCGCCACATAGACTGCACAACACATTGCACCACCTCGATTCTCCTCTCTTAAGAGAGATTTGATTATACCCCTTTCCCCCCTGGACTTATCCGTTGTTGGTTTCGATTGCGAATTCATCTATGATCCTGACCCGTCGTCCATCCTACATATGAACTCAGACCATCCCAGCCAGGCTGGTATCGACCCCCCTCGCTATCCTCTGGAAAAGTACTTGCGCGCATTCCCGTTTATCCGAAATCATCATATTCCAAGAGTTCCTTGCAACAAGTGGGACGAAGTGCGCACGCGCGCCTCGTCGCGCGCACATGCCGAACTCCTTCAACAACTCTCGGTGTCTCAAGGGGGTTCAAAATCGAGTGTCACGAACACATGATCAAAAAAACAACACATAAGTTTGCAGCACGAATGTCCAACCAATGTTTGCGCCCGTTTTTTTTATTTTCTTGAACACTGGAAATACCATTGGTTTTTCATTTCACGCGCGCGTGTCGAAATCAAGACACACGGCTCACGCGCGCATCGTCGCGCGCGCATGTTCACATCATTGAACAGATTTGGTTTTGCTATGACTTCAACATCGAGTGCCCCGAAAACAGTTGTTGAAATGAAAAGTATGGTTTTCCAACATTTCCATCACATTCTGCCAAGCGGGCCCCTCGCGCCGCATTCCGAATTCATTCGAATGCCTTTGGGCGCGTGTTGGGGGTGGGGGCACGATCCGTGTCAAAGAATACCACGCGGGCCAATCGCGCGCGTCGGCCGCGCGGGCATGTCGAACTTAAAACCTCCCGTCTCCGACGCGGGGACGTCGTCATCGTTACCGGCGCGCGTGATCAACATCGGTGCCGTCATTGGCGCTGCCGTCGTCATCGTCACGTTCGTTACCATCGCTACTTTCATAGTCGTGTCTACCGTTGTCGGCATCGCCATGATACCACGCCCGCCCAAGTCGCCGACTTGCATTGAAGTGCCCGTTGGAAAGTGCCCAGTGGCCAGCGCCAGCCAGCGCCAAGTACTCATCGCAATCTCCGCCGCGTGGGTTTTGCAAACCAGCTGGCGGGTGGGTGGGTGGGGCGTTGGCAAGAACATGGGATTTGTCAGCTCGTCTTCAAGCAACAATTGCATCACATCGAATGTACCACATAGATTGCACCATCTATATCGCATAATTTAGATCGCGTCACATTTATGTCATCGAATACATCGCAACACGTAGACCACCGAACAGAGATTACACTAGAAATGTTGCACATCAAATATAGCATCACATAAATTGCACCACAGCGGCTGCACCAAATTGATTGCACCACGCACGTATACACATCCATTCATGTATGTATACATATATATATATACACATATACATTTACATACTTGGTTCACAGACACATATATATATAAATGTGCATGCGTGTGTGCGTGTGTGTGTGTGTGTGTGTGTGTGTGTGTGTGTTTCGCACAACGTTGATTACAATCCATTTTTTGAACCACGTAGACTCCCCATTCTAAAAAGAGAGTAGATTCTACCGCCCTCTCCCTCAGGATGATCGCCTCCCCTTTTCGTATTGCATTTTACATATGATGTTGCCCACTCGTCCATCCTAAAAGTGAACTCATACCACCCCATGGGAACGGGCACCGCCCCCCCCCGCCCGTCTCTCCAACAAATATTACGTGACGAAACACATCGTCAGTTGTCAAAGGTCTCATTGGAACAAATGAAACGAAGTGTACGCGCGCGCATCGTCGTGCGCGCATGCCACAATCAGTCGACAACCTTTGGTTTCGTAAGGATAAGAAACCGAGTGTCCCGACAACATATAAAAAAACGGGGCTCGCAACACGGATTGTCAAAACAAAACTAGCACGCGCCTTTGCGACTCTCCAAAGAAGCCATAAGTTGTTCCTTATGTTCAAAACAATCCTACCAAACAGGCTTCGCGCGCGCATGTCGAAATCGTTGGTGCGCCTTTTGCGCGCGTCCCGTCGCGAGAACGTTTTGCAAAAAAACGGAACTAAGTGCACGCTCGCACGTCGTTGCGCGCGTATGCCGAAATCCTTGGACAACCGTAGGTTTCGTGACGGTTGCGCAGCCGAGTGCCCAAAACACATATAATAACACATGGCTTCGCACCGCCAGTTTTCAGAAAAGCGTGCGCGCGCCCTTGCGAATTCTGAGGAAAAGAATCATAGTTTCCTCAGCGTGTTCATGGAAGCGTGCCACGGGGGCCTCTGGCGCCGCATGCCGAAAACATTCGCGCGCCCTTGCGCGCGTGCTAGTGCGGCACGATCCGTGTCCATTTATACCATGTGGGCCACTCGCGCGTCGGCGCCGCGCACGCAGTTCGAACTCGTTCCAAAACCTCCATCGCCGACGCGAAGACGCCGTCGTCGTCGCCGGCGCGATCTGCATCCGCGCCGTCACTGACCGCGCCGTCGTCGCTGTCAGCATCGTCGCCAGCATCGTCGCTATAACCGCTGAGTCTACCAATGCCGGCGTTGCCACGATACTGCGCCCGCCCAGGTCGCCGACTCACACTTAAGTTCCCGATTGGAAGTGCACGGCGGTCAGTGCCACTGCGGCTGCGTCGGTCGTGCCAAAGTAGCTGGCCGCTACGCGCGCGCATGCGCGGGCTGCCGCGGCCGCAGAGATGCGCCAGCCGGCGCCGAGCATTTCTCGCAATCGCCGCCGCATTGGGTTTGCAAACCAAGTTGCGGGTGGGCGGGTGGGATGGCTGCGCGCGCAGTGGAGTGGGCGAACTCAAGTCGAGCATTGATACGGTCTCTTCTTTGTAAAAATATCTGATTCTACCCCCGCCGCCGCCCCAGGATTACCGCGCCCCCTTGGGGTATTGAAATTTACAAATGATTATGCCTCCTTGTTCGTTTTCCATATGAACTCATACCATCTCAGCTAGTCCCGGCATCGCCCCCCCCCCCCCCCCCCCCCCCCTACCCCTGACAAATAGCGCCACGCGGTGCACATGCATTGATCTACGATGAGCTGAATGCACGAATCCCCGCGACATTTCCCACGCGGGTCACATGCGCGCGCGCAAGAAGAAATCGCCCCAAAACTTTGTGTGTGTTTTTTTTTTGTCGCTGCGATTTCTGCGGAGAAACAGCAGCTTACAAGCTTTTTCCAACAGCGAAGTTTTCAACGTGTCATCCCGCGCGCGCTTGCGGAGTCTTTGGGCAGCCAGCATTTTGTCATGCATCTTTCTTGTCCGAGGAGGCCTTCGCGCGCGCGCCGAGCTTATTCCAGTGCCCTCGCGCGCGTGCCAGAGGCGTGATCCCCGGCGAATAATGCCATGCGGGGCGCCGCCATCGCCATCGTTGCCGTCGGGGTCGCCGCGGCCATTATCATCGTCATTTGTCGACGCCGTCGCCCGCGCTGTCTCCCGCAAGATGGTCTCTGCCCGCGCGACGAGCGCCCGCGCGCCAATGGGCGCGATGAAAGTATCGGAGGAGCTCCACGTTGCAAGTGTTCTCGCGACCTCATGGGCCCCGCCGACCAGCTCATCGGTTTGCGTCGACGCCGTCGCCCGCGCCGTTTTCCGCCAGATGGACTGCCCGCGCCGCGAGGGTCAGCGAGTGAGCTCCATGAAATTCCCAGGCGGGCTGCGTTTGCGCCGCGCCCTGATGAGTTTTGCCGACCGCGGCGCGGGTGGGAGAGCGGGATGTTTGCATGGGCGTTGGAGGCGGTCGCGCGCGGCGCAGCGCGGCACTTCTTCTGCGAAGAGAAAATTCGATTCGACCCCCCCCCCGCCCCCCGCCCCCCCGGGATTGCCGCTCCCCCCTGGGGCATTGCGCCTTGCGTGGGATTCTGCCTCCCTGTTCGCTTTCCATGCGAATTCGCGCCATTCCAGCCGGCCCCGGCGTCGCACCCCCCCCCCCCCCCCCCCCCCCCAATCGCCCTTTGCAGATTTTATCACGCGGCGCACATGCGTTGATCCACGATGAGCCGAATGCACGAACCCCAGTGAAATCTCACCACGGGTGGCCACATGCGCGCGCGCAAGACGAAATTGCCCCACAACTGTGTTCCCCCTTGCGATTGCATCGCGAAGGCACGCGCGTAACCCCACGCTCCCGAGAATTATCCCCCAGGGATAATAAAGTTCAGCGGTTACGGGGCGATAGTGAAAGTTGCCCACCAGAGGCCAGCATAAAGATGTTAACAGAGGAGCCGCAGCCGACGATATTTGGAGACACCCTTGGCTTTTTGTCCTCTCTGAGACATCCTCAACAATGGCTTGTCTCGCTTGAGACATCCTCGACAAATCTCTCGTTTCGCTTGGGACATCCTCGAAATATTTGTTTGCTTCGCTTGAGAGTTCCTTTTGGCTGCTCGTTTCGCCTGAGACGTCTTCGCAGAACGCGCTTGTTCCGTTTGGGCGGCCCTCAACGAGCGCGCCCGTCGAGGACCGTCCAAACGAAACCTATTAGATTATATTTGTAAGCGATTAACGGACATTAAGATGTCCACCTGCTCGTGTAGGGTAGCTCGTCTGCTTCGTTCCCCCCTGATAGTCAACCGCGGCGATGAAAAAAGTTCAGGGGGCGCGGAAAGCAGGGGAAAGGTTGAGAGAGAGAGAGAGAGAGAGAGAGAGAGAGAGAGAGAGAGAGAGAGAGAGAGAGAGAGAAAGATACAGAGAGAGAGAGAGAGAGAGAGAGAGAGAGAGAGACATATAGAGAGACAGAGAGAAAGAGAGAAAGAGGTTGAGAAAGAAAGAGAAAAATATAGAGAGAGAGAGAGAGACGAGAGAGAGAGAGAGAGGAGAGGAAGATGAGAAGGAGGAAGAAAAACACCCAAAGTTCAAACCTTATTAGATTTTATTTGCAAGCGCTTATAATGGGGATGGAGATTCTCATCTGCTCGTGTAGGGTGGCCCATCTGCCTCGTTTTCCCAGGATAGTCAACCGCAGCGATAAAAAAGTTCAGGGCGCCAGGGCGAGGAGGAGGAGGAGGGGAGGAGGAGAGGAGAAGGAGACATCCTTAAGAAACGTACTGTTTCGCTCGAGACGTCCTTCAGTGTATGCTTGTTTCGCTTGAGACATCCTCGAGTACATGCTTGTTCCGCTTGAGACATCCTCGACAAGTTTCTCGCTTCGCTTGAGACATCCTCGAAGAATTGCTGGTTCCGCTTGAGACATCCTTGAAACATTGATCGTTTCGTTTGAGACTGCCTCCCAAAATTGTTGGTTTCGCTTGAGACATCCTGAAAATGCGTGTTCGCTTCGCTTGATGTTGCTATCTCAACATAAGAAGGAAGTAACCTCGATGGCGAACTTTTCACGGTGATAATGAAGTTCGGCCCCCGCGCCCCGCGCCCCCGACCAAACTCTCATTGGCCGTGGATAATCGACGCTTATGTGTATGGGGGGGGGGGGGGGGGGGGGGCATTATTACCGTGGGTGTGGGGTTATATGCGTATATATATATGTATGTATATATATACACACATATATATATATATGTATATATATCAACATTTCATCCCGCGCGCTTGCGGATTCCTTGAACGTTTTTTTCTTTTTTCTATATTCATATATGACGTCCCTGTCCGAGGAGGCCTTCGCGCACGCGCGTCGAACATGGTGCAGTGCTCTCGCGCGCCTGCCAGAGGCGGGATTCCTTGCGAATAATTCCGCGCGGGGCGCCGCCATCGCCATCGTTTCCGTCGGAAGCGCCACGGTCATTATCGTCGTCACTTGTCGACGTTGTCGTCCGCGCTGTCTCCCGCAAGATGGCCTTTGCCCGCGTGGCGAGCGCCCGCGCGCCAATGAATGCGATGAAAGTATCGGAGGAGCTGTGACTGTTCTCGCGGCTACGGGTTCTGCCAGCCACTTCATCTCCTTTTGTCGACGGCGTCGTCCGCGCTGTTTCCCGCCAGGTGGACTTTGCCCGCGCCGCGAGGGTCCGCGCGCCAGTGGGCTCGACGACATCTGCGGACGAGCTCCACGCTGCAATTTCAGTCGCGACCTCGTGAGTTTTGCCGACCAAGATGCGGGCGGGAGGGCGGGATGTCTGCGCGAGCGCGGGAGGCTGTCGCGCGCGCTGCAGCGCGTTCAATTGCGCCTCATCGTTTGCGCCACATAGGCTCGAATAGGTTGCGCCGCGTAGGGTATCCTTTCTAGAAGAGCGCTATGATCACCCCCCCCCCCCCCCCCCCCCCCCCCCCCCCCCGTGAACATCAACGAATGAACGTCATTCTTTCCCGCGTTGCAAATTGCGCGCGGTTCTGCCCCGTCTTCCAATCCGAGTTCGGCCCGTCCCAGCAGGCCATCAGTTTCAATAGTCATTTGCGCAGCGTGGGGCGAGGTGCGCACGCGCGCGTCGAGCGCCTTGGGTTTCGTCCGGATTTCAAAACCGAGCGTCGCAATATGTCTCAATATTTTCCTGCATAAGAGAAGCTTGCGCTAGGGACCTTGCGAATTCTTTCTTTCCAAAGCCTTGTGCCAAGCGGGCCTCTCGCGCGCGCGTCGTTGTCGCTCGAACGACCGCGCGCGCGCGCTGTCGCAAGAACTCCTTGCGCAGCGTGGGGCGACGCGCCCGCGCGTTGTCGCGCGCGCCGAAATCTTGTCATAACCTTAGGCTTGTCAAGGATTTTAAGAATTTAGCGCGCCGAAAAACAGATCGAACAAGCACGTGGTTTTGCAACGTCAGTTTTCAACTAATGCTTGCGCTCGCGCTCCTGCGATTTCTTAAGCGAACCATTGGTTTGCCAACGTGTTCATCCACTTCGGCCAAATGGGCCCCTCGCGCCGCACGTCGGAATCACCTGAACGCCCTGGCGCGCGCGCTGGGGGGGGGGGGGGGGTGCGGCGCGATCCGCGTCAAATAGTGCCGCGCGGGCCATTCCTAGCGCGTCGGCCGCGCGCGTGTCGAACTCCTTCCAAAACCTGCGTCGCCGACGCGAGGGCGCCGTTGTCGCCGTCGGCGCGATCGATCAGCATCGGCGCCCTCGCTGGCCGCGTTGTCGTCGTTGTCATCGTCGTCGTTAGCATGGCAATCAGCATCGCCGCGTCTGCCGCTGTCGACGTTGCCATGATGCCGCGCCCGCCCAAGTCGCCGACTCGCACTGAAACGCCTGCTGGGAAGTGCCTCGCGCCAAACTATCTTGCCACTGCGCGCGGGGGCATGCGCGGGCGAGCGCGGCCGCAGAGACGCGCCGGCCGACTTCCCATCGCTCATCGCGGTCGCCGCCACATCGGTTTTGCAAATCAAGTTGCGGGTGGGCGGGCGGGGTGATTGCGCGAGCGCTGGTGTTTTCAACAGGCGTTCGTTCCTTTTCGAGAAAAAGGATCCGGATCTACCCCTCGCCCCCCCCAGGCCAGCGGCGCACCATTCCGTATTGCAATTCGTTTATGATTCCGGCCCATCGTCCACCTTAAATCTGAATGTGTGCCATCTTGGTCAGGCCGGAGTTCGCCCCGCCCCCGCCCTTTCATCTTTCGCAGCAATTTCTACGCGCGCACTCGTTTATCAAAAAGCACACGCTGTCAATAATCCGTTGCAAACAGCATGGGGCGTAGGGCAGACGCGCGCGTCGTCGCGCGCGCGTGCCGGAATCATCAAAACTTCACATGTCGTAGAGATGTCAAAATTGAGCGCCCCGAACACATGCAAAACAAACGCAGGGTTTCGCAGCGCGGGTTTTCAAAAAGAGCCTGCGGCCGCGCACTAGCGAATTCTTAAGAAAACCAGCGGCTTTCGAACGCTGTCATTACATGCCACCAAACGGGCTTATCGCACGCGCGCTACCTATCGAAACCCCTTGCGCGCGTGCTGTTGTAATAATCCCTTGCCAAAAATGGGACGGCGTGCGCGCGCGCGACATCGCGCGCGCATGCCGTCCTCGTAAGGATTTCAAAAGCGAGTGTCCCGAAATATAGAACGTAGGGTTTTGCAACATCAGTTTTCAAAAAAGCCTGCGACCGCGGTCTTGTGGATTCTTCGGAAGACTATCGGTTGTTCAACATGTTCATCGAATACCGCCAAACGGGCTTTTCGCGCCGCATGTCGAATTCATTCGAACGCCCTTGCGCGCGCTTTGGAAGGGGGGGGGGGGGGCACCATCCGTGCCAAACAATACCACGCGGGCTACTCTTGCGCGTCGGCCGCGCGCGCATGCCGAATTCTTTCAAACACCTTCATCGCCATCGCCGACGCGAGGACATCGTCATCGTTATCGGTGGGCATGATCAACATCGGCGCCGCCATTGGCCTTGCCGTCGTCGTGGTCATCATCGTCGCCAGTATCGCTACCCTCAGAATCGTGTCCACCGTTGTCGGCGCCGCGCCATGATACCGCGCCCGCCCACGCCAACGATTCGCATTGAAGTGCCCGTTGGGAAATGCCCAACGGGCAGCGCCACCGCGGCAGCGTCGGTCGCGCCACAGTAGCTGGCCGCTGTGCGCGCGACCGTGCGCGGGCTAGCGCGGCCGCAGAGATGCACCAACCAGCGCCAAGCACTCATGGCAATTGCCGTCACACGCGTTTTGCAAACCAAGTTGCGGATGGGTGTGTGGGGACTTTGCAAGAGCATGGCAGTTTCCAGCTCATGTGTACAAACCAATTGCACAACATCGATTCCACCACATGTGTTGCACATAGAATGCACAAGACAGGATGCACAACCTATATATTGCACCACATATATTGGTCGAACAACATTTCTTCCACATCCACTGCGCAACTTCAACTGCATCACAGATTTTGCAAAGATGTCTAGTGCTAGAAGTGCGTCGTTTGGGGTCCACGCGTGCTAACATTACATCATGCGTACGGTGCCGCATTCAGCGTCCGGCGTTTGGCACTGACGCGTGCCAGCCCCGCTTTCCGGCGGCATTGACCAGAAAGGTGCAAGCCCTGGTTGAGTGGTTTGGTATGGAATTTATGGCGGCGAGTTTGCCGCAGGAGGTGTCCTTTGAAGCTGTTGCAGTGGCGAGGGCTTCTCTCTTCAGAGCTGGTGCGCGGCAGCGCTGCAATTTCGATTGCCTAGGTCGAGGGCAGATTGACAGCGACGACGTTGCCATTCTCATATTATCAGAGAGTCGCTGTCGAGGATGTCCACGGAGATTTGTTGGACGCCTGCAAGTTGCCAGCTCGCAGATGGGGTCGCAACGGATGGGGCTAGTCGTACCGATCTCCTGAGCTGGGACCGGAGCCACGGGGAGACCGATGGCAGGTCGGAGATAGAGCGAATCGACGATCCTCAAACGAGCGGCGGAAGGGAGATCCCAGAAGCTGCACCGTGGCCCGTCAGCGACAGCGCTTGCGGATCAGCGGGTCGCGCCGCTGGCGTTGGATCGCCACGTGGCGAGGCCTCCGTGGCGCAGGTTTTGAGGGCGCGGGATTTCGCGCCCGCGGCGGGCGAGACGGCCGTGCGGCGTATGCTTCGGACGCCCTGCGAAGGCGAGGTCAGCGGCGAGGTGAACATCTCCACGGGCGGCCCCGGCGGGGCCCCGCTGCTCACACCCTCACGTTCGGCATCGTTTGTTGGCCAGTGTGGTGGGCGGCATCTGGTCGACGAGGCGCGCAGGCGCTCCTTCTCGGGGGCGGCAAAGAGGGGGGTGATGACTAGGGGGGTGTGGATATCATGGCGGGGGCCATGATATCTCCCCAGGTTTCATGGCGCCTCTTCTTATTTCATTACGTCCCCGGCCCCCCTTTGGGCCGCGCACATGCCACCGGCCATGATTTCCACCCCCCCCCCCTCTTGGACGCCCCCCTCTTGGCCACCCCCGAACTTCAAGCGACACTGGCAGGCGAAGCTCCTGAATCTTCAAAGCATTATTACTTCGACTGTAACGGCTGTGCTGAGCGAGCAGCGACCGACGTAGCCCGCCCTCTATCGTCCTATGTGAGGGCAACGTGGCCCGGGAAACCCAGCCAGCCTTCTTTGCCACATGTCAATATGTATGTATATGTGTGTATGTGTCTGCATATACACACCAGCTTCTGCACCTTAAAACGGAGGCGCGAATCGGCACCATCGAGAAGAGGTTGACGCTGTTGGAGCACGGAACATCAGAGGACGGTTGCCGCCACTATTGTTTTCGATTGGCGCCTTTCTTTCCCTACCACCCGACCCGTTCTCATCCCTTCCTGGCTCATTCCTCCGACCCGCTCCAATCCGCCGCCTGATGGGTTGGGAGAGAAAGGGGACGAGGACGCGATGAGGACGAGCATGAGGAGAAGAAACACTAGGTTGGTAGGTATGTTCCTCGCCATCCCTGGGGGGGAGGCCAAAAGGCTTCAAGGAAACCCCCCTTGGGCGAGGTGGGAGGAGGAGGATGAGCAGGAAAGAGGGTGCGGATGCGCAAACTTTGGGAAGAAAAAGAGGAGGCGGCGCAGAAGGCGGAAGAGGACCACGACGACGAATAATGAGAATGAGAAGGCGAAAACGACGACGAGGAGCAACATCGACGCAGACACTGAGCACGCGACCACCTCCTCCAGCAGAAAGGGGGACGGCCGACGGCAACGGCGACGCGATGCCGACGGCGACCGACGGCGGCGACGAACGACGTCGACGACGGACGACGATGAAGACGGCGGCAGCGACGGCGGCCTCCTCCTCCTCCTCCTCGTCCTTCTCCTCGTCCTCCTCCTCGTCCTCCTCCTCCTCCTCCTCCTCCTCCTCCTCCTCCTCCTCCTCCCTCCTCTTCCGTTTCACGGCAGGGCGTCGGGTCTGGGCGTGGGGCTCGGTTCGACGCGGCACCAGGCGGCGGCGCGGCAGCGAGGGCGGCGACGGCATCGAGAGGAGGGGGTTCTCAACCTCCTCCTCGTCCTCCTCCTCCTCCTCCTCGTCCTCCTCCTCCTCGCCCTACGCCCTGCGCTGCCGCCGACGTCGAGCAGCAAACGCCGCCGTCGGGCCCTCGCGGCGCCGCGACCGCGGCTGGGCTGCCCTGGAGGCCCTTCTCCCCCGCGCAGAGGGAGGAGGAGTGATGATGTTGAGGATGATGGGGTGCACAAAAACGTACTAGTACTATATGTCATCCTTGGACGCGCGCGTCCGACCCGAACATATAGTATACCCATTTTGTAGTATATCGTTTCCCGAGCGGTGTGGCCAGAAAGCGCCCGCCACGACGCATATACTATAAGATTTCTCGGTGCGCGCGTCGCCCCTGGGGGGGCGACGAACACATAGTATAAGTATGTTGGGGGGGATGCCGAGATGAGGGTTTTCCATGTTTTGCATCGCTGTCTGGCTGTCTGCGCGCCACTGCACAGCACTGCCACGGCGTGGGGCGAGCGCAGCGTATGGAATGAGAGTGGGAGAAGAAGATGGAAAAAGGGTGGAGAAATCCACTACTGGTAGTGGTATATCCGCTTTCCTGCGAAACCTCCAGGCTCGAAAAACGGAAGAACTGCAAATCCCGATCCGCCGATCTAGTTGTGGCATACATGGGCAGGCGTGGCGGCCGTGAAAACCAAAAGTCGGACCGAACTCGGCAAGGCTAGGGACCTCCAGATGCCTCCCAGGTCTCCAAGGTGCCCTGACTAAAGACCTACGACGGGCTCGAAATCCCGCAGGTGTATTGAACATATGTCTGTATGTACTATCGGCACAGCGACTGAACTGCGTCAGTTTCTAGCCTTCCAGCGCCTTCTCCCCACTGTCCTCTTACTTTTCCTCTTGCTCCTCCTCCTTCTCCAGCTCTTCCTCCTCCTTCTCCTCATCCTCCTCCTCTCCTCCCCCTCCTCCTCCTCCTCCTCCTCCTCCTCCTCCTCCTCCATCCTCTCCTCTAGCCCTAGCGTCGCCTACTGCGACGACTCCCGGCGCTGCATAGTCAGCCAGGGCACGAAGCTACTTGAGCAAGTGCTTGGCGTGCTTCCAGTCCTCGGAGGCTGACGAGCCCGCGCTGCCGCGCCTGCCGCTGGTCTGGGCCCTGGGGATATTGGCAGCCTCCAACATATATGGGATCTTCTGGCGGAAGAGGCGAACTGGCGCATCCAGCTCCTTCTCGTCGACTGTCTTGGAGGCCAAGTGGTAGAAGGTGACCTTCACGTCTAGCTTCTGTTCATCCTGCAAGGTTTTGTACGAGAACTTGAAAATGCGCTCGGCCGTGGTCACCGCCATGTTCGGTTCCTCGCCCAACGCTTGGATCGCGGCGACCTTGGCCCTCCAAGTCTTCATCGCCCTCTGGTTGCCAGTGGCGGGAGCGGGCGGCAACGGCGCGGCCTCAGACACCAACCATGCTGGGCAGAATGCCCCGAGGTTGGACGGGTCGCCATATTTGCCCTTCTCTATGTAGAACATCTGGTCGAAAGCTTTGCAAATGGGCAAGCTGCCGACTTTCGGGACGCGGGTGACCTGACCTGCGAAGTTCATGTGGAGGTTCTTGCTGAACTTGTTCGCATGCAGTTGGTAGTCGTCGCCCTTGCCAGGGCCCTTGCTGATGAAGAGGGACTCGAAGCCTTTATCGTAGGTCGGCTTCGACAATGTCGACTTGGGCACGAGAGTCTGCTCGAAGACGAACGCCTGCAGCTGCTGCATGAACACCTCCACGATCGGGCCCAACGACGTGGCCCCCGCGTCGGCGGCGAGCAAGCTGCGAGCGCGATGGACGGCCATGACAGCGAACGAACCGTCATCATTGACAGTCTCAACCTCAGCGTCACCAACAGCATCACCATCAGCACCCTTTGCCAACTGTGCCAGCGTGGGTGCGTCCGCCTTCTCCTCCGAAACCTTTTTCTCCTCCTTCTCCTTCTCCTCCTTCTTGGGCGCCACCTCGGACTCGGGCCCCTCCTTCTCCCCCGCGGCCCCTGCGGCTGCCCCCTCGCCAGGCGACGCAGCGCCCGCGGCCGCTGACGGCACGGCGGCTGCAGCAACGCCAGGCGCCTCGGACTTCTTCTCGCCGGCGCCCTCCTGGGGCGGGCGGGAAGGGGGTAGAGCAGCAAGAAAAGGAGCAGCAGGATAGAAGGAGGAGGAGGAGGAGGAGGAGGGGGAGGAGGAGGAGGAGGAGGAGGAGGAGGAGGAGGAGGAGGAGGAGGAGCAGGAGGAGGAGGGGGGGGGAGGAGGAGGAGGAGGAGAAGGAGGAGCAGGGAGGAGGAGGAGGAGAAGGAGGAGCAGGAGGAGGAGGAGGAGGAGGAGGTGTCCTTGTTGGTGCTGGCCTGCTCAGTGACCGCATGCAGCTGCGAATCGGTCGGGCTCTCGCTCTGCGAAGCGGCGGCGGCGGCGGCGCGGCCGTTGCTGCAGCTCTGCGGCAGCGACTGCATGACCACGGTCTGGATGTTGGCAGGAGCGTTACCGAGTAGTACCGCCCAGAATGAGGCGCTGTTCTTCTGGCTGACTTTCAGCTCGACGGCTGCGAGGTCGCTCAAGCAGTGCTCCATCGCGGTAACGTGCAAGCCCATGTCTTGCTCGGTGACGGCAGCGGCACCAGACATGAGCCTCTTGATCAAGATCAGCTGAAGTTGACAGCGAGACTGGAAGCAATGGTCAATCTCGGCCCAGGTCTCGAATATGCCCGCACTGATGTCCTCTGGAGATGCCGCATCGTCGGCCGTCTTCCACATCTCCTCGCAGACGATGCCGCACATGGCACTGCCGAAAGAGCCCCACTTGTCGTCGTAGATGGTGTACACGTGGCGGCTGAACAGCTCAAGAAGGACGGAAACCGGGAGCTTGTTGGAGTCGTTCGCGTGCTCGAGATGGAGCGCCGGGAGCTCCGCAGTAATCGATGCCATCATTGATAAGACCCGTGGACGCGTGGTAATGGGCACGTTCTTCGTTGCCCTGTGTTCGGTCCTGAACTGCAAGGCGAACCTGTAATTGCCGATATAGGACTCCACGGAAGGATGGAACGCAGGGGGCGCCTCGTAGTCGTCGACGACAACATTCCCGCCGTGCAGCTTCTGGAGAATGCTCAGCGCCACACCTTCGGGGTTAACAGCTTCAGGAACATCTTCATCCTCCTGCGCCTGCGGTCTCTCCTCGCCCCCCTCGAAGCTCTGCGGGTTCACTGGCGTCAAGCTCGCCGCGATAGCGCTCAGGGGCTGCATGTGAACTTTGACAACGTCGGTCTGCAAAACCTTCCGCACTTTGCTCCACGCCTTCAGATCCTTGCCATTCAGGTTTATCTTCCCCTTGATGGCAAATAGCAAAGCATCCAGGATAATCTTGGAGATCTCGGGCCGCTGAATGCACCTGCCGTCGAGAGGCTGAACGGGGGCTAGGACCGCTTGCACTACGTCGTCCAACCAGAGCTTCTCGCGCGAGACCTTCTCGTTCCCGATCGTGGTTGAGAAATTCTCCTTGACGGACGCCTGCGCAGCCGTGGCGTTCGGCTTGGGAGTGGCCCCCCCTCTGGCTCCACGACCTTTTTTCGAGGCAGGCGGCTCCTGATCCTGTTCCTTGTCCTTGTCCTGAATGGGAGCGGCTTCAGCTGCGGCCGCAGCGGCTTCAGCGGCGTCGTCCATCAGCTTCCTCTTCTGGGCAATCTTCGTGTACACGGCACTGCCACCCATTGGCGTCTTCAACACGGAGAGCACGCGCTTGGTCCTCGCGACCACGGAGATGGGCAGGACGTCTTTGTATTTGAGGACAGCCGCGTCCGTCTCATAGGGATCGATCGGCGTCGCCATCATCAGGAGGTGCAACGTGGTCTCCTTCAACACCCACTCGTCCATCGAGCCTACGAAGTGATCCATCATGACAAGGATGTGATTATGAAGTTCTGCGAGCCCTTGTTTGGTCGTGGCCGTATCCAAGTAGTTACAGTGGTCCCCGCAGAACGTCTTCCAGGCCTCGTACACGCCGAAGGTGTGCGTCGCCTTATCGATGGCGCCCTTCGCCGCTTGAAAATGGTCCCAATTGGCGAAGTACAACTTGTAGCCACCCAAGACGTGGTTCGAATAGAGTTTGGCGTAGGTGTACGGGCCCTTCTTTGGGCACCCGTCCACAGTGACGGAATCGACCCTGCGCTTGCTCTTCCAAGTTGTTTCGGCATCGTTGACCTTTTCCATAATCTGGATGATGGTCGTAGCCGACCCGCCAATCGCGTTGTACGAATTGGCGTTCGCCTGCATCCACTCGGCACAATCGCCAGGCATGACAGGGCGCAGCACGATGGCGTTCGTCACCCCGCTCTCCAACGCCGAGAGAACGTACTCATTCGATCGAAACATGTGCACCGCCATGTACACGGCCTCCGTCAGCGTGCCCCCAGCGAGGAGGTAGAAATTCTCGGGGTCGGTTGCGTCCTAGCGCGAGAAGAAGAGAGATATATATACAAAAGGAGGAGGCGGAGGAAGGAGGTGAATGAGAACGCGGACGATGCGGCTTCCAGGGGCCTCACGAAAACAGCGAAATCGAGGGGTGGTCCCCAGGGGCCCTCTTAGGCCCGCTTGGGCCCGCGATGGAGAAAGATAGCAACGTTGAGGGCCGCGCCTCCTCCTCCTCCTCCTCCTCCTCCTCCTCCTCCTCCTCCTCCTCCTCCTCCTCCTCCTCCCCCTTCTGCCCCCTCTCCTCGTCCTCCTCGACTCCTCCTTCTCCTCCTCATCCTGCTCCTCCTCCTCCTCCTCCTCCTCCTCGTCCTCCTCCTCCTCCTCCTCGTCCTTCCCTCCGTCTCCGCCCAGTGATCCGCGATGGCGATGGCCGCGCTCCTCGCGTTCCAGTTGGCGCCATACGCGAGGACGTTCCTGCAATACGATTTCACAGTTGATTCCTGGCGCCTCTGGTTGTGCATGCTCCGGGCCAGGCACTTCACATCGGGTTCGTCTTTCTTGAAGTACGGTAAGTCCTGGCGGCCCGAGCAAAACAGGTCCAGGAAGAGGTTCCAGCGCTTCACCCCGCTGTGCTGGGGGCAGCGGTCCTGAAGGAGGAGATGAGGAGGAGGAAGAAGAAGAAGACGGATCCATGTGGGAGGAGGATCGAGCGAGAATGAGGAGGATACCGTCCTCGACTGTCTCGTGGCTTTCGAGCGGCCTGAAGAAGTTATGGACAGCCTCCTGCCCGTACTTCCTGATGAGGCGGTCTTTCCACTCCTCGTTGCCTGCAGAGTGCGAGAGAAGATAGCGATAGGGGTGAGAGAGATAGTGTTTCTCTGCTGCTCCCTCCCCTGAGCTCCTCCTCCTCCTCTTCTCCTCCCCGTCTCCTCTTCTCATCCCCCTCCCCATCTTTATCCCCCTCGTGCACCTTATTCTCATCCTCGCTTCTCAGTCTGCTTTGCCTTCTTCATCTCTCATCCTTCCACTAAAGCCAGCTCAAGAACCGACGGATATGCGATGTGCATTTTTTGCGTGGAGGGACAGCCCGCCAACTTCAGTGCAAGTATGTGCCGCTCTGCGACATGAACATGGAAACATGTAAGCGCGCAAGCGCGATGTGAAACCTCAGGAACGACGAATCAGACGGCGAATGCTCCGGGCAGCTTCTACGGACGCATCGCTCTGGCCATCTGAAACCGAGCTCGGGCGTTTGGACAATACGCGCCTCCTCTTGCGGTCGTCCGCCCCAGAATCTCGCGGGTGGACGGGCCCCCCAGTCATAGCTAAACTGATCAGCGAGCCGCCCTGCCACGATGGGCAGTCAGCAGCAGCGATCGGGCAGCAGGCTGAGAGAACGCTCACGATATATGCGATGCCTAAGTTCTCTGTGCACAACGACATCCCGTTTCCAATTTGGCTGAGAACTTGCGTCCTGGACCGGGGGCCGAAGCATTTCGATGCTCGATCAAATTGGAAAGACGATTGCAATCGGAATTGTGACGCATCTGAGATCATGGGGTAGTTGTGAATCGTCAGCAGCTCCTTCGGGGTTAGCCACCGCTTGTGCTTGTTGGAGAAATGCAGATCTGGATGCTTAATGATCGTGTGCATCGTAGACTTATGTCTGGAGTAATGCGCATGCTTGAGTGCATGCTGTCCGAGGGTGTAGATGCCATCCTTCTCCAACTCCTGGTAGCGGCGCAAGTTCTCGATTTCCCAGTTGCTGAGCGCGGCCTCGAACTCAGATAAATGCGAACGGAGATCCATGCCCTCGGCAGTCTCAGTCTCAGCGATAACCGCCGCGCGGGTTCTCGCCCACTCGAGCTCCGCCTGAACCTCGGCATCATCGCGGTTCTGCCAGAAATACGAATCCCAACTGAACTTGCATTTCCTCTCTGCATATTCGCAATAATCTTTCCAGGAGCTCCCGAGGATCACAGACTCACGGGCGCCCATGGAGATGCATTGTTTGTGGATCAGAAAGCTTGGACGGCGAGATCTCTCGTGAGCTTGCCCGTAGCGGCTCGGGCAGATCACAACGCTCATTTCAGGCGCCACCACGTATAGGTCTCCAAGTTCTTCCTGCAACAGAGAGAGGGGGAAACGCTTCACGCTTTCGTGAAAAATGATTGGCTCTTGCAAGCACCTGCGCTGGCCGATCCAGCGGCCCCACGCGAGATTTCTGTTGCCCGAATTTCCATCCTGTGGTCCCTGATTGCTCCAAACAACACACTCTGTCCCTGCAATGTGTAATTTGGCCTTTCGAGTGACGCACTGCCGATTGGGGTGCACCGTGCAGCGCCCGATGCCCATGGAGTTCTTGGCGAAGCCTTTCGCCTTGAAGACCCTCTGGAAAGTTTCGTACCGCATGGCATGAGCGTTCTTCTCGGTTTCAGTCCTGATCGAGTCCTGGATGCAATCACATATGTCTCTGAAGATGCAACCTGGCGGGTGCTCAAGCAACTGCAACTCAGTTCTGCACTCGCTGCTGCTATCGCACGCCCAGTACGTGGTGAACTGCCCATGTTGGTTATTCAAGAAATACTGGGTACATTGAACAGTCGCTTGGGCAGCGATCTCCGCGCCACCGGTGCCAGAGAAGCAGGTGCTCAAGGTGAGGCTGCCCAATTGACCTTGGACTTGACGAAGAGAAGTGAACGTGTCGTTCCCCAACGCATCATCGTTCTTTAGATTCACAAACGATATCGCCCGCTCCAAGTTGTGTTCTGCCCAAAGATTCGCCGTGCGCAAGTCAACTGCATCAGGGTAATGCTGGGGGCCAGCAGAACGATCGAGGCGCACGGCCATGCCTGCTGCCGCACTCAAGACTGCGATGACCGCAAGAAAACTCATGATCAAATCAAGTTTCGAGCGAAACGAGCTACGGATGTTGTAAACCAATACGCAGGCAACAAAGCAAGAATACCCGCCACAGGCCATGATGATTGCATCATCACTTACACAAAGGTCGCATGATCTTACGCATTCGGGGAGTTGCTTTCTCTGCGAACAAAACTCCCTTCACTTCCTTCTCATCCTCCTCCTCCTCCTTTCCTCCCCTCCCCCACTCACTCCCGCGCGCCCCGCAGCATGCACCCCCGAAGGTTTCCGGCAGGACGTGATGGCCAACAACGACACGCCGCATCTGGAAGAGATGCAGGCCATGTCATGCTGGTCGGGAAATGGTTGAGAAGGATGAAGGCGAACTAAGGATGATGAGGACGAGGAGGCCGAGGTGGCAGATGGCACAAGGCAGAGCCTCAGGGCCCTCGGTGAAGATCTCCGAAGGCCCTCAGGGTGGGCCCTCGAGGAAGTTATCCGAGGGTCTCAGGGCCCTCGGTGAAGATCCTCGAAGGCCCTCAGGGTGGGCCCATCGAGGAAGTTCTCCGAGGGCCCTCAGGGGGGCCTCGGTGAATATCCTCGAAGGCCCTCAGGGAGGCCCTCGAGGAAACTCTCCGAGGGCCTCAGGAGGGCCCTCGGTGAAGATCTCCGAAGGCCCTCAGGGAGGCCCTCGGTGAAGATCTCCGAAGGTCCTCAGGGACGCCCTCGGTGAAGATCCTCGAAGGCCCTCAGGGAGGCCCTCGAGGAAATTCTCCGAGGGCCTCAGGGAGGCCCTCGGTGAAGATCCTCGAAGGCCCTCAGGGAGGCCCTCGAGGAAATTCCTCGAGGGACTCGGGGAGGCCCTCGGTGAAGATCTCCTAAGGCCCTCAGGGAGGCCCTCGAGGAAATTCCTCGAGGGCCTCAGGGAGGCCCTCGGTGAAATCCTCGAAGGCCCTCAGGGAGGAGGAGGAAATTCCTCGAGGGTCTCAGGGGCCCTCGGTGAAGATCTCCGAAGGCCCTCAGGGAGGCCCTCGAGGAAATTCCTCGAGGGCCTCAGGGAGGCCCTCGGTGAAGATCCTCGAAGGCCCTCAGGGAGGAGGAGGAAATTCCTCGAGGGTCTCAGGGATGCCCTCGGTGAAGATCTCCGAAGGCCCGCAGGGAGGCCCTCGAGGAAATTCCTCGAGGGCCTCAGGGAGGCCCTCGGTGAAGATCCTCGAAGGCCCTCATGGAGGCCTTCGAGGAACTTCTCCGAGGGCCTCAGGGAGGCCCTCGGTGAAGATCTCCGAAGGCCCTAAGGGAGGCCTTCGGTGAAGATCTCCGAAGGCCCTCAGGGGGCCCTCGGTGACGATCTCCGAAGGCCCTCAGGGAGGCCTTCGGTGAAGATCTCCGAAGGTCCTCAGGGGGCCCTCGGTGAAGATCCTCGAAGGCCCTCAGGGAGGCCCTCCAGGAAATTCTCCGAGTGCCTCTGGAGGGCCCTCGGTGAAGATCTCCGAAGGCCCTCAGGGGGGCCTTCGAGGAAGTCTTCGAGTGCCTCAGGGGTGCCCTCGGTGAAGATCTCCGAAGGCCCTCAGTGAGGCACTCGAGGAAATTCTCCGAGGGCCTCAGGGAGTCCCTCGGTGAAGATCCTCGAAGGCTCTCAGGGAGGCCCTCGATGAAGATCCCCGAAAGCCCTCAGGGGAGCATCGATGACGTTCTCCGAAAGTCTCAGGGGGAGTCTCGGTGAAGATCTCCGAAGGCCCTCAGGGAGGTCCTCAAGGAAGTTATCCGAGTGCATCAGGGGGGCTCTCGGTGAATATCTCCGAAGGCCCTCAGGGTGAGCCTCGATGAAGTTCTCCGAGGGCCTCAGGGATGCCCTCGGTGAAGATCTCCGAAGGCCTCCTAAACCCCCTCACCTCGCTACGTAGGTATCGCATCTCTCCGAAGGCTGATGGGTCCGATGGGATCGCGGACGGATGGAAGCCTTTACGTTGACAGAATCACTTGCCCATTCCCACCCCCAGCTCTCCCCGCAAACGGTCGCGCCTGGAGCGGCAGCCAGTTGTTGAGCCATCGCGTCGGGCAGGATGATCGAGTACGAGAGGCACTGGCTGCAGGGTAAACGGCGTCGTCGCAAATCCACTCCGAGTTGAGCCCAAAGCTGCCCGAGCGACGGCGGCGGAACCCAGTCCGGCGGCCGCTGGGCGACGAGGGAAACCAGAAGGGGACAGAGTTCACCTTCATAGGTCGCTCATCTTCGCGCCCTCGCGCCGCCCTGTTGGAGAATAGCACGCGCCCGTTACCTCGGCCCCCGGCGCTTTGCCTCTGGACATTATGGCGAAACGCGAAATATTCAGCGCGGCTATCTTCACACAGATGCGGTCATAGGACCTTGTCGGCGTGGACTGGGAAGCGGATGATGGAGAGGGGGGGATGGACTAGGAAGCGCAGAGGGGGGAAGCGAGGTAGACTAGGAGGGGGTGGACGCTCTGGATACGGATGACATCGCATTGACAGGCCAATCCTCCTCCTCCTCCTCCTCCTCCTCCTCCTCCTCCTCCTCCTCCTCCTCCTCTTTCTCCTCCTCCTCCTCCTCCCCCTCCTCCTCCTCCTCCTCCTCCTCCTCCCCCTCCCCCTCCCCCTCCCTCGGATGGGGTGGGCACTCTGGATCTGGATGGCATCGCGCTGACAGGCCAATCCAATCAAGCCAATTCGCTAGCGCCCCCAGCATAGCGAACATACGCTGCATAAAGAATCGTGCCAAACATCCTCGCTACGGCCAGCTGGAGGGGCATTTGTCGGAACTTGCGCTGGGCAGCGCAGGCCGTCGCCGTCGCCGCCAGGAAGGGGGGCAGGGGCAGCGGAGGGCGAAGATGAGGAGCTGGCGCTGCCCTTCCACACTCTAGCAGCGTGCTTAGCAAGGACCTCTGCACAGCGGGAGTGAAAAGGCAAGCAACAGAATGCGCAAGTATCTATATTGTCATCTTCTGACATCACAGACATGCACGAAACGTTGTGTTCACAGACTGTGCAGTGAATCCCCTGACGATCCATCTTGTGGCGAACCAGCAAACACACTTCCCAGAGACGTCGCAAATGGAGGGCCCACGCGGGAACATTCTCGCGCTCATGCTTCAATTTAAACATTCCGCACACTCTCGGGTGAATGATCGTCGCAGTAGCAAAATCGGCATCGAGCTTGTTATATCTTATCGAAGCGTCGGGCATCCACACTGGCTTGCCCTTGCGAACCTCAACGGCGTATCCATGCTTGGGGCCTGACATTGGCATCCAAGAAACGAACAGAACCCGACCCTCGTGCTCCAACAAAGACAGAGCTTTCTGCGATCCGACTGTGTCCCCCCCCGCTGCGCCCGGCAGGCACAGGGCTTCCCGCGCCTTGGTGATGCCCTCCTGAGCCTTGGCAGCCGAGCTCGCCCACGAAGCCAGCGCGTCGCTGAGCCTCCCCTCCCGCCCAGCGGAGGGACAGAGAAACATAAGATAGGGTGGGGGAGAAGAGGAGGATGAGGAGGAGGATGGGGGAGGAGGAGGAGGAGAAGGAGAAGGAGGAGAAGGAGGAGATGGAAGGAAAGGAGGGGGGAGGAGGGAGGAGGAGGAAGAGGAGGAAGGAGGAAGGGCACTCGATGTCCCATCCGACGGCTCCCCATGAGGGGCACTCGATTTCCATTTCGAGGGGCGGCTTCCCATGAAGGGTGATCGATTTCCTTTTCCGAGGGGTATTCGATTCCTCTTCCGAAGCACTCAATTAGGATCCTCCTCCTTGTCCTCATCTTCCTCTGCGCTTTCTCCCTTGCCCTCCCTTCCTCGTTCCTCTCCTCCCCTTCTCCTGTGTCTTCTATTTTCTCACACTCCCTCTCCCCATCCCCTCCTGTCAGCACTGACGCCTTCGACGGCGGCGCCAGGGGTCGAACTCGGAGGCGGGGGGGCGTTGGAGGAGCTGCTGGCGCCCAAGAGGCTCTCGGCGATGAGGGCGTCCGTCGCAGTGGGTTGGATCAGCAACGCGCCCAGGTGGTCGCCCCCCCCGTCCGCAGCCTTGGCCTCGTCAGTTCGGGCTTCCTTCCCGAAGCAGGCCTCGAACGCAGCATTGAAATCAACATCGCTAAGACGAGGTTTCCGCCCTGTCGACTTCTTCGCAGCAAGTTCATTCTTTTTCCCCTCCACCGTCTCAACTCTCTCGGCGTCAGCCCCCAGCACCTCGCTCGCGGGGTCGACCTCTGGCATCACGGGAGCTTGGTCTATCAAATCAGACAGCCAACCCTCCAGCGGAACATCAATCACCTCGGCCTCGGCCTCATGAGGCCGCCCGTCCAGGACAGCGCCGTCAGGAGGGCCAGCAACTGCTCCGGCAGGCTCACCAGCAGCGTCGTCACCTCCCTTCCCGCCGCCCGCCCAATGGAGGTGGATCAAAGAAGAGAGGGGGGCAGGGGGAGAAGCCGGGGAGAAGGATGGGGCAAGGAGGGGAGAGCAGGGAACAGAGGAGAGAAGGGCGGAGAGATGGCAGGGAAGTTGAAATGAGGTTACAGGAGATGAAGAAAGCGAGGGGCAGACAGGAATGAAGTAGCAAAGAGGGTAGAGGGCTAGTAGCTATGGCCACGATCGAGCTCAACGACGGCTCGGCGACTGAAAAGGGGTCTCTCCTTGCGCAGATGAGGAAATGAAGGGCGAGGGCGGTTAGACGGTTAGAGTAGGATTGAATCATGCACTCCGCCCCTGTCCCACCGATTGGTTCACGTTCTCGATCGCGCTGTACAGGGCCAGGAGGGGCCCACTTCGGGTCCAAAGTGAAAACCTCGTTCCCAATGATATTCGGAAATTTACTGCCAGGCAATACGCCACCGACAATGCCGACACTTCGTGGTTCTGCGAGTTGAGCGTGCATGCGAGCGAACAGGTTCTCAGACGACTGTGAAAATAAATCATCTTCAAACGCCCTCAAAGGCCCCATGGTTCCCCAAGAAGTTGTTCCGATACTCTGAAGCAGTACAGTGCTCTGTCCAAAAACCTTGGCGGCGCGGTAATATGATAACCCAGACATGTCACTCGAGGGGGCGATCACGAGCAAAGGTGCAGTGTGGCCATGCTTCTCACGCAACCCCCTGATTTCTCTGGCCAGCATGCTGCTGTAGTGCTTACTCCACTGCAGCGCCAGCTTGCTGTACTTCTCCCCGCAGACGAGGGCCCCTTGAGAGATCGAGAGACTCCCCCCTACTGCGGGCCCTCCGCTAGTGCGAGCGTCCCCCTGGTCCAAGATCCCCCTTGTCGCCCCGATCCGCCTCCTTCTTCTCCTCCTCCTCCGTTTCCTCCCCCTTCCCCCCCCCATGTTTTCTGAGCCGCTTCCAGCCGTGGCGTCAAGAGGGAGCGATGGTGAGGGAGGAAGGTGGTCTTCGTCTTTCTGCCTTCGTACGCCGGGGCGTCCAGGACGGGGGGCGGGGCAATGAAACGGTTTCGAGCCCCAAGGACATCGTCTATCGTGCCGGCGCTAGAAGCCGCAGAAGCCAGGACCTGGTGAAACTTATCTGAAACGTCGGACCACTTGAGACTAGCGCCACGGCTCCCGAGACACATCGTCTTGATGTTGCCCACTCTGGCGTCCAGCAAGGGCATCCGAATGTTGGGAGCTCTCTGGGCCGCGTCCTGGCGGAGAGCGGCAGGGGGGAGAGGGCGAGACGGCGACGGCGACGACGGGGCACGACAAAGAGCGATTTCGAAGACGCTGTGACGACCACGGCGGCGACGAAGGAACGACAATCACAAACAAGGGGCCCGCGACGACGGCCTCCCCGTCCCTGCGTTTCGGTTTTGAATCCGTCGTGTCCTTGATGACGCTATTGATGGACTCGATGTCCTGTGTATCCGCCATCCAGGAAGACGCAATTGTTCGCATGAGAAGCCACAGAGTAGTGGGGAGCTTGCCGAGGCTCTGGGTGCAGTAAACCAGCTCATCGAAAAACAAGTGTTTCAACTTCAGAACAACGACTGGTAATTCTGAGTCCACGGTGTCCAGAATGGTTTTGCACGTTAGAGCTCGGATGGGGTCCTCGTGGTGCGGGCCCTCCCTTGCAAGCAATAACATTTGACATTCCAAAGATTTGATCGGAATCATGATTCGCATTTCGTAATCAGCTAAATGTTCGGAAGTAAGACGGGATATCAAACATCGGTAATCCGCTTGGTGCTTGAGGGGCATGAGATCCAACGCGTCCTCCCAGTGCACAGTGTTAGTCATCTCGCGCAAGTCGTCACAGATCTCTTCCGCCTTCCCCCAAACGAGTCGTGCAAGGGTACTCGGTTCCAGTTTCTCTGGTGACGTTTTCTTCTGCATGAATAAATGCAGGTGGTCCAAGGGCCCGCGGCACCGATTGCCGAACATCATGATGAGATGAAAGTGTGGCGAATTAATCCCCTTTGCAACTTCCCCACTCCATCTTGAAAGCTGCTCGTAGAACGCTTCGTTCAATTCAGCAGACAGTTCAGCAGTCGGCGACGTTTTCTTCTTCTTCTTCGCTTTGGTACAAGTTAAGAACACCGTTTCAAACACCGCCATTAGCTCCGAATGATCACCGTTCAAAACGTAACGTTCACATGCACTGAACGTGCCCCAGCGGGTAGTCACACATTTCGGTGGTACCTTCGCAGCAAATGCCGACGCTTGCGCGCCAAATTTGGAAGTCCACAGCCTGTAAATTTCAACTGCCCTATCTCTCCAAAGATGCATCAATTTCGTCAACGTGGGTGCGTATTTGATGCCGTCGGTCATGCTCTCCATGAAATCGTTCAGAATGTTTACATCGCTTTGAACCATCAGGGAATATTGATGTTGCAAACAATGGTTCCCGAATACCCAGACTTTCAGGTTGCGTGCAAAGATCTGGCAAATCTTGCGCCTGCTGGAGGCCTCGTCAGACCCAGCGTCTGTGGTGGCAATCAGTATTGTAAGCGTCCTGGGGCCTTCGGGGCGATCCAACCGATTCGGCCAAGGGGGTCGCAAAAGGCTCCTGCGGTGCACCACCGCGCGAACAGGTTCAGCAGGTCGGTCGTCCCCCAGCTCGGTCGTGCAATCCCCATCGGCAATGGCGTGCAAGCAGAACTCGTGGTCGCCTGTCCTTTCCGACAGGCACGGCACCTCCACACTCCGAGTTTGTTTTATCACCATTGCGAGAGTCCCTTCTGCGCTTCCCCCACCAACGATCTGCATGTCAGCAAGAATACAAGAGTGGGCAACACAATCTTGAGCATCTGACGGGTCGTCCCAAGGGTGCACTGGGTCGCACAAGAAGGAGGCTTGGACTTCTTGCGTTCGGTTTTTTTGTTTTTGCCACACTTTACTGTTCGTGGCGTCTCCCCTGATCACATAAACCGACCAACGCCAAACATGGAATTCAGCGAGACGACAATCCACGCCAGGTGGAACTTCAGTCGGGTCCACGGGATAATCAGGCTCAATTGCGAAACGACAACGGTGGTGACAATGGAAAGCTCGGGCATGCGCGAGAAGTGCCGCCCTCAGACGCACTTCCGCAGAAGTGATGGCCCTACGGCCCACGTCCTCGCATATCGCCAGGCCCATCTTGCTGGACGCGACCCCTGAGATAGTACGACGGAGCGCGATGGATAAACCACCATTCAGAGTGAGATACCTCCCACCACAATTTCTGAACAAGCCGCTCATTTTTGCTTGCATCTTTTCTGTTTCAAGTGACTGTACTTTTGCTTTCAATTCCCGAATGCGGCGCCCACGAACGTAAATCTTCCTTTGCAAGCGGGATGACCGTGATTTCGAACTCTCAAAACCTGCCTCAACGACTTTGTTCCTCCTGCGCATCTGCAACGCTAGGGATTCAAGCTCAGCCCTTGAAATATTCTGAACATGCTCAATTGTGACGTGATCGAACAGATTCTGGCGAACAGGATTCCGTTTCGACAGGTTCTGCGCCACCGCCAAAGTTAAAACAGAAGGGGCACGTTGCTCGTCGGATTGGTCGTCGTCGCCCACGGGCTGCATGGAAACGTCGACGCCACCAACATCAGTATCGGGCGGGGCCATTCCGGCGTCGTTCGACGCGGGAGGTTGGCTCTCAAGTGGGGCGCCCAAGCGGACCGATGACAGTACCACATCCCAAGATACGCGCCCGCTGGCGACGCCGCAGAACTCTGCCAAGAACTGCGCAGCAGAGAAATCGTACAAATCAGCGCCGCCCACTTTCAAAGAAGAAACCCTCTCATCTGAAAAACATCGCTCGTAAAATCTATCATTCTGGCCAAGCCCAAGCTCCTTAGTCCACGAAACAAGCGACGATCTAGAAATCACATGGCCCTCTGATGTAATTATCACGCGGCGAGCGAGCGTTCGGTGAACGAGAAATGCAAACCATTCGGCCATGACGGCCAAACGTTGAGCCTAAATGCTTACATTTACAACTAGATCGGGCTCGACATGGGAATCTGAAATGCGGGATCCAGGGTCTCGCGACCGATCGGCGACCAATCGCAGGCATTCTGCCCTGCTTCGACGCAAGAAGGAATTCGCCAGGGTCTTGCCTCAAGAAGACCTGTCTTCCAATTATTTGGTCAGCGCCCCCCCCCTTGCACTCCTTCGTCAGCCGAAAGATCATAGAATTCATCGGATCCACTTTCTCTGCGCCGCCCGAAACGCGCGCTGCAATCATTATTGGGGTCCGAATTCAGGCGTGCCAAGATCTGCCTGACTTTTCTGTGAACGAAAGTGTGACGGTGCTCAAGATTCTGCGAATCAAAAAGCCGTGCAACGAACTATTCTGAACCCCCAAACGATATGCAACAACCGATTCTGGAGTTCAAACCGATATGCAACAACAAATTCTAGATTTCAAATCGACATGCAACATGCGATTCTGGATTTCAAACCAGCATACAACAACCGATTCTGGCTTCAAAATTTATATACAACAAAAAATTATGAACCTCAAACCAGATTAAACTGAACCTGAAACTTGCTTGAAACAACGTGTTCTGACGTTCGGTTTTCAGCGCGCTGGTGCCCAAGCGAGATTTCATTGAAGCCTTTTGGCCTCACCCCCCAGAGGGTCGAGGAACATACCAACTAGGTTGGGGCTCAACAGGAGTAGTTGGAGCTGCAGCAGGACGAGGGGGGGAGGATGGTAAGTCGGAGTGCCGGTGTCTGCAGTTTTGGTGACGAGCTTCCCGACGCCGTCCTGCGTAATCCAAGGCCAGATTGCCATTCGATTTTCCCAGGCACCCGAGATTCTTTCCTAGGCAATGGCTAAGACCTTTTCTGCGTCGTACTTTTGGCATCCGTGGGGCCAGGAAGCCATTCTCTCACGATCCAGATTGCTCATCGTTCATTCTAGGGTAAGGTGAGGTTGGCTGGAAGTGCGAGTGCATAGTCAAGGCAGTGCTTGGAGAGTGAATGTGCTATGAACGCGAACGAGCTGCTCGCGGTTGAGCGTTGAGCTATGTGCACGGCTTACGATTTCCGGAACGTCCTCACAAATCCGTTCAGGCTTCCATGCTGAATCGCTAGGAGATTGTAACCAGCATGGGTAGCGAGATCACCCACGGAAGCTAAAGCATGACAGCAATTCGGCTTCATTTGCTAAGGTCGCATCTTCTTTCCCGTTCATTATTCACTTCCCGTCAAGCAATTTCTGCGTTCTCTGCGCAGTGCTTTCTCATTCTGAACTCGTCTCCTTGCCTGCTGGCGCAGCGCACCTGCGACGAGTTCGGGCACGACTGCTTCGGGGGACGTCGCATTTCTTACTCAAGATCTCCATTGGCGAAGCGGAGTGAGCCCTCGGCGCATGTGACGCCGTGTCCAGTCCAGTCTTCCTACCAAAGAATTTGTTTCTCTTGGCATGGAGTCCCACGGGCTTGCTACCCGCCAGGCGTCGGAAGCAACGGAGCGCACGGGAAAGCGAACCACGACGCATCCTGGCCAAGTCATCGCACATCAAGGGGCGGGCTTGCGGACTCGTGTGTTGGAGGGGTGCTCTAGGGGGTCTCTGGCCGTAGAGGGAGGGGAGGCAAAGGGAGGGGGGATGGACCAGGGGAGCGGGCGGGGAGCAGGGAGGGGCCGCGGAAGGCGAGGAGGGTGGAGGGGGAGAAGGGGAGGGAGGATCAGGAGAAAAAGTTTGGGGTGGTGGTGGAGAAGGTAGTGGTGCATGGCGGAGAAGGAGGAGGAGGAAAGGCGGAACGGGGGGAGGAGGAGCAGGAAGAAAAAGTATTGAAGAGGAGGCAGTGCAGAAGGAGGGGCACCGGCGGCAGGCCAGAGGGAGGGGATGCGAGAAGGGGGGAAAAGGAGAGCGGGGAGGGAGAAGGAGAGAGGGCAGAGAGCGGGGGGATGAGAATCACGAGGGGGGGATGGGGGGAGAGAAGACGCAGGCAGGAAGATGGAGGAGATCAGGACAGAGTAAGCACGGTGTCGGACACCTGTCAGTTACATGCAATTCCAGGCGCCGGGCGACGAAAACAGAGCGCACCGCCCACCTTCTGTTCCATTCCATGCCATCGCCATGCGTCCCTCCTCCCTTTCCCACTTCCCTCCGTCCTTCATGCCTCCCGCCCTCCGTGGCCCCTCGTGTGTGCTGTATGTATGTGTGTCGATCTGCTGATGTATGTTTTGACTACATCAGCTTGCCCTTCTCTCCCTTTTGCTATTCCTTGCTCCTCCCTCTCCGTATCCCCCCTCCTTTCTTCCTCCCCTCATTCCTCCCTCCCCCCGGCGTCTTCCTCCCTGTTCGCAATCCACCTTGTCTCCCCATTTCTCTTTCCTCCATCATCTACATGGCCTCTTCGCTCTCTCATCCTGCCTCCTTCCTTGTCCCCAGTCTCTATTCTCTCCTCCCTCTCTCCTCCCTCCTGAAATTGACCCCCCTTCCCCTCATCTTCAGCCCCCCTCCTTGCTCAGTGCTCCTCCGTCCTTCATCGTTCTCCTCTCGTACGTGCGTCTTGACCTGAACGTCGCCCTCGCCGCGGGCCTCGCCACAGATCTCCCCGAGGCTTGAGCACGTCAACGCCGGTCAACGCTGGATTAGGTTTGGCTGTATGTCCAGGCGGACCACCATTCGGCCTTGACCCCCCATCCATCACCCGCATCCATCACCCCCGACCCGCGCTCATCGTCTCCCGGCTTTTCCTTCTCTTCCCCCCCTTCCCTCCGATCTCAGATTATCTGATTCCCTCCCTCCCTGCTCCCTCCCTGCTCCGTCCTCGTTTGGCCATCTCACCGCCTCTGTCCCCGCCCTTCGCGTCGTCGCCTCCGTATGTCTCCTCATATTCTCCTCTTCCGCATCCTCCTCCTCCTCCTCCTCCTCATCCTCCTCTTTTCATCGTCATCATCATCATCATCATCATCATCATCATCATCATCATCATCATCATCATCATTATCATCATCATCATCATCATCATCATCATCATCAGCAGCAGCAGCAGCAGCAGCAGCATGGTTGGTTATCCTTCTCTTGTTCCTTATCTTCCTCGTGCTGCTCGATTTTGTCCTCCGCATCGTCCACCTCTACACCTCCTCATTCCACCATCGGGGGCCCGCCTCGCACCGCGCACGGATGGGGGGTTGGGGGGGGGCGACGCGCGCCCCCCTCATCCAAAAAGACGCCCCAAAGACGTCTCCCTCCTCCTCCTCATTCTGCCGATGACCGTACCATCTGTTCTAGACGCTACGCGCAACCCCACCAGCCCATCCAGAAACCTTCCCAGGCGAGTTACCCTGAGGTAGCACGCAACGGAGTACAGGCTCGGAAGCCGTCATGTCCAAAGAGGGGCAGGATGGAGGGAGAACCAGAGGAGGATGGGGAGAACGAGGGGGTGGAGAGGGAGGGGGAGGAGGGAAGAGGGAGGAAGGGGCAGGAAAAAGAAGGATAAGAAGGCGGATGTGAAAGAGGCGGAAGAGGAGGAGGAGGAGGAGGAGGAGGAGGAGGAGGAGGGCGAGCAGAAAGGCCAACGGCCTCTTGGATGCCCTGAGTTTCTTTGGGTGTATCTTGAGAGCTTCTTGTAGGCCTCTTGGGGGCCGCGTGGCGGTCCTTCGGACCCCTTGAAGCGTCCTGAATGCCTCGGGGGAGCCTCTCGGGGTCTCTCGGGGGTCTCTTGGGAGTCTCTTAGGGGCCTCTTTGACGCGTCTTGGGGGCCTCCTGGACGCTTCTTGGGGCACTGTTGGGGGTCTCGGGGTCCATCTTGGGGCCACCGCGGAGGAGATCGATGAACGAGGGGCAGTTGTAAACGACCCCCCCCCCCCAGGAGTCCAAAATGTGGCCAGAACCTTAGTAGGACCAAAGATGCTTGTGGCCTTGTCGACGAGGCCTCTTGGGGCGTCGTAGGTGCCTCTGGAGATGGAAGCCTCTTGGGGGCATCTTGTGCGCCTCTTGTGGGCCTCTTGGAGCCTCCTGGACGCATCTTGGGCACCTCTTGGGGCCGTCTTGGGGCACCCTTGGGAGCCTCTGGGGCCATCTTGGAGGAGATCGATCGACGGAGAGGGGCTCGTTAATTGGGGTCCCCCCCCCAGGAGGCCGGACTGTGGCCAAAATCTATATAAAGAGAATCACTGATTTGGGCCTTCTCGCCGAGGCCTCTTGGGCCGCCGGGGGGGGCCTCTTGGGGCGCCCTGGGGGTCTCTTGGGAGCCTCTTGGGGCATCTTGGGCGCCTCTTTGGGGCCTTTTGGGGCCTCCTGAGCATCTCTTAGGGCCGTCTTGGGGCACCATTTGGAACCTCAGGGGCCATCTTGGGGTCATCTTGGAGGAGATCGCTCAAAGGACGGGTCGTACTCGATTGACCCGCCCCCACAGGACGCCCAAATATGGCTCACACCTTGGTAGCATCAATGATTTTGGCTTCCTCGCCGAGGCCACCTTGGACGCCCCAACAACTCGCGAAACTTCCTGTCCAGACCCAGGGGGAGGGGGTAGGTGGAGGGGTCAAGACACCCTCCCCGCCCGCAAGCCTTCTCGCTCACTCCCACCCGCACTACCAAAACAGAAGTAGCACCCGAGCCGCAGCGTGTTCAGCGGTAGTCTTTGGATGGACAGCTAATGGGAACCAAAGCAAACCCCATGTGCGCAACGCGGGGGCGAGGTGCGCCAGTCGTGCCAGGCGCGCCACGCGCGCCAGGTGCGCCAGGCACCCCTGTGGCCAAAGTGTGTCAGCACGCCTGGTGCGTCGGATGCGCCACGTGATCCACGTGCGCCATGTGTACCGCGTGCTCCAGCCGCACCAGGTGCGCAAATTTCGGGGCACGCGCAGAGCGTGCCAGTAGCGCCTGCGCACGTGACAGTACACATCGGGAAACGTGTCGGCCCAATAGCTACCCTTGTCGAAGACTTGTGCACAATCGCGGCGGGGTGGCCATCATAGCGTCTGGTTGGCCTGCACACAGCAGGCAATATGCCAGCACCACCGCCATCCCAGTGAAAACCAATGCGCAGTGATCGTGGTGTGCCTGCGCATGACATAGATTTTGCCTTGAAGTGTTTTTTGTATGGTTTTTGATCAGGGTGCTGGCCCTGCGCTCAGCATGCAATATGTGGACCCCCCCGCCGTCCCAGTCAACAAAAACAATACAAAGTCCTTGCCCCCCCGATAATGACCCAAGCTTTGTCCCAAAATGGACTTCACATTGTTTTTGACAAGGAATCTGGGGTGTGGGGGTCTCATTCATCCCGGTTGGCTGCCAGTCGCCTGGGGGATGGGGTGTTTATCATAGGCAGCAGTGATCAAGCTACCCTCCTAGATAGCATGCCGTCTAGCTCACTCCCACCCGCCCTCCAGACCCGAGTGTCAGCAGATCGCGTAGGAACGCCGCATATGCTATGCGCGCCACGGGTTTCAGGTGTGCATCAGGCACCCTGGGGCCAAAGCGTGCCAGGTGCGGCACATGCTCCACGTTCGCCAACTCTGCCACGTGCTCCGGCCGCGCCAGGTGCGCCAGCTACGGGGAACCCACAGGGATCCGAGGAGTTTAGGATCTTGAATGCCTCTGAAGCGAAGTGCCGAGCATTATGTGAGATTGGGGGCTTCTTCAGGGAGCGCACAGCACCGGCTCCAGCACCGATTGACAAATTGTGACATCTTGAGGAGTCGTGAGACAGATGAGAGCTCAGAGAAAAGAGGGCCCTGCACATGCTCCAGATTTTACGTCGTGTATTTTGTCGGGTTTGTTGGAAGGAACGGTTGGCCTGCGCTGCGTGCTGCAAGCAATGTGCGGCACCTTCGCCGTCCCAGTCAAAACCACATGCAAAGCGGTCGTGGGGCGCCCGCGCATGCTCCAAATTTTGAGGCACAGTCATTTTTTCCATTGTTTTTGCGCAAAGGATGGGGAGGGGTGTTCTCATTGGTTCGGGTTGGCTGCCGGTCGCCTGGGGGAGGTGGAGTTCTTTTTTGGGAACAGTGAAAAGCCTTTCCCGGGAGGGGAAGAGGGAAGATGGAAGAGGAAACCCACCAACCCACTTACGCACAGAGTGCTGGTGGGATTCATCATCATCATCATCATCATCATCATCATCATCATCATCATCATCATCATCATCATTATCATCATCATCATCATCATCATCATCATCATCATCATCATCATCATCATCATCATCATCATCCACCCCTTTTTCACCATCTGTTACGCAGTCCACGTCTCCTTTTCGTCATATTGCTCTTGCTCCTTTTCTCAATTTGCTTTATTGCTTCTCATCCTCCACATCCACGTACGTCCTCTCCTCACATCCGAGTCATGTCCGCTTTGTCCTCCGCCTCCTCTCCCCTTCTCCTATGCCGGACGCCTCCTCTTTCTCATCCACCCTATTCCTCCTCTGTCCATCCCCCTCCTGTTGTTTCTCTTATCCCTCTTTGCCCACCCGTTCGCCTTTTTCCTTATTCACATCTTCCTCTCCTTCCTCTCCCTCCTGTTCGTGCTATTGATCCATATCCTGATGCGGCTTCCCATCCGCTCCTGCTCCTGGCTCTTGCTACTGCTCCTTCTCCATTCCTGCTTCTGGCTTTTGCTGTTGATCACCCCCGTGCTGCTGGTCCGCATCTCCTTCTTGTTCAAGGCAACCATGCATGGCGTGCGCACCCAGCTCTCGTGATCGAATTTGCCCATCCTGCCCGTTCTTGGTTCTTCTGGCTTGTCCTTCATGTGTATTGAGCAAGGCCGTACTTTCTCTGTCCGGCCAGAATCCCCTAATACTCAACGCATGCTTTTCTTAACGCCCGCGGCAAGGAGGAGGGGATGTAGTGGGGGGCTTCGTTGGCTTCTAAATGGGTTCCGTGGCTATGGGGTTCCTCTGGTTCCAACGGGTGTTCTGGGTGTTCTCGGCTGTCTGGGAGGAGGGCATGTGGGATGAGGATGGAGAAATAGAATTATGCAGGAGCAAGGGGATGAGGAGGTGAGAGAGGACAGGGATGGATGTGAGAGGGAGGCAAAGAGAGAGGGAGAGAGGTACATGTATAGAGACAGAAAGAGAGAGAGAGAGAGAGAGAGAGAGAGAGAAACAAAAAAACGACATCTGGAAAAAGAGAGAGAGAGAGAGACGTCAAGAGAGCTGGAAGATGTCAGTGTGGGAGCATCACGACGAGAGGCTCATTGGATGAGTTTGAGGAGGAGGAGGATGAGGAGGAGGACCAGTGGAAACCCAAGACTCATCAACGATGTTGGAGTCAAGCCTTCCTCCAAGCTCCATCTTCACAGGCCCCATACAAGGATTCATTTCCACTGAGAGAAGTGCCCCATAGGGAGACAGCCGTTTGCAGACCCTGAAGCGTGCCAAAATACCGTTCCTGGGAATCCACCGCAACAACTCAACATGGTTATTGAGACCGGACGATCCTGAACCGAGCAAGAATAACATTTCTGGGACGTCAACACCGCGAATTAACGTAATTGTTTCGCCCTGACAACCTTGAATCGTTTGGGATCCGTGAACTCTTGCAAGCGCTTACAACGAATGTGCGCTGTGCTGAGGCGAGAGCTACATTTTGGAAACGAACCGCCCTCAATCCGTGAAACTTTTGCATGTTGGAGGCGAACCGTTCTGAATCCGTGAAAATCTCACAATGTTTCCCGCATGTTCTTTGCCAAAGGTGTTCTTGCTTGGTTAAAGGTTCGTGCCTCGGAGGGCTACTTTGCCAATTCCTTGGAGATTCCTCGGGCTCCTCGGGTTCCCCGCCGGTGCCTCCCCGTTGCACGGAGGTTCTTCGGGTTCTCCGTGTTCCTCGGGTTCTCCAGGTTCCTCGGCTTCCTCAGTCTCTTCGGGTTTCCCCTGGTTCCTCG